>CM040246.1:21685149-22239941 GCA_022545495.1 Chrysanthemum lavandulifolium
ATTGGATGATTAAAGATAAAATTTATTTTGGTGTTATAGAAGGTTTACAAACAAAAAAATAATAAAAAATGAAAAACTCAACAAAATTGTCTAGGGTTTGTTTCTCAAAAGTTACACACGAACTATGAAAACAAGATACAAATATATAGGGCTAATTGTCTAAAATTGCATCAAAGTTGACACTTTTTCCTTTTGTAAGCATTCAAGTTTTAATTTTCCTATCGTATGCAAATTATTTCTTAATTTTCCTATTATAAGCATTTGAATTTCTTAATTTTTCTATGTATCTAACGTGACATGATTTAATCGAGACTTAATTACATAATTTTACATAAATCGTCCATGTGGCTCTAAAAAATTACACCATTCATCCTTGAGTTAATTACATAAAATGTCCTTGTGGGCCTGTGGCTCTAAAAATTTACACCAATCGTCCTTGTGGCCATTCGTCCTTGAGTTAATTACATAAATCGTTCCCGTGGCTATAAAAATTTACATGAGTCGTCCTTGTGCCTAGAAATAATTCCAATTGCACATAGGCGAGGATCGAACTCAGGTCTGCTTCCTTACATACGAACAACTTACCACTGGACCAAGCGTGCAGTGGTGTTATACACTCATTCTTTTATCATTTTATACAATCTTTTTGGATGAGTATTTTTATTTTACGTTTTTATCAAATCTTTTGATCGATCATGTATACGTTTTTATGAAGCCCTGAGGATCTGTATATTTGATTGATCACGTTTTTGCTTCGATGAAATTTTTATCGATCACGTATATATTTTTATACGTTATCGATAAAAAACTTCAACTCATTCCACATTTTTATACATGATCGAGTTGCAAATTTTTATACGTGATCGATAAAAAGTTACAACTCGGGCCACATTTTTACGTGATCGATCACGTTTTTGCTTCGATAAAAATGTAAACATGATCGATACTCTCAGGGCATCATAAAAAGGTATCCGTGATCGATCACATTTTTGCTTCGATAAAATGTATACGGGATTGATCACATTTTTGCTTCAATAAAAATGTATACGTGATCGAGCCACATTTTACTTTGATAAAAACGTTTTTGGTGTTATATATCGATAAAAGTTTTCAAAACAATTTTTTTATAAAATGAACCTATAAAATGGCGATAAGAGTTCATCAGTTTTCTAAAAAAACAAAATGTTCATCATTTTTCTAAAAAAATCATAATGTTCATCAATTCATCAATTTTTTAGAAAAAAAAATACAATGTTCAGCAATTAGTTTTTGTTCATCAGTTAGTCTTGTTCATCAGTTAGTATTGTTCATTAATTTATTAATTATATCACTTTGTTCATCAGTTCTTTTTTCATCATCAACTAGCATATACACCATGAACAAATAACTAAAAATAACACAATATGTATTGTAATACACTAATTAGTGCATTTAAATGTACTTTTATAAGGAAAATCTCTCTTAAGCATTTTATCAAACACCTTGTGTGCACTAAATGTGTGTAAAATATCATTTTCAAAATGCGATATCTCACTCACATCATATCGGAATTGAGTTATTCAAATTTCTAGGTGAAGAATGGCTAAAATCTACAACTTATGTGTTTTAAGTTTTGCTTAATTTAACCTTTAAGTTAGACAAAAATAGGGTCGAAGATGTCAAAAATTTCAAGAAAAATCACAACCTACTTAAAGTCTAAAAAATGAAATTTATATAACAAAATGCATACCAAATTAAAGAGATATAAATTCTGAAAATTGTGATAAAATCATTTTTTTATAAAAGTTTGGCGTTTGAAAGTTATGACAATTTAAAGTTTGAGGGGTAAATTATAAAATGGGCCAAAGCCTCTTTGATAGAAACTTTTGAAAAGATGGAAGGAGGAGGTTTGGTAGGACACGTGTCACTTAACTAAAACTTTTAAAAAATTGTTGCCTTTTTCAAACGATCGCAACTCATGGGATATATATGTCAGTACTAAAATCTCTCCATCCTTTATCATACACAGGCTAAACATTCAATATCAAACACTAATTTGATCACTTTGGTGTAAAATTAGTCAAATAAGCCGCAACTCCAATAAATGGAGCATTAATGTAAGTAGTTGGTTCCGCTTTGCTATAATTTCTCCTGTTATCCTCATAGTTATCATCAATATCCAGACATTCAACAATCGCCCCAACATGTAAATTTGGATTCGATGGGAGAGACGTTAAGTATTCTTGTCCATCATCACAGGATATGCGACCAAATAGATGGTATTGATGAACCCCTATGATGGATTCGTGTAAGGTAATTCTCACCAAACCCCACCATGTATGCCATTTTCATCGGATTATCACCTAGTATGTAGTCAATCTGTGTCTTTGTTAACCCATATCCCGGATTACAAGTAGGCCCCACTTTAGATGGATTAACGAGAGTTTAGCGTGATTGACTAGTCAACTCGACGGTCAATCTAATAGTAAACAATTGTGGGACGACAATTGTTGTGTAATAGTTATGGAAAATAGAGAGTGACTTAAGTTGTAAAGTTATAAAAGTGTTATTAAGTGTTTGTCGCCAAATGGAATGAAAGGGGACTTGAGGGACCTATTGTGCCAATTAGGCAAACTCATCCCCTACAATAGTCTGGATACTTCTCATATTATCAGTAAACTTCTATAAATGTGTAGGTGTGTGTGAGTACGGTTTAGAGAGAAGAGGAGGGAAGAGCAAAGCTCTCCAATGATCAAATTGGAAGAGGATTAATGTTCTATATCATGAAGGAAGTTAGTATTCATGATTCCCACAAGTAAGTAACCTCTAATTAGTGTTTAATTGATGATTGAAAGGTTAGGGTTTATGAACCCTAATTGGGGGAATTGGGTAAATGATGTTTATAAGCTAAATTAAAAAGTTATGATGAATATGGGTTAAGTATTAATGGAGTTAAGTTAATAAGTTAGTAGGATTAATTGTCATATAATCATCATATGATTATGTGATAATTAGTAATGGTTAAAAAAAGGGTTATGGTTTTTATGGCCATGACATAGTTTTTATGGCCGTTACTTTGTAAAGCACATTTTCGTGGGTCATTATGACCAAGTTTATGCATATATTTGATGTTTATAATGACCTAATGATTTCTGGAAGTTGGTGTTGTGTCATGTTATAGAAGTCGTTTTCCGGAAAATGGGTCAAAAGTACACAAAAGGGTTATTCAGAAAAAGAGGTGTTTGGGACAAGGTTTATTTTAACCCATTTTGGGTCAAACGGGTCAAGAATGTTTGGAAAAATAATGTTTATGTTAAGTGTTTGTAAAGTGGTTAAAATAGTTGGAGAACTAGTGGAGAACTAGTTGGAGAACTAGTTTGGAGAACTACTTGGAGAACTAGTCAAAGTCAGTTTTCGAAAAATCATATCTTTAAAACGGTAAGTCGTCACGGGTCCCGCCACCCGGCGTTTCGAAGGTAATTGAGTCTAGTTTCATGTAAAAATACTTTCAAGGGTCAGTTTGTTACAGAATTATATCAGTTTAACGGTTAGCAACAGCATGTCAGTTTTATGTCAAGTCGTTTCCGCGTAAAAATTTTTAATGATTTTAAGTCGTGCCGTTCACGGGGTGTTACAACTTGGTATCAGAGCTTCGGTTTAAGTGAATTAGGTTGCCACTATAGGTTTTCCAATACTTAAACCACTAATAGTTGCGTGTGATATAAGTTTGTAGATATGTGAAGTGTATTGATGCCTTACTTTTAAGGCGAAGTCAGTGTCTATGGTAGAATTTAGATGAGTAAGTAACTTAGACATAGATTAGTATTTGAAAGTATGAGGTAAAAGCCATTGACTATATGATTGAATGCGTTAAGAATGTTATAATACTTATCGGTTAAGTGTTAATTATTGTTATGTGAAAGCATATGTGATAATAAGTCTATAGTAGTTCGTTACGTGTCTAAGTTCACATGTATGTGATTGATAGCGTGATGTATAGAAGTATATGAGATGAGATGGATACATTTACATGTATAATATGGTAAGCATATGAGGAAGTATAATATTTGAGAAAGCTTGAGATGAAGCATAAAAAGATAATGAAGTATGATATGTTAGTAAAGTATGCTTGTAGCTTGATGCATAGAAAGATAAGATAAAGTTTAATTGTGGTAGTTATATTGAAACAAAGAATTGATGTGATATTGAGTAAATAGTAGAAGCATGGTTGCGTTCATGCTTAATAAAAGAGATGAGAAGTGTTAAAGTGCATAGTTATGATGTGATAAGATCATGTTATATATATAACATGATAAGTAGAATATGCTAGTAATGAATGCTTGATCCATGATTAAACTTTAAAGATTGAAGTAGTATGATATGGCTTTAATGCCAATAAACAGATGAGATGAATAAAGTATGTGAACAAGAAAATAAAGTTGAGTAGGCTAAATTTGTGATAGATAGAAGATAAAATATGTGAGTCAACTTGAGGTTGACGGATGATTAGTAGATTGCATTGTGAGAATGCAAGTATAATAATTGACAAGTATTATATAGAACTTGTTGTGATAAAAGTAAAAGCGATTGTGGGAGTTGAGATTGCGTGAGGCAATGAGATAGTAGTATGTACTTAACGATAAAAGTACATAAAAGATAAAGTGAGTAAAGATGATAAGATATAGATAGCTTGGATCCAATGATCTAGTTATGGTGTCTTTCAGGATGGCCTAGCTTGCCTTTATGACATGGTTGATAGCTTGCCTTTATGGCATGGTGTTATAGCTTGCCTCTATGGCATGGTTGTTAGCTTGCCTGTGGCATGGATGTTAGCTTGCCTTATGGCATGATTGATAGCTTGCCTTTATGGCATGGTGGTATAGATTGCCTTTCAAGGCATGGTTGTTAGCTTGTCTATCATGGCATGTTGTTTAGCTTGCCTTTGTGGCATGTATAAAATTTTATTGAGATTGGATCCAAGGCTAGAAAAAATGGATAGTGAGTAAGTATGAGTGTTGTGTCGGGTGTGGATAAGTAGGATGATTTATAACTTCATTATTTGAATGGATTGGGACGGCTTTTCATTTAAATAGTGAAATTGTGAATCACCGAACCATAAGTTTATATTTCTTGATTTACTTCGTTTGGGACGCCTTTCCATGTAAATGAGGAAGTATAAATAGGTGGGCTTATGTGTATCCGATATGACATAAGTATAGTTAAGAAATGAGAAAGAGAAGATTTAAAATAACTTAAATATTATAAGAAATGAGAAAGCGAGTTTATGATAGTAGTGAGGTTATGTGTAAAACCTTAAAATAGATGTCTAAAGCGAAAGTTATTTTATAAATTGAAAAGATTATAAGTTGAAGATAGAGCTAGATGTGCCTTGAGGAAGTGATAAGAGCTAGATAGTGTTAGCACCTTTATGAGAAAGGTGATGAATGAGTTAAAGCTTAATGTTATAGAGTTAATTAATTGAATTTTCTGAGTGACTTATCATCCTTGGCGAAAGTGTCTAAAGAAAAGTAATATGAGAAATGATTACGGAAGTCGTAAATTGGATAAATTAAGAGTTGAGATAAGGTTATAGTGTGTCGTGAAGGCATGTATAAAGTGAAAAAGGACCATGGTGGTCGTAAAATTTATGAATTATGAGAAAGTTATAACGATACACAAAAATGCTATAGTAAGAATATTGATGAGATTGTAGAATGATGATAGTAGAACACGAAAAGTATTGGCTACATTTGACTTATGTAAAGTCAAAGTGGTACGTAAGTGACCAAATATGTGGTCAAATGTTAAGCGAGTTAGTTATGGACATGTTTAGTAGTGTATATTTATGTCTTATGTGACATAATGACATTAGCAAGAACCATTTGATTATAGAAATAAAGCGAGAGAGAGAATGGATCAAGCGTGATAAGTGGGTTATAGTATGTTTAGAGTTGCAAGATCACGTAGATCGTTGCAACGCAATGTGTATGATTTTGTATATGTTGAGATTGATGTAGAATGAGATTAAGTTTTGTTTGATTATAGACGAGAGATTTCGGGGACGAAATCTAAATAAGGGGGTAGAATTGTTAGAGCAATATCCCGGATTACAAGTAGGCCCCACTTTAGATGGATTAACGAGAGTTTAGCGTGATTGACTAGTCAACTCAACGGTCAATCTAATAGTTAACAATTGTGGGATGACAATTGTTGTGTAATAGTTATGGAAAATAGAGAGGGACTTAAGTTGTAAAGTTATAAAAGTGTTATTAAGTGTTTGTGGCCAAATGGAATGAAAGGGGACTTGAGGGACCTATTGTGCCAATTAGGCAAACTCGTCCCCTACAATAGTCTGGATACTTCTCATAATATCAGTAAACTTCCATAAATGTGTAGTTGTGTGTGGGAGTACGGTTTAGAGAGAAGAGGAGGGAAGAGCAAGGTTCTCCAATGATCAAATTGGAAGAGGATTAATGTTCTATATCATGAAGGAAGTTAGTATTCATGATTCCCACAAGTAAGTAACCTCTAATTAGTGTTTAATTGATGATTGAAAGGTTAGGGTTTATGAACCCTAATTGGGGGAATTGGGTAAATGATGTTTATAAGCTAAATTAAGAAGTTATGATGAATATGGGTTAAGTATTATTGAAGTTAAGTTAATAAGTTAGTAGGATTAATTGTCATATAATCATCATATGATTATGTGATAATTAGTAATGGTTAAAAAAAGGGTTATGGTTTTTATGGCCATGACATAGTTGATTAATTATGTGTTTATGTCTATAGTGGTATTGGCTTGAATGTCAAGTATGGAGAAGATGATGTCCTTGGTTTCACTAGCTTGGAATTAAGGTAAGTAAACCGGTCATTATATGTTGTTATATGATTCTACACATTATATGTTATGTGATTTTGTTATGCTAAGGAATGGGGTAATTGAATATATGTTTATGTAAAGTGTGGTTGAGACTAGTTTGGCTTAACTAGTGATGAAGGTTAGGCAAGGTGGATTAGGCTAAGGTATGTTGATGTTGAACCATAGGAAATGTTTTACTTAAGTGAACCAAGGTACGTGTTAATGTTTAATGATTTGAAATGGTTAATGAGTTATGATGTATAATGTATGAATGTCTATGATAACATGTTATGAACGCTTTACTTACTAAGCCCTGTGCTTACGTTTAAGATGTTAATGTTTTGTAGGTTTAAAGGTGAAGGAAATGAAATGCTTGGAACTAAGGATTAAGGTTGGATTATGCGAAAGTTTAGAAGATTGATAAGAAGGTAGAGCTTAGGTAGATATCGAGCTCATGACAAAGTTGTCCCCCGAGAGTTATAAAAGGTTTAATGTTTATAGTGTTAAGTCTTTGAAATGTTTTAAGAGTCATTTTACAGGTTTAATGTATGTTAAAGAGTTATGTTTAAGTGGTGTATGCAAACGGGTCAAAACGGGTATTTTGGCATAATACCTGTTACTTTGTAAAGCAAGTTTTCGTGGGTCATTATGACCAAGTTTATGCATATATTTGATGTTTATAATGACCTAATGACTTCTGGAAGTTTTGGTGTTGTGTCATGTTATAGAAGTCGTTTTCCAGAAAATGGGTCAAAAGTACACAAAAGGGTTATGCAGAAAAAGGGGTGTTTGGGACAAGGTCTATTTTAACCCATTTTGGGTCAAACTGGTCAAGAATGTTTGGAAAAACAATGTATCTGTTAAGTTTTTGTAAAGTGGTTAAAATAGTTGGAGAACTAGTGGAGAACTAGTTGGAGAACTAGTGGAGAACTATTTTGGAGAACTACTTGGAGAACTAGTTTGGAGAACTACTTGGAGAACTAGTCAAAGTCAGTTTTCGAAAAATCATATCTTTAAAATGGTAAGTCGTCACGGGTCCCACCACCCGGCGTTTCGAAGGTAATTGAGTTTAGTTTCATGTAAAAATACTTTCAAGGGTCAGTTTGTTACAGAATTATATCAGTTTAACGGTTAGCAACAACAGGTCAGTTTTATGTCAAGTCGTTTCCGTGTAAAATTTCAAATTTTAATGATTTTAAGTCATGCCGTTAACGGGGTGTTACAGTCTTTGCATGTGCTACAAGAGCATCTCCTTGGATCAATGAATTTCCACATGAATTAATCATTCCATCAGCGCCGAGATACTTTGCATACGTTAGCAAGACGAATGAGGAAGTTGTCACGTATTGAAGATTGCTCCTGTCTTGTGTGTATAATACCCCACCTAGAGTGAATTAAATTAATGCGAACGTTGTTTCTTTTATCATTGAACAAATTTAGCTATCTAAGCTTTCTTTATAGACCTGACATCCGGCGTCTTGGTTTCCAAGATAATTTATGGCTAGAAGAACGTTTGTCCCAGCTCGTTATCGTCCCAATTGAATAAAAAATCATGGTTATTTAAACCAAATCTAACATAGTCTCTTTCAATGTAAGCCATATAACATTCTTCTTGAGAAGCTCTATGGATCCATGCTGCTGCCCACAATAATTCATCCTAAATAGATTCATTTCAAACAAGATATAAGTCAAAGAAATTGAAAAACATGGTGGAGCTACATTGAATCTGTTAGAATGTAACTTGGTGTTGGTGTGTAACACCCAGAAACAGGTAAGACAATCAATAGCAACTGCAATACCACTAGGTGGTTACCGGATATCACTTGGAATCGTGTGATCACTTTCCAAAGTAAACTATTCGAACCTAATGCCTGGGTATCACGAATATCTACATGGGATAAGACCAAATGTATGGTATTGAATTAGGCACAAATCAATAACCCTTTGCTTATAAGTGTTTATCGTTTTTTGTATGTTATTTCATGCATGATCAGATTTCCTATTTATAGGAAAATACTCTTAGCTAGTCAAATGGAATTATGAGAATTAATAGCCCCATTAATCGCCTCATAAGTTAGTGGTTACATGACCAATTAAACGTGGTCATTATGCGCTTGTAACCGCCACTTGAATAGGTCAATTCACATTACAAGTTTATTTCAAGATTAGCGATTTTCATAACATTAGCAGTGGAAACACCGCCCATCGGTGGAAACACCGCCCATCGGGACTAATTCGAAGACTAGCGGTGGAAACATCGTCTATCATGCTAACCAAGCACTCTCGAAACACCGCCTATCGGTGCTAACTAAGTACTAGCGATTGGAAACACGACTATCATTACCAACCACTATTGAGTCGGGGTGTTCGGGGACCATATGGGTGTACACTCCGCACTCGACCCATTACCGGTGTGAACTAATCCCACAAGTGCACTAAATTTTGCAACAATCCTCCCAAATTTAGTTCACTTCCTTTGCATGAAAACAAACATCAAACAAAACGTGTGCATAAACGAAAATATCCCGAGGATTGAATTTCCATCTTAGTATATTACACGCTCAAATGGTGTTCTAAGAATTGAACCTTCAACCCATTTGAATACTGAAGATAAAATACACAAGTTTTCAAACACTTAACAACTCCTAACACTATACAAGCCATGTGTCCATATCCAAATTCATAAATGTTGTAAAAGCTAAAGTCCAAAAGCTTCCTCAAGCGCAAAACTTCAACATTTACATTGGTGGTTCCTCTTATTCATGTTCTCGCCAAGCACTTTTTCAAAGAAAAACCATTAAGTAAAGACTTCATCCTCCTTTCAAGAGTTAAAGCACAATCTTGGGATGTAAATAAAACATGTGCTCCATCCATCGAATGTTCGACTTTCCACATTGAACTCAGCTCCCAAGTTTCCTTAGGAGGAGTTGGGTGTCCTAGCATTCGGTGACTAAGTTGGACTTAAACCCATCCTTTAGCGAGACTTTATAACCAAGTCTCTAGCCGCACTATTCGTCAAGTGATCGCTAAATTTTGTTGAGATCTAACAAACTCTATAGATACCACCCCATTCATGATAAGCTCACGAATCATGCTATGTCCGACACCCAAGTGTCTAGACTAACCATTGTACATCCGCTATAAGCCTTAGCCAATGTAGTCGCACTATCACAACGGATAGAAATAGGTGCTATAGGTTTAGGCCACAATGGAATCTCTAGAAGCAAGTTTTTCAACCATTCGACTTCTTTACCAGTAATGCTAAAGCCACAAATTCAGATTCCATTGTTGAACCGGTGATACAAGTTTGCTTCTTGGATGCCCAAGAGATGCACCTCCACCAAGTAGGATTACCCACCACCGGTAGACGAATTGTCTTCGATGTTATCGATCCAACTTGCATCGGTGTATACTTCCAACATCAAGGATAACCAATACGAGAGACTATAATCCATAGTTCTCTTCAAATACTTCAGATTCTCTGAATCGCTTACGATGATGAGCACTAGGATTACTTGTATACCGCTCAATTTTCCCACCGCAAAACCAATATCGTCTTGTACAAGCCATGACATACATCGTGCATCCAATTACCCTAGAATACTCGAGTTGAGATCTGACCTTGCCATTATTAGGCATTAGCTTCTCACAGTATCCATAGGTGTACTCATCGGAGTACAATCAAAGTAATTGAATTTCCTCACATTCTCAATATAATGAGACCGAGAGATAGAAATTCTTTTACTTTCATGTTTAATCCTTATACCAAGGATAACATCGCCTCCCCATGTCCTTCATGAAGAACCTTGATGACAAAAATTCCTTTGTCGTCAACTGATTTTGGTCGGTTCAAAGATCAACATGTCATCAACATATAGACAAATGATGACTCCTTTACCGATTCATCAAATTTTCTATATACACATTTTTCACTTGGTTAAGAACATAACCACTAGACAAAACCACTTCATCAAATTTTTGATGCCATTGCTTAGGTGCTGTTCAGGTCCATATAGAGACTTAATCGGTTTACACACCTTGTTTTCATTGCCAGCATGATGAAGCCACGAGGTTGGTTCATGTAAACCTCCTCATCCATTTTACCATTTAAGAAAGATGTCTTCACATCCATCCGATGAATAATCGATTGTGAATAGATGCCAAAGCAATCGCTAGCTTATGGCATCGACACGAGCCACGGGGCATAAGTATCAAAATAGTCTATCCCCGACTTTTGTTTAAAGCCTTGAGTGACTAGTCTAGCCTTGAACTTTTCAATAGTTCCATCTACCTTCATTTTCCTTTGAAAATCCATTTGCAACCAGAGGTTTGCAACCGTGAGGTAGATCAACCAACACCAAGTATTGTTCCCCATGATGGAATCCATCTCATCATTCATTGCTTCTTTCCAAAGCAATATCCCGGGACTTCATTGCTTCTTCAAATGTATTGGGATCATCCTCAACAATGAAGCAATAGGAGTATTGGTCGAGACCTCATCCTTGTTCCTTCAACTAAGTATAGTTGAAACTCGTGTCCAAATGGCTTTGGAGTTCGACCCTTTTGCTCTTCCCGAGCACAGTTCGTGTTGTTGCACCACAACATCATCGGGACCACCGATGGTTCATCATCGAGGACCTCGATACACCAATGTCATGAGTTCCATTAGGAATCTTCGACTTGGTCTAGGGGCGATGAGAATCTATTCTCATCAAAGTTTGCTTCCTTGATTCAATTATTGAGTTAATCGAAACATATTCATTAGGTTCAATAACATAGAACCTAAAAGCCTTGGAATGCTCAAGATATCTAACAAAGATGCGATCAATGCCTCTTTCACCCAAAGTCTTTAGCTTTGGATCGAGAGTCTTACAATAGCCCTACAACCCCAAACCTTGAGATAGTTCGGGTTGGGTTTCCTTTTAGTCCGAGTTCATAAGGGTAACCTTGTTCCTTTGTTGGGAACCCTATTTAATAAATAGAAAGTCATTAACATAGCTTCACCCGAACCCTGACTCATCCGAATAGGAAAACATGGAATTAACCATCTCTTTCAAAGACTGTTTTCCTTCGTAAATACCATTTCTTTGAGGAGTATAAGGGCATTCGTTTAATGGATAATTCTAACAGATGAAAATACGAGTATCCATGTACTCACCTCCCCGTCACCCTTAATCTTTTGATCGGGGACCCAGTTGTAATTCAACTTCGCTTTAAACACTGAATTTATCTAATGCTTCATCCTTGGTATGTAACGATAGACATAACAAAACCTTGAAGCATCATCAATAAATGTCACAGTACTTATTCCCTAAAGAAGGAGTGACATGCAAATCACACAAATCATGTATAAGCTCCAAGAGCTTAGTCTCATGACTAACACCGAAAAGGTTTCTTGGTTATCTTGGTCAACATGCAAGTTTTACACTTTTCGATTGTCCATGTCAAAAGTCGGGATTAACCCATCCTTAGACATATCTTACATTCTTTTATAGTGTACATGGCCAAGTCTTGCATGCCATAGGGTAGAGTCGGTCGTCGATGGTGGTCACAAATGTTGAATTAACACTATCGGTGACAATATTAAGCCCTAACATTTGATTACACAAATATCCAAAACCAATAAAAACACCATGCTTAGAAAGAACAAATTTATCAGACTCAATAACTTGTTTATATCCATGATTATTCAAAATACTACTTGAAACAAAGTTATTTTTTATATCAGGAACATGAATAACATTAAAAAAAAGTTACAATCTTTCCAGAACTAAAATTAAGATCTATACAACCACGACCATGCACCAAGGTTGTTGACTCATTTCTCATGTGAAGAATAGAACCATCATTCAGTGACTCACAAGTCTTGAACCAGCTTCTTTCTTTACACACATGAATCTGTTGCACCGAGTCAACCCACCACGCAACATCATCATCCTGCACATAATGAGATTCGAGATACATATGTAACAAAATAAATCGAAAAGACTTATTAACCATATTCGACCTTTCGGTGAGTTGGAAGAACCACCACCCCGAACCATTAGTGCCGATCCATTGGCTTTACTACCAACCTTAACACCTTTACAATCCTTTAATGTGACCGGTTTGCACATTTCCAACAAGTAGGAGTTACCTTCTTGTTAGGATCTGCCTTGTGTTGTCATGATATTTGCGTTTGCCTTTGTTGTCATTGTACACAGTGGAGTTGTTATGCTCCACCATATTGACAACAGATGCACCAAGTAGCATTGCTACTCTTTTGGCTTGTCATTATCCCGCACCTCGAGAGATTCCTTAATGCGCAGATGACCGCCCAACTCAACCGTAGTTAACTCAACTTTTTATGTTTCAAGGTATGCTTGAAATCTTTCCAAGAAGGGGAAGTTTATCAATGACACAAGAGACTTGAATAGCCTCATCCATGTGCATATTGTGTTGTGTAAACCTTCCAAGTATACCAAGAAGTTAATCGTATTGTTCCATAACCGGTCTTGAATCGGTCATTTTGTAATTTGTGAAATTACTTACAAGGTTCTTCTTACTTGATGCATCCTCAGCCATATATTTGGCATCCAGGAATCCCACAAGACTTTGGAAGATTCAAAGTTCGATAAATATCAAACAGAGAATCCGACATACCATTGAGGATTAAACCTCCGCAAATGTAGTCATCATTCTCCATTTGCTCCTCCTCCCGATCGCTCCACGGTAGCATCATCCTCATCATCGGGAATAGGATGGTTAGCACATAAACCACACTCATGCTTGACGATAGAAGTGCATCTTCTTTGCCACCTCCTAAAGTCCACCCTTCAAACTTGTCAAGTTTGGCAAAGTTCAAGCCATGTGTTTCATTGCGGTGACCATTGATTATCACAAAAATAGTTTACTTTGATTGTTGGTGTGTAACACCCAGAAACAGGTAAGACAATCAATAGCAACTGCAATACCACTAGGTGGTTACCGGATATCACTTGGAATCGTGTGATCACTTTTTAAAGTAAACTATTCGACCCTAATGTCTGGGTATCACGAATATCTACTTGGGATAAGACCAAATGTATGTTATTGAATTAGGCACAAATCAATAACCCTTTGCTTATAAGTGTTTATCGTTTTCTGTATGTTATTTCATGCATGATCAGATTTCCTATTTATAGGAAAATACTCTTAGCTAGTCAAATAGAATTATGAGAACTAATCGCCCCACTAATCGCCTCATAATTATCCTCATTATAGTACATTAGTGGTTACATGACCAATTAAACGTGGTCATTATGCGGTTGTAACTGCCACTTGAATAGGTCAATGCATGTTACAAGTTTATTTCAAGACTAGCGAGATTTCATAACACTAGCGATTGGAAACACCGCCCATCGGCGACTAACTCAAGACTAGCGTTGGAAACACTCTGTCGATAACCAACAACTATCGCGGAAACACTTATCGGTGCTAACTAAGTACTAGCGATGGAAACAGCACTATCATTACCAACCACTATTAAGTCGAGTGTTCGGGACTATATAGTAGACACTGCACTCCCGACCCAATACTAAGTGTGAACTAATCCCACAAGTCTGCACTAAATTTTCCAACACTTGGTGTTATGAAGAATGAATTATGGACACCGACAAAAATTGGAAGAAAATCAAAGATGGATTTCGACGAATAAGTAGACACAGAATGCTTTAGGCTATTATGTCCAAATCCGGCACAACTTACATACGTACTTGTATGGTTTAATTTGTAGTTATAACTATTGTACTTAGGGTTTTATGTATGAAACTTAAATTTTCAGCTAATATCAGATAAAATATTCTTCCTGCCATGATGTAGGTCAATCAACCCATGATCGGCCGAACCACGTCAAATCTTTGTGTTTAATTGTTATTTGCTTATTTATGTCTCTCATTATTTTTGTATTTATCCTAAAAATATCATATATATCTTACATGGTATCCTTAATAAGAGCAGTAACCCGGACACACAACAGAACCCATAGAGTTGCTATACGAGCTAGCCTCTATACCTGTCTACGAACTTAAACAGTTGATACAATTCATTAAATGATTATCTTGCTTACATGAGGACTTTATTAATCAATTTATTAAGCGGTGATGAGAGGAGTTTCTTACATTCATGGCCGTTCGTAGCAATATTTTTGAATAAGAATATTCATCTTTCCTAAACACAATTGAAGCAACAGCCAATGCAGCTGAAGTCGATCTGCAGCCACATCAGATCCAGGGTTTTGAGCTGACACATTGTAGACCATCCGAGGAGTGTTCGTATGTTCAGGCCTATCCTAGCAACGATGATTCGAGTTAGCTAGGCTCCCCTAGCTATTCATATTTGGTGAACACCTTATTAAAAAAAATGGAATTTGACAATAACATGCATGTAACCAAATGGCAGTAAGCTAATAAATATTAAAATATAGAATTACTAGAGTATATAGAATGTGATTATAGGAAATTAATTAAAATACTCTAATTCGAATAATAAATTTGCCTTGCTCTTATGAGATGCAGGAACAATATGGTTATTTACCGGAGAAATGCTAATTCAATAGGCATAGGCCTTTTCATTAAATTTCAAGCAACCTCCTATAAGTGGATTAATAGTCGGAGCAACAAGGCAAAATTAGGTTCGATATGTGTTTCTCTAGTCCATGTAATTCAGCTTCAAAATATCTAGTATCGTATAATCATGTTATTGTATAACTTGATCACTTAATATAGTTTGTTTTGACTGAAGCCGCCACGCAAAGACACTTTAGTGGAAGATATAACAATTTAGAGAGATGATTTGCACACTCTAACTTTTTATTTGCACACTCAACTGTACAAGTACTTAATGCAAAATATTAATACAGTACAAGTCTGACATGCATGAATTGAAGTGTGCCAATCAATTTGTAATGTGTGCAAATCAATTCCCAACAATTTATCATATTCGTAGATTTCTCATAAGAAAAAGAGTTTAAATTGCTACTCGGCCAGCCTCGTCAACTAATCCTGTTTTGACTGTATTAAAACATAATAATCCTTTATTTCACTATTCTTGCTAGAACCTATTTAATGAATTTTTTTCTGTCCCAAAAAAGTGGTGTTCATGTCATTATTTTAGTATTCTATTTGTAACAACAATTTTACTAATACATATACTAATCATTTTTTATAAAAGCAAATTTTGACACGCCTAGATGGCAAATAAGAACTCACACATGTATCAAACGAAACTTGAACCTATAATCACTTGGTTGTTGGGCCACTCACAAGCCAAAGTTAAAATTCTTTGGTCATGCTAAATTTAACTATATATATTGTCTAATAGTGGCAACTCGCATCTGAACATATTATTGGTATTGCTCTAGTCAAATCCGTAACTATACGCGGCCGGAAATACGTGAGCCTATTATGGGCACACACGTATACAACAAAGGAACGTTTATTAATGTAATTAATGTATTTATTGTATATATATTGATTATATTAATATGATTCACGAAATGGCTAACGGTCGTTAGTTAAATTGTTAGACGACTTAACTAATTAATAGACTTAATAAATTATGTGTAATGGACAAGGTTATTTGTGTAAACACCAAACAAATGAAAGTTGAGGGGTGTAGGTGTTAGGTCAGCCGAAATTACAAGGGGGTAGGATGATGTGTTCAACTTGGGCTACAAGTTATTAAATGCTATATAATGAATACTTGAGGTCATTATTTGCTAGCTCTCGAAAACCCTAAACACACTAAGAAAACATTTCTCCCTTCCTTTGCCAAGAACCAATCGTCGACCACCCCTAATCCCTTAGGGTTGTCAACCAAATTCAAGAACAAAGCCAAGTGCCTTGTTTGTTCAATCGTGAGTCAAGCACTAGCATCGTAGTGTTCTCCTCTATAACGTGTAGTGTATGCTACGATAGAGAACAACTTACTTTAGCTGTTATTGTGTTTTGAACCAAGATCAAGAAGTCAAGAACAAGACTCAAAAGGATCACTCGTCTTAGTAATTCGAGTGATAAAGGTTAGTAATTTATGCGTAAATTAAATGTTAATTCATATACTTCAAACTAGATCTATCCGCTGTGTACTCGTAGTAATAATGGTTATTAGTTTGTTTAATCCCAACACATATAACACGCCAGGATTAGTTGTGGTTGCTTACAAAAGATAATTGGTGCTCCAACAAAGAGATGCTCTCGCATCACCAGATTTATCAGAATCCATTTAAACGCCAAACTCAATAAAACTCCATGCAAGCATAGTTGTGGTAAACGCCATAGGCAGCCTGTACTTGACATTATCACCAGCAATACAATAGCCACCAACTAGATCCACCTAAAACCATAAGAAAAAGAAAAAAAAAAAGAAGAAAAAAGAAAAAGAAAAAAAAGAGAAACAATCACATTTTGATCACAACCCTATGCTAGAATGACTTTATAAAATATTTTTTAAAGGTACATTAGCTAAAGAACCGTCTTGTAAGGCAGAATCACCCCTCCATGTGACATGTTGATTATTGGGTAACTTGCCTGATCTTTGCCCCTCGAAAAAGAGTATAGATTTAAGGATTGCATCGGTGTAGTTGTAATTAGCCGAAATGAAAGAAAACAATGTTAAGGTGAAAAAGATGAGAAATGTAGCACAAATGTTGAACCATTTTGGTTTAGTTGGTTGTGTTAAGGTGTGTATGTGCGTTGACTTTATGGGGAGTGTTGTGAAGGCAACAAACATAAATATTTATTCTCAAGAAACAAGTGTGTGGCTAATTTAGAATTATGAATACATTCATAAAAAGAATCATGCGGGAAAATCACATATCAATAAAAAATACTAAAAAGCAAACATTATTTAACTAACTAGACCAAAAAAATGTTAGGTCGATGAATTGTCTGCTTTGTATTGTTCATTCCCAACAATATATAATATACATAAGATAATTTTAGATACACAAAAAATGGACTACGCTTACTAAACCAATAAAAGCCCATAGGCTAAATAAACTTATCGACCCAAAATGTAGGCGGAAGGTGGGCTTAGAAAAGTAGAGCACGAATGAAATTAGTAATAGTTCTAATCATTCGCGCTAATTCCCGTTTTGTTGAGAGGTTCGGTGGCAAGAAAAACGAAATTAATACCATTTTTCTCGAAAAGGTAAAGAAAGCTGGTGTTATCAAACTTACAATCATGGTCACATTGAAAAGCTTTAATCTCATACTTAAACTGGTTTTTGACATAAGAATGAAAATGTATAAAATTTTGAAACATGTCAGATTTATGACGTAACGAGTAAATCCACACGTAATGAGAAAAATAATCAAGAAACAACATATAACATTTAAAACCACTATCACTGACAATAGGAGATGTCCAAATGTCAGAATGAATAATGTCAAATACTAGAAACACGAGTATTCGAACTAACAAATGGAAGTTTCACTCACATGTTTAGTTAGCATGTATGACAAATATGTAAAGACTTCTCTTTATTACGAAATGAGATTACGAGACAAGAGACGTGACACTTCTCGCACTGTGGGTGTCCAAGGCGTTGATGCCACGTGGCAAACCGATGAAAGTTGCATTAGGGATATGAGATGGCGTGGTAATGCGTTGAGCTCTCTCAAACCGTCACATCCCAAGAGGATATGAGTCGAAAATCCTTTATAAAGAAACCAAAATTCATCTATTTCAACAATACATTTATTATCCTTAGCGTAGTGAACAAAATAAGGTTTTCAATTATGTTAGGGTGACACGATCAACATAATGAAGGTACAAAGCACGATTAACGGTGGGCAAGATGCAAAGGCCGTGTTGGTTACAAGTATTCCTTTTTCGTCACCAACACGAACATATGGATATAAACATGTGTTAAAATAGTAGTTAAGTTACGAGAATTTGAGTTTAGATGACGATGCACCTGTGTCCATATTTCACGTAGGGTCCTTGAGAGTCATACTGCTAAACGTATTAGGAAGCAATGTCTCTTGAGTTGGAACTGGGCCTAGAATACCTGCATAAGAAGTCGGGCCAAAGAAGAGGGCTTGTTGGGTCGAGATAGACCGTTGAACATGTGGAAAAATTACTCGTCAGGCGAACCTATTTTTGAAAGCTGTCAGGTAAAGCCCATGAATGAGGGTGGACAAATTTAGCTGGGCCTTGAATAACATGCGTCCATACTCCCGCATTCGTACCAAAACCAAAAAATTGATCATAAGCATTGGTTATAATTAAATTCGTTGCCTTTGATCATGAATAAATTTACAACCATCACCAGTTTTACAAAAACATCTTTGCAAAGTTGGGACAATAATCTGATACATTCTTGTAAAAGGAGCGAGTAAAAATTAATGTCCAATTGATGTCGATAACAGCCGCCAAACCAATGCAAAATACACCAATATTTAATTGATTTACATATGACGGCAAAAAATGGATGAAAACAAAAATATGCTAAATTAATAACCATGTTTCAATCTGGTGGAATGTGACATAATGACCTTCACAAACACAATTGAAAGGACCATTTTGGATAGCTTTTGGATACAGAATTGGTAGCAAAATAAAAAAGAATAAGGACGATTAGTTCGGAAATATATGACGGCAGATTTGTCCTTAGGGTTTTAAAAGTGATATTGTCTTTTATTAAAAGTTTTGTTTACCATGTTAGATTAATGAATTCGTTCAAAAAAAATGTTAGATTAATGAATTGACTCGTATTATTCATTCTCAACAATATATAATGTACATAAAATTATTCTAGATACACAAATAATGGACAATAACTAATAAACCGGCTCATAGAATAACCGTATCAACTTAACAAAAGTATGTTTTTATGATACCAACCATTAATTTGCAACCAGCTTGCGATTTTTAATCCGAATGTAATACGAAAATCACAAGTTTTTTGGAAAAATTACAAGGTTTTGAAGAAAACGCAAGATTTTGGGAAAGATTCGCAGAGTACTTGCGACTTTTATAGTTAGTTTAGTAAACGGTGTACTTTTCGGTCATTTTGGTGGTAACAAATTTTGTAATCTGAGCATTTGTGATCTAGCCTCTTTCACAAAATCACCATCATTTCGCCTTGATTTTCACATTAACTAATGGTATCTTTACCTTAATAGTAAAATCCAAACAAGAGGCATTGGTTCAATACTAGAAAGTTAATGTTTCTCAGTTTATACTTGTAAAAATAAACGTTTTGTACAAATAAATCTGTTATTAAATTGGTATACAATGAATTTATTTTTATGTATATGTACTAATATATATATATATTATTACCTTCAAAAGTATTTTCAAACTATAGTCAGTATAATGCCTGGTTTAGTATAGTTAATTTGAAATACTATTTATCTTTTTAACAATCATAGATTAGTAATCTAACATTAGTAAAACTGGATATGATATACTTGGTACTCTTGCTGAACAGATAATTAATTTGCAACCTTGATTAGAATTACCAATGAACAACAAGGATATGGGATCATACAATCCTCAAACATCCATTTGTTAACATTTAAAATCGAAGACGACTAGCTAATTAATTTAATGTCCTGAAAGAAAGCTGCAGCCCCAACAAATGGAGCATTGATATAAGTAGCGGTTCTGCTTGGTTATAATTACCCTATCGTCTCCATATTTATCGTTACTGTCTGGACCTCCCACAATCGCTCCAACAAGTAGATTCGGGTTTGGTGATCCAGAGTTAAAGAACTGATGCCCATCATCACATGATATACGATTAGGATGATCATGAATAGATGGTACAGATGAACCCCTATGATGGATCCGTGTCGGGTATTTGTCTCCAAATCCCACCATGTATGACATTTTCATTGGATTATCACCCAATATGTAGTCAATCTGCTTCTTTGCTTGTACTATAAGACTCTCTGATGTCACCACTGAATTCCCACAAGAAGCATGTCCACCGTTTGAGTCAAGATACTTTGCGTACGTTAGCAAGAGGAATGAGGACGTCGTCACGTATTGAAGATTGCTTCCACTTTGTTTGTACAATAGCCCACCTGGAGTATATTGGGCTTGTGAATTCGGTGATCCTGGAATTAGTGAGCAAATGTAGTTATCTGAGTGTTGTTTATAGAGCTGAAACTGGCCGATTTTGTTTTCAAGATAGGTTTTGGCAAGAAGAACTTTGGTCCCTGCTCGTTTGTCGTCCCAACTAAAGGAAAAATCATCGCTTTTCTGAACCATCCGTTTGACCGTTTGATTCAATGTAAGACATATATCTATTATCTTGAGAAGCTCTATGGATCCATGCTGCTCCCACAACAATTCATCCTACATTTATAATTTTAAGCATCAGTATAAGTCAATAAAAACTAATTAAAATGTGGTGATTTTAGTAGCATCATATATCTTACATTGTATCCCGAATATGAGCAATAAAACGGACACACAGCATAATTGAGTGAGTCGCTATACGAGCCTCTATACTTATCCGCCAAATCAAACACCTGGTACGTACATTTTATTAAATACGGAGTAATTCAGTAACTTGCTTACATGATGATTAAATAAACCAACTTTGCTAGTGATGATCAGTTGAATCTTACATTGATGGCTGTTTGTAGTAGTTTGCGTGAATAAGAAGGATCTGAGTTTTTGAACACAATTGAAGCAGCAGCCAGTGCAGCTGCAGTCTCTGCAGCAACATCAGATCCCGGGTTTTGAGAAGACACTTTGTAGACAGTCCTCGGCGTGTCCATATCTTCAGGCCTCTCCCAACAATGATGATCCGCGTTTGGCTCCCCCACCTGTTAAAATTTCATTGTTTAAAGTAAAATACAAAGGCTTAGCTTGTAAATATATAACAACATGCATGCAACAAAATGGTGTCACCCCTATTATCCCGCTAATGCGCTAACTATAGGTTTTAGTATTATAGAATGAAATAATAGTCATGCACTCGCACCTGGACATATAAGGCGCCAGGGGTAGCTGTGGCTGCTTTCACAAGATAATCGGAGCTCCAACGAAGGGCAGCTTTCGCATTCCCTAACTCGGATTTCATATTATCACCAAACTCAATAATACTCCATGCAAGCATAGTCGTAGTAAACGCCATAGGCAGCCCAAACTTCAGATTATCTCCAGCATCATAGTAACCACCAACTAAATCCACCTAAAATGAAAATATAAAACATGAGAAACAATCACATTACATAAAAAATGTTAAAAGAATGTACAAAAGACGTGTGAAGGTACATTGGCGGAAGAACCATCGTAAGGCGGAATCACCCCTCCATTTGAGACGTTGGTTAGCAGGTAACTTTCCGGATCTTTGACCCTCGAAAAAGAGTATGGATTTAGCGAGTGCATCGGAGTAGTGTTCCGACGTAAATGCAAAGGTGAAAGACGAAAATGTTAGAGTGAAAAGGATAAGAAAAGTGGCACAAATGTTGAATTGAGCCATATTCATTGATTAAGTTGTTTAGGTGTGATTTTGTGAAGGTGAAGGTGTGACTTATTTATAGAGTGGAAGTTGAGATGATCGTTTAGTGAAATCACGGGATCAATTGCGCTAAAAGAGACAACAAACAAAAAGAATCCTATCTAAGAAATAAGTGTGACAAATTGGAATTATTATGGATACAAATAATGATATTATCTTTTCCTTAATTGTCAAAACAAGATGGACTTTTACCATATATTGTGTTTCTAGCCTTAAAAGGGAACTTAAATTCAAAAGGTTAATAGTTATAAGGATATATGGTAGTTATTAGATCATCCACTATAAGAGGTCCGTGAATAGGTTTAAGAAATTTAAAAAGGTTTATATCTTGTTTTAATCATAGTGAGAAATCTAGGTGGTATGAAAAGGTCCTAGTTCTTAAACCTCTTTATAAACTCAACACAATTAATGTATGTGTAATGTGGAGCATGTATAAAGTTGTAACACATTTTTAATCCTAATGAAAAAAGGTTTATAAACTCAAAAGGTTTATAATTTACTAATATGTGATGACATGAAATACTTATAAATTAAAGCTTTATCAATTTTAACCGTAGTGGATGCCCTTAGTTTTATTTTATTGGAATTAACATTCATTAAGGTGGAGAATAAATTACATTACACATGTGAAATTGAACTGCTCAATGTGATATCTTGGGTAATGAAAGAAGAACTTTGACCATTAGTGCTACAACTCACAAAACTTATACTCCATAATTCTGTCCATACATTTAAGAACTCACGTACTACTATCCAAGACTATAAGGTATATGAAAAAGGATTGATTACAACTATACTTGTATACGTACTCGAATAGTGGTACATATAATTTTTCATTATGGTGTTAATTTGTATACATTCATTTTTTGTTTATGCACAACGTAAGTATATTGTAGATAGATGTATCATGTGTTGCGTGCTAACTTTTAATGCTAGTAGTTTCATTATATTGGAAAACGTAATAATACGGAGATTTAACATGCATGACTAAAAACATGTCTAATAAAACATGTTTTTGCTATTTTTTTTTTCAAACAATGACCTTTAAACTTGTCATGTGTTCGAATTTTATTATTCGGTATATATTTAAATATATTTGTTAGGCATGTTAAGGTGGAGGATAAACATGTTAGACATGTAGAATTGAACAAGATTTAATTGGTCAATGTAATTTCTTGGGTCATGAAAATAGAACCTTGACCATTTGTGTTGCAACTTTTGAATTTGATGCCCATAATTTGTCCATAACTTTAGGAAAACCCATGTTATTCAAACGATAAAGTATGTGAAAATGGTCATTGTATATACAGTAAATTGTGAAACTGCAATTCCTGTTTTGGCGGAAAATATATATATCCAAGAATTGTGAATGGTGTGGGTGGAAAAGATGTGTACCCTTAAATATGGAGAAGGTATAGCACGGATGTGGCAATGTTGCATGTGATATGCCGCTTGCCTCCATCCCTAGGAATGGACAAAAACCAAATTTCTATCAATAAATACAAAAAATTCAACGTATACTTTATCCATTATGTTTGATTTGGTTCTTGTCACTAAACAAAACCTTATGAACACTTTAAACAAGGCCATATATATGAACACTTCTTGAAACGAGCACATGCAAACCACTTCAAAAATATACAATCTAAACTAAAAATGAGTCGTATAGTTCGATGGTCACAAGAGTACGTAAAATCGTACATAGGCCTAATAGTTAATCAGCTTGATCGATCAATCGAGCATTTAGCATGTGCCATCATAATCTTTCTCTTTAACAAATTAATAAGTAGAAATGTAGAATCTGTCTTGTGTTTTCAACTCTTTATTAGGTTTATGAATAATTGAACCTTATTAATACAAGAAATAATATTGTAAATTCAGTTTAGTCCATAAATCAACCGATTTGATAAATAAAATTTACATGTCGTGAAAACGACTCATTCACATTCTAGGTAGAAACTAAACCAGTTTTCTTGATTTATTGCGATAAAGATAGTAATTACGGCTAATGTCGCTACAATTTTAATTGGATGTGACATTTATGTATATTTTATTTTAACAGTCTTCTATATCTCGTGCAAATGTGTTGAAATGGGCATGATTTACGTTGAAGAAAGAATTGTTTGAAAGTGGGAGTGGCGTAATTATAGGAAATAAAGTTGAAATGTCTTGATTTTATGTCTTGTATAAGTAAATTGCAAGTCACGGGTAACTATGCATATACAACACAATCACGAGTCAACAATCTCAAACCATAAAATCTTATCCCATCCACAAAATACAATTTTCACATGCATGTATGGAGAAGTTTTAGAAACTTCTTACAATCCCTTAGACATAAAGACACAAAGATATATACCTCTTGATCGATCGATGTCTCGTTCTAGATCAATAACATGTATGTCTGCAAACTTGAATTGCGGTGGATCTTGATCCTGATTCATATCACCACAAACACGAAGCGGAGCTCTTTTCCTGGACCTTTAACACCATAATAAGAAAAGAAAAAGAAGCTTGCTCGAACATCTTTGATATGCTAGGAACTAGGAAGTATATGAAAACCTCGATTTTGAATATGCATGGCAGTAAAGAATAGTAAGAAACATGTTACTAAAATTAAATTAATTGAAACACCAATCCTGATCGAGCACTTCTAAAACTTCACATGAAAACCTTTGTAAGAAAAATCATCAACGAACACTGAAAACGACAAGCTAATAAGAACCTAAACTACGCCAAGACAACTCCCTTAACAACTTACCAGATCAAAACACAATTGCTTACTCAAATGACAAGTAACAAAGTACAGTATAGTGGAGAAATTTAGGAGAAGGTAAGTATGTGACTACCGTAACTGTAGTACGTAGCCCTAACTAAATGGGCCAGAAATTGACCCTAGTGGTCTCGTCAATTATAGTAAAAGATGGACTCACGTTATGGGCCGAAAATTGAAGAAAATGAAAACACATTTATTGTGGTAATGCCAAAATTCAATATAACATCGACTCTTTCAAAGTTTTCTATTTTAATACGTCTGTTCATAAAATATTGAATACGGTTATTAGAAACCATCAGCTATAAGACTTATGTAAATAAATTTTGAAAAGTAGGAATGTTAGGAATTAGGATAGTCAAAGTAATACTCCAACTTTTTTGTCATTTTGCGATTAAAGAAAAACAACCAAATGAGCTATGCCACATCATCGTTTTAGCACCAACGTGAAAAAGGATATAAAATAGAGTAATGATAAGAAGACTTAACTCATGTGATTAAATGTATGCCTAAACAATTCATCATGTGACATGTGAAATGTATATTTTCTCTTTCATAATCCCTACCATTTATTTTGGCATGTGTAATCATCTTAGACTTAGGCATATCTTTAGGCTTGAAGTTTAATAATGCAAATCATTTTCCTATAAAATATGGTTGCAAATTAAAATGAATAATGCATAACAAAGAATAAAATAAGTACCGATTGAAATGTCTTACTCACATGACCAATGTTATGTCTAAAATGATAAATTGACACATGGAAAAATTAGTGCCTAAGATGATGAGAAAATGATAAACCGACATACGAAAAAACTAGTGCCTAATAAGACGAGAGAAATTGCAAAAATCATGTGTCTAATTCAAATTATAATATAAGATGTACAATTCATTATCAAAATCAAGTGCCCAGGGCATCAATTATGATAGTTTATAAATTCTGAAAAGGTTTAAAAACGCAGTAAATCATCGTAATATTCATTTCAAAGTGTATATATGATGTAATAGATTTAAGATATTAAACATTTTATAATTTAAATCATTGGAATTATGTGAAATATTTATAAAATTTTAAAAGATTTATACATATTGGAGATGTTTGTAAAACAAAAGATTTATAAATTAATATCATAATACAATCATAAACCTTTAACAAAATTTATCGTAGTAAATGCCCTTACAAAACTTTAAAAAAAAATTATCATAGTAAATGCCCTTACAAAGAAATTAACATGTACTTTTAAATGTTATATTAGCTTATTGATTCGAACATCGACAAAAGAATATTATAGAAAAAAAGAAATAATAATAAAGATAAAACACACATGGTACAAAGAACCTTTGCAACTTAACAAATTCGGAATGTGCATATCAATTTTACGAAACTAAAAACAATAGGATTATTAGCACTTAAGGTTGGTTGTAATAACGACGCACTCCAATATTGTGTCGGTTTACCCATGGAGCCGCTCTCTCTTGTTGTTGCTTGGTTTGGTCGGCAATTGATCAAATGGGCAGGAGCAAAAAAACTAGCCGTTAGTAATCAACCGTCGGGGTGTTTGTTTAAAAAAAAGTTCAAATTTAATAAATTTACCTTATGAATACTCAAGTAATTCTTCATTTTATACACACTTTCAACAATACTCTATATACACACACTTTAAGTTATCAACTCAAACAAATAAATTTCAATCAATTTTTTACGGATACGAGATGAAAAAACGGTTAATAGTTTAACCGGTTTTAAAAGGCGCCGATTTGCTTATTCAAAGCTACTCACTTCAATCCCAAAAAATCCACGAGCTCGGTTGATAGAGATCGTTATGGTGCTCATGATCGTCTAGTGGTGGCTTACTTCGGTGAAAACCCAATGTATGACGCGCGTACATTCTGTAAGCGGTTCCGAATGAGTGGATCACTTTTCACACGCATTGTTCGGGAAATAACTGATAATGTGCCGTATTTTCAACAAGGAGTTGATTGTGCGGAAAAGTTGGCATTTCCCCGTTGATAAAGTGTGTCTATGCACTTAGAAATTAACATCGTCACCTTTTACGATGCTCTAGACAAATATATGCAAATTGGTGATAAAACTTCTCGTGATTGTCTCAACGCCACTTGAATAGGTCAATTCGTTACAAGTTTATTTCAAGATTAGCAGATTTTCATAACATTAGCAGCGGAAACACCGCCCATCGGGGAAACACCGCCCATCGGGACTAATTCAAGACTAGCGGTGGAAACATCGCCTCATCGCAACCAAGCACTCTCGAAACACCGCCATCGCTAGCTAACTAAGTACTAGCAAAGGAAACACACTATCATTACCAACCACTATTAGAGTCGTGGTGTCAGGGACCATACGGGTGTACACCGCACTCTCCGACCCATTACCGTGTGAACTAATCCACAAGTGCACTAAATTTTGCAACAATCCTCCCAAATTTAGTTCACTTTGCATGAAAACAAACATCAAACAAAACGTGTGCATAAACGAAAATATCCCGAGGATTGAATTTCCATCTTAGTATATTACACGCTCAAATGGTGTTCTAAGATTGAACCTTCAACCCATTTGAATACCAAGATAAAATACACACAAGTTTTCAAACACTTAACAACTCCTAACACTATACAAGCCATGTGTCCATATCCAAATTCATAAATGTTGTAAAAGCTAAAAGTCCAAAAGCTTCACAAGCGGCAAAACTTCAACATTTACATTGGTGGTTCTCTTATTCATGTTCTCGCCAAGCACTTTTCAAAGAAAACCATTAAGTAAAGACTTCATCCTCCTTTCGTGTGTTCTCCGAGCACAATCTTGGGATGTAACAAACATGTGCCCAAGTCCATCGAATGTTCACCTTTCCACATTGAACTCGCTCCCAAGTTTCCTTAGAGGAGTCAGGTGTCCTAGCATTCAAAGGACTAAGTTGGACTTAAACCCATCCTTAGCGACTTTATAACCAAGTCTCTAGCCGCACTATCTCGCCAAGTGATCGCTAAATTTTGTTGAGATCTAACAAACTCTATAGATACCATTCCCCATTCATGATAAGCTCACGAATCATGCTATGTCTGACACCCAAGTGTTCAGACTAACCATTGCACATCCGCTATAAGCCTTAGCCAATGTAGTCAGACTATCACAACGGATAGAAATAGGTGCTATAGGTTTAGGCCACAATGGAATCTCAAGCAAGTTTTTCAACCATTCACTTCTTTACCAAGCCATGCTAAAGCCACAAATTCAGATTCCATTGTTGAACCGGTGATACAAGTTTGCTTCTTGATGCCCAAGATTGCACCTCCACCAAGTAGATTACCCACCACCGGTAGACTAATTGTCTTCACAGTTAATCGATCCAACTTGCATCGTGTATACTTCAACATCAAGGATAACCAGATACGAGAGACTATAATCCATAGTTCTTCAAATACTTCGCATTCTCCGAATCGCTACTGCTGATGAGCACTAGGATTACTTGTATACCGCTCAATTTTCCCACCGCAAAACCAATATCGTCTTGTAGTAGCCATGACATACATCGTGCATCCAATTACCCTAGAATACTCGAGTCGAGATACGACCGCCATTATTAGCATTAGCTTCACACAGTATCCATAGGTGTACCATCGAGTACAATCAAAGTAATTGAATTTCCTCACATTCTCAATATAATGAGACCGAGAGATAGAAATTCTTTACTTTCATGTTTAATCCTTATACCAAGGATAACATCGGCCTCCCCATGTCCTTCATGAAGAACCTTGATGACAAAAATTCCTTTGTCGTCAACTGATTTTGGTCGCCCAAAGATCAACATGTCATCAACATATAGACAAATGATGACCCTTTACCGATTCATCAAATTTTCTATATACACATTTTCAACTTGGTTAAGAACATAACCACTAGACAAAACCACTTCATCAAATTTTTGATGCCATTGCTTAGGTGCTCGTTTACCCATATAGAGACTTAATCGCTTTACACACCTTGTTTTCATTGCAGCATGATGAAGCCCCGAGGTTGGTTCATGTAAACCTCCTCATCCATTTTACCATTTAAGAAAGATGTCTTCACATCCATCCGATGAATAATCGATCGTGAATAGATGCCAAAGCAATGATAGCTTTATAATCGACACGAGCCACGTGGGCATAAGTATCAAAATAGTCTATCCCCGACTTTTGTTTAAAGCCTTGAGTGACTAGTCTAGCCTTGAACTTTTCAATAGTTCCATCTACCTTCATTTTCCTTTGAAAATCCATTTGCAACCCGAGGTTTGCAAACTGTGAGGTAGATCAACCAACACCCAAGTATTGTTCCCCATGATGGAATCCATCTCATCATTCATTGCTTCTTTCAGAAGCAATATCCCGGGACTTCATTGCTTCTTCAAATGTATTGGGATCATCCTCAACAATGAAGCAATAGGAGTATTGGTCGAGACCTCATCCCTTGTTCCTTCAACTAAGTATAGTTGAAACTCGTGTCCAAATGGCTTTGGAGTTCTCGACCCTTTGCTCTTCCCGAGCACAGTTCGTGTTGTTGCACCACAACATCATCGTGGACCACCGATGGTTCATCATCGTGACCTCTCGACACACCAAAGGTCATGAGTTCCATTAGGAATCTTCGACTTGGTCTAGGGACCGATGAGAATCTATTCTCATCAAAGTTTGCTTCCTTGATTCAATTATTGAGTTAATCAAACATATTCATTAGGTTCAATAACATAGAACCTAAAAAGCCTTGGAATGCTCAAAGATATCTAACAAAGATGCAATCAATGCCTCTTTCACCCAAAGTCTTTAGCTTTGGATCGTGGAGTCTTACAATAGCTCTACAACCCCAAACCTTGAGATAGTTCGTGTGGGTTTCCTTTTAGTCCGTAGTTCATGGGTAACCTTGTTCCTTTTTGGGAACCCTATTTAATAAATAGAAAGTTTGTTAACATAGCTTCACCCTGTAACCTTGACTCATCCTCTGAATAGAAAACATGGAATTAACCATCTCTTTCAAGACTGTTTTTCCTTTCGTAAATACCATTTTCTCGAGAGTATAAGGGGCATTCGCTTAATGGATAATTCTAACAGATCGAAAATACGTAGTATCCATGTACTCACCTCCACATCCGCCCTCAATCTTTTGATCAGACCCATTGTAATTCAACTTCGCTTAAACACTGAATTTATCTAATGCTTCATCCTTGGTATGTAATGATAGACATAACAAAACCTTGAAGCATCATCAATAAATGTCACAGTACTTATTCCCTAAAGAAGGAGTGACATGCAAATCACACAAATCATCGTATAAGCTCCAAGAGCTTAGTCTCATGACTAACACTCAAAAAGGTTTCTTGGTTATCTTGGTCAACATGCAAGTTTTACACTTTTCGTCCATGTCAAAAGTCGGGATTAACCCATCCTTAGACATATCTACATTCTTTTATAGTGTACATGGCCAAGTCTTGCATGCCATAGGGTAGAGTCAGTCAGTCGTTGTGGTCACAAATGTTGAATTAACACTATCGATGACAATATTAAGCCCAACATTTGATTACACAAATATCCAAAACCAATAAAAACACCATGCTTAGAAAGAACAAATTTATCGACTCAATAACTTGTTTATATCCATGATTATTCAAAATACTACTTGAAACAAAGTTATTTTTTATATCAGGAACATGAATAACATTAAAAAGTTACAATCTTTCCGTAACTAAAATTAAGATCTATACAACCACGACCATGCACCAAGGTTGTTGACTCATTTCTCATGTGAAGAATAGAACCATCATTCGCTGACTCACAAGTCTTGAACCGCCTTCTTCTTTACACACATGAACTGTTGCACCGAGTCAACCCACCACGCAACATCATCATCCCGCACATAATGAGATTCGACATATGTAACAAAATAAATCCGAAAAGACTTATTAACCATATTCGACCTTCCGAGTTGGAAGAACCACCACCCACGAACCATTAGTGCACGATCCATTGGCTTTACTACCAACCTTAACACCTTTACAATCCCTTTTAATGTGACCGCTTTGCCACATTTCCAACAAGTAGGAGTTACCTTCTTGTTAGGATCCGCCTGTGTTGTCATGATATTTGCGCTGCCTTTGTTGTCATTGTACCGGTGAGTTGTTATGCTCCACCATATTGACAACAGATGCACCAAGTAGCATTGCTACTCTTTTGGCTTGTCATTATCCCGCACCTTGAGAGATTCCTTAATGCGCAGATGACGCCAACTCAACCGTAGTTAACTCAACTTTTTATGTTTCAAGGTATGCTTGAAATCTTTCCAAGAAGGGGAAGTTTATCAATGACACAAGAGACTGAATAGCCTCATCCATGTGCATATTGTGTTGTGTAAACCTTCCAAGTATACCAAGAAGTTAATCGTATTGTTCCATAACCGGTCTTGAATCACCTATTTTGTAATTTGTGAAATTACTTACAAGGTTCTTCTTACTGATGCATCCTCACCATATATTTGGCATCCATGAATCCCACACGCATTTGGAAGATTCAAAGTTCGATAAATATCAAACAGAGAATCCGACATACCATCGAGGATTAAACCTCTGCAAATGTAGTCATCATTTCTCCCATTTGCTCCTCCTCCCGATCGCCCACGTGAGCATCATCCTCATCATCGGGAATAGGAGTGGTTAGCATAAACCACACTCATGCTCGATGCGTTAGAAGTGCATCTTCTTTTGCCACCTCCTAAAGTCCACCCTTCAAACTTGTCAAGTTTGGCAAAGTTCAAGCCATGTGTTCATTGCAGCAGCCATTGATTATCACAAAATAGTTTACTTTGATTGTTGGTGTGTAACACCGCAACGTGTGTAAGACAATCAATAGCAACTGCAATACCACTAGGTGGTTACCGGATATCACTGAATCAGTGATCACTTTTAAGTAAACTATTCAACCCTAATGTCCGGTATCACGAATATCTACTGGGATAAGCATCAAATGTATGTTATTTAATTAGGCACAAATCAATAACCCCTTGCTTATAAGTGTTTATCGCTCAGATATTTCATGCATGATCGATTTCCTATTTATAGAAAATACTTAGCTAGTCAAATAGAATTATGAGAACTAATCGCCCACCACTCGCCTCATAATTATCCTCATTATAAATTAGTTTCATATACGACCAATTAAACGGTCATTATGCAGCAGAATCGCACTTGAATAGGTCAATGCATGTTACAAGTTTATTTCAAGACAGCAAGATTTCATAACACTAGCAGCGAAAACACCGCCCATCAAGACTAACTCAAGACTAGCGAAAGGAAACATCTGCTCATCAGCATAACCAAGCACTATCGATTGGAAACACCTCATCGCTAACTAAGTACCAGCAAAGTGGAAACACCACTATCATTACCAACCACTATTAAAGTCGTCGGTGTTCGCGACTATGTATGCATACAATCTGCACTCCCGACCCAATACTAAGTGTGAACTAATCCCAAGTGCACTAAATTTTCCAACACTTGGTGTTATGAAGAATGAATTATGGACACCGACAAAAATTGAAGAAAATCAAAGATGGATTTCGACGAATAAGTAGACACAGAATGCTTTAGGCTATTATGTCCAAATCCGGCACAACTTACATACGTACTTGTATGGTTTAATTTGTAGTTATAACTATTGTACTTAGGGTTTTATGTATGAAACTTAAATTTTCAGCTAATATCAGATAAAATATTCTTCCTGCCATGATGTAGGTCAATCAACCCATGATCGGCCGAACCACGTCAAATCTTTGTGTTTAATTGTTATTTGCTTATTTATGTCTCTCATTATTTTTGTATTTATCCTAAAAATATCATATATATCTTACATGGTATCCTTAATAAGAGCAGTAACCCGGACACACAACAGAACCCATAGAGTTGCTATACGAGCTAGCCTCTATACCTGTCTACGAACTTAAACAGTTGATACAATTCATTAAATGATTATCTTGCTTACATGAGGACTTTATTAATCAATTTATTAAGCGGTGATGAGAGGAGTTTCTACATTCATGGCCGTTCGTAGTAGCAATATTTTGAATAAGAATATTCATCTTTCCTAAACACAATTGAAGCAACAGCCAATGCAGCTGAAGTCGATCTGCAGCCACATCAGATCCAGGGTTTTGAGCTGACACATTGTAGACCATCCGAGGAGTGTTCGTATGTTCAGGCCTATCCTAGCAACGATGATTCGAAAGTTAGCTAGGCTCCCTAGCTATTCATATTTGGTGAACACCTTATTAAAAAAAATGGAATTTGACAATAACATGCATGTAACCAAATGGCAGTAAGCTAATAAATATTAAAATATAGAATTACTAGAGTATATAGAATGTGATTATAGGAAATTAATTAAAATACTCTAATTCGAATAATAAATTTGCCTTGTTTTATGAGATGCAGGAACAATATGGTTATTTACCGGAGAAATGCTAATTCAATAGGCATAGGCCTTTTCATTAAATTTCAAGCAACCTCCTATAAGTGGATTAATAGTCGGAGCAACAAGGCAAAATTAGGTTCGATATGTGTTTCTCTAGTCCATGTAATTCAGCTTCAAAATATCTAGTATCGTATAATCATGTTATTGTATAACTTGATCACTTAATATAGTTTGTTTTGACTGAAGCCACCACAAAGACACTTTAGTGGAAGATATAACAATTAGAGATGATTCCAGACACTCTAACTTTTATTCACACACTCAACCGCATAGTACTTAACGCAAAATATTAATACAGTGACAAGTCCGACACGCAATGAAGTGCGCCAATCAATTTAGAATGCCAAGTAAATCAATTCCCAACAATTTATCATATTCGTAGATTTCTCATAAGAAAAGAGTTTAAATTGCTACTCGGCCAGCCTCGTCAACTAATCCTGTTTTGACTGTATTAAAACATAATAATCCTTTATTTCACTATTCTTGCTAGAACCTATTTAATGAATTTTTTCTGTCCCAAAAAAGTGGTGTTCATGTCATTATTTTAGTATTCTATTTGTAACAACAATTTTACTAATACATATACTAATCATTTTTATAAAAGCAAATTTTGACACGCCTAGATGGCAAATAAGAACTCACATGTATCAAACGAACTTGAACCTATAATCACTTTATTGTCGGCCACTCACAAAGCCAAAAGTTAAAATTCTTTGGTCATGCTAAATTTAACTATATATATTGTCTAATAGTGGCAACTCGCATCTGAACATATTATTGGTATTGCTTCTAGTCAAATCCAGAATTATATCGGCCGGAAATACGTGAGCCTATTATGGGCACACACGATACAACAAAGGAACGTTTATTAATGTAATTAATGTATTTATTGTATATATATTGATTATATTAATATGATTCACTTAAAATACTAACGGTCGTTAGTTAAATTGTTAGACGACTTAACTAATTAATAGACTTAATAAATTATGTGTAATGGACAAGGTTATTTGTGTAAACACCAAACAAATGAAAGTTGAGGGTGTAGGTGTTAGGTCAGCCGAAATTACAAGGGGTAGGATGATGTGTTCAACTTGGGCTACAAGTTATTAAATGCTATATAATGAATACTTGAGGTCATTATTTGCTAGCTCTCGAAAACCCTAAACACACTAAGAAAACATTTCTCCCTTCCTTTGCAAGAACCAATCGTCGACCACCCCTAATCCCTTAGGGTTGTCAACCAAATTCAAGAACAAAGCCAAGTGCCTTGTTTGTTCAATCGTGAGTCAAGCACTAGCATCGTAGTGTTCTCCTCTATAACGTGTAGTGTATGCTACGATAGAGAACAACTTACTTTAGCTGTTATTGTGTTTTGAACCAAGATCAAGAAGTCAAGAACAAGACTCAAAAGGATCACTCGTCTTAGTAATTCGAGTGATAAAGGTTAGTAATTTATGCGTAAATTAAATGTTAATTCATATACTTCAAACTAGATCTATCCGCTGTGTACTCGTAGTAATAATGGTTATTAGTTTGTTTAATCCCAACACATATAACACGCCAGGATTAGTTGTGGTTGCTTACAAAAGATAATTGGTGCTCAACAAAGAGATGCTCTCGCATCACCAGATTTATCAGAATCCATTTAAACGCCAAACTCAATAAAACTCCATGCAAGCATAGTTGTGGTAAACGCCATAGGCAGCCTGTACTTGACATTATCACCAGAATACAATAGCCACCAACTAGATCCACCTAAAACCATAAGAAAAGAAAAAAAAAAGAAGAAAAAAGAAAAAGAAAAAAAAGAGAAACAATCACATTTTGATCACAACCCTATGCTAGAATGACTTATAAAATATTTTTAAAGGTACATTAGCTAAAGAACCGTCTTGTAAGGCAGAATCACCCCTCCATGTGACATGTTGATTATTGGGTAACTTGCCTGATCTTTGCCCCTCGAAAAAGAGTATAGATTTAAGGATTGCATCGGTGTAGTTGTAATTAGCCGAAATGAAAGAAAACAATGTTAAGGTGAAAAAGATGAGAAATGTAGCACAAATGTTGAACCATTTTGGTTTAGTTGGTTGTGTTAAGGTGTGTGTATGTGCGTTGACTTTATGGGGAGTGTTGTGAAGGCAACAAACATAAATATTTATTCTCAAGAAACAAGTGTGTGGCTAATTTAGAATTATGAATACATTCATAAAAAGAATCATGCGGGAAAATCACATATCAATAAAAAATACTAAAAGCAAACATTATTTAACTAACTAGACCAAAAAATGTTAGGTCGATGAATTGTCTGCTTTGTATTGTTCATTCCCAACAATATATAATATACATAAGATAATTTTAGATACACAAAAATGGACTACGCACTAAACCAATAAAAGCCCATAGGCTAAATAAACTTATCGACCCAAAATGTAGGCGGAAGGTGGGCTTAGAAAAGTAGAGCACGAATGAAATTAGTAATAGTTCTAATCATTCGCGCTAATTCCCGTTTTGTTGAGAGGTTCGGTGGCAAGAAAAACGAAATTAATACCATTTTTCTCGAAAAGGTAAAGAAAGCTGGTGTTATCAAACTTACAATCATGGTCACATTGAAAAGCTTTAATCTCATACTTAAACCGGTTTTGACATAAGAATGAAAATGTATAAAATTTTGAAACATGTCGATTATGACGAACGAGTAAATCCACACGTAATGAGAAAAATAATCAAGAAACAACATATAACATTTAAAACCACTATCATCGACAATAGAGATGTCCAAATGTCGAATGAATAATGTCAAATACTAGAAACACGAGTATTCGAACTAACAAATGGAAGTTTCACTCACATGTTTAGTTAGCATGTATGACAAATATGTAAAGACTTCTCTTTATTACACGAAATGAGATTACGAGAGACAAGAGACTGTGACACTTCTGCACCAGGGTGTCCAAGACGTTGATGCCACGTGGCAGCACTGACAGAAAGTTGCATTAGGGATATGAGATGGCGTGGTAACTGCGTTGAGCTCTCTCAAACTGTCACATCTGAAGAGGATATGATGAGTCAAGAAATCCTTTATAAAGAAACCAAAATTCATCTATTTCAACAATACATTTATTATCCTTAGCAGGCGAACAAAAATAAGGTTTTCAATTATGTTAGGGGTGACACGATCAACATAATGAAGGTACAAAGCACGATTAACGGTGGGCAAGATGCAAAGGCCAGTGTTGGTTACAAGTATTCCTTTTTCGTCACCAACACGAACATATGGATATAAACATGTGTTAAAATAGTAGTTAAGTTACGAGAATTTGAGTTTAGATGCGACGATGCACCTGTGTCCATATTTCACGTAGGGTCCTTGAGAGTCATACTGCTAAACGTATTAGGAAGCAATGTCTCTTGAGTTGGAACTGGGCCTAGAATACCTGCATAAGAAGTCGGGCCAAAGAAGAGGGCTTGTTGGGTCGAGATAGACCGTTGAACATGTGGAAAAAATTACTCGTCAGGCGAACCTATTTTTGAAAGCTGTCAGGTAAAGCCCATGAATGAGGGTGGACAAATTTAGCTGGGCCTTGAATAACATGCGTCCATACTCCCGCATTCGTACCAAAAACAAAAAATTGATCATAAGCATTGGTTATAATTAAATTCGTTGCCTTTGATCATGAATAAATTTACAACCATCACCAGTTTTACAAAAACATCTTTGCAAAGTTGGGACAATAATCTGATACATTCTTGTAAAAGGAGCGAGTAAAAATTAATGTCCAATTGATGTCGATAACAGCCGCCAAACCAATGCAAAATACACCAATATTTAATTGATTTACATATGACGGCAAAAAATGGATGAAAACAAAAATATGCTAAATTAATAACCATGTTTCAATCTGGTGGAATGTGACATAATGACCTTCACAAACACAATTGAAAGGACCATTTTGGATAGCTTTTGGATACAGAATTGGTAGCAAAATAAAAAGAATAAGGACGATTAGTTCGGAAATATATGACGGCAGATTTGTCCTTAGGGTTTTAAAAGTGATATTGTCTTTATTAAAAGTTTTGTTTACCATGTTAGATTAATGAATTCGTTCAAAAAAATGTTAGATTAATGAATTGACTCGTATTATTCATTCTCAACAATATATAATGTACATAAAATTATTCTAGATACACAAATAATGGACAATAACTAATAAACCGCTCATAGAATAACCGTATCAACTTAACAAAAGTATGTTTTATGATACCAACCATTAATTTGCAACCAGCTTGCGATTTTTAATCCGAATGTACATCTAAAATCACAAGTTTTTGGAAAAATTACAAGGTTTTGAAGAAAACGCAAGATTTTGGGAAAGATTCATGAGAGTACTTGCGACTTTTATAGTTAGTTTAGTAAACGGTGTACTTTTCGGTCATTTTGGTGGTAACAAATTTTGTAATCTGAGCATTTGTGATCTAGCCTCTTTCACAAAATCACCATCATTTCGCCTTGATTTTCACATTAACTAATGGTATCTTTACCTTAATAGTAAAATCCAAACAAGAGGCATTGGTTCAATACTAGAAAGTTAATGTTTCTCAGTTTATACTTGTAAAAATAAACGTTTTGTACAAATAAATCTGTTATTAAATTGGTATACAATGAATTTATTTTATGTATATGTACTAATATATATATATATTATTACCTTCAAAAGTATTTTCAAACTATAGTCAGTATAATGCCTGGTTTAGTATAGTTAATTTGAAATACTATTTATCTTTTTAACAATCATAGATTAGTAATCTAACATTAGTAAAACTGGATATGATATACTTGGTACTCTTGCTGAACAGATAATTAATTTGCAACCTTGATTAGAATTACCAATGAACAACAAGGATATGGGATCATACAATCCTCAAACATCCATTTGTTAACATTTAAAATCGAAAGACGACTAGCTAATTAATTTAATGTCCTGAAAAGAAAGCTGCAGCCCCAACAAATGGAGCATTGATATAAGTAGCCGGTTCTGCTTGGTTATAATTACCCCTATCGTCTCCATATTTATCGTTACTGTCTGGACCTCCCACAATCGCTCCAACAAGTAGATTCGGGTTTGGTGATCCAGAGTTAAAGAACTGATGCCCATCATCACATGATATACGATTAGGATGATCATGAATAGATGGTACAGATGAACCCCTATGATGGATCCGTGTCGGGTATTTGTCTCCAAATCCCACCATGTATGACATTTTCATTGGATTATCACCCAATATGTAGTCAATCTGCTTCTTTGCTTGTACTATAAGACTCTCTGATGTCACCACTGAATTCCCACAAGAAGCATGTCCACCGCTTGAGTCAAGATACTTTATGTGCGTTAGCAAGAGGAATGAGGACGTCGTCACGTATTGAAGATTGCTTCCACTTTGTTTGTACAATAGCCCACCTGGAGTATATTGGGCTTGTGAATTCGGTGATCCTGGAATTAGTGAGCAAATGTAGTTATCTGAGTGTTGTTTATAGAGCTGAAACTGGCCGATTTTGTTTTCAAGATAGGTTTTGGCAAGAAGAACTTTGGTCCCTGCTCGTTTGTCGTCCCAACTAAAGGAAAAATCATCGTTTTCTGAACCATCCGTTTGACCGTTTGATTCAATGTAAGACATATATCTATTATCTTGAGAAGCTCTATGGATCCATGCTGCTCCCCACAACAATTCATCCTACATTTATAATTTTAAGCATCAGTATAAGTCAATAAAAACTAATTAAAATGTGGTGATTTTAGTAGCATCATATATCTTACATTGTATCCCGAATATGAGCAATAAAACGGACACACAGCATAATTGAGTGAGTCGCTATACGAGCCTCTATACTTATCCGCCAAATCAAACACCTGGTACGTACATTTTATTAAATACGGAGTAATTCAGTAACTTGCTTACATGATGATTAAATAAACCAACTTTGCTAGTGATGATCAGTTGAATCTTACATTGATGGCTGTTTGTAGTAGTTTGCGTGAATAAGAAGGATCTGAGTTTTTGAACACAATTGAAGCAGCAGCCAGTGCAGCTGCAGTCTCTGCAGCAACATCAGATCCCGGGTTTTGAGAAGACACTTTGTAGACAGTCCTCGGCGTGTCCATATCTTCAGGCCTCTCCCAACAATGATGATCCGCGTTTGGCTCCCCCACCTGTTAAAATTTCATTGTTTAAAGTAAAATACAAAGGCTTAGCTTGTAAATATATAACAACATGCATGCAACAAAATGGTGTCACCCTATTATCCCGCTAATGCGCTAACTATAGGTTTTAGTATTATAGAATGAAATAATAGTCATGCACTCGCACCTGGACATATAAGGCGCCAGGGGTAGCTGTGGCTGCTTTCACAAGATAATCGGAGCTCCAACGAAGGGCAGCTTTCGCATTCCCTAACTCGGATTTCATATTATCACCAAACTCAATAATACTCCATGCAAGCATAGTCGTAGTAAACGCCATAGGCAGCCCAAACTTCAGATTATCTCCAGCATCATAGTAACCACCAACTAAATCCACCTAAAAATGAAAATATAAAACATGAGAAACAATCACATTACATAAAAAAAATGTTAAAAAGAATGTACAAAAGACGTGTGAAGGTACATTGGCGGAAGAACCATCGTGTAAGGCGGAATCACCCCTCCATTTGAGACGTTGGTTAGCAGGTAACTTTCCGGATCTTTGACCCTCGAAAAGAGTATGGATTTAGCGAGTGCATCGGAGTAGTGTTCCGCGTAAATGCAAAGGTGAAAGACGAAAATGTTAGAGTGAAAAGGATAAGAAAAGTGGCACAAATGTTGAATTGAGCCATATTCATTGATTAAGTTGTTTAGGTGTGATTTTGTGAAGGTGAAGGTGTGACTTATTTATAGAGTGGAAGTTGAGATGATCGTTTAGTGAAATCACGGGATCAATTGCGCTAAAAGAGACAACAAACAAAAAGAATCCTATCTAAGAAATAAGTGTGACAAATTGGAATTATTATGGATACAAATAATGATATTATCTTTTCCTTAATTGTCAAAACAAGATGGACTTTACCATATATTGTGTTTCTAGCCTTAAAGGGAACTTAAATTCAAAGGTTAATAGTTATAAGGATATATGGTAGTTATTAGATCATCCACTATAAGATTCCATGAATAGGTTTAAGAAATTTAAAAGGTTTATATCTTGTTTTAATCATAGTGAGAAATCTGGGTAGTATGAAAGCCCAGTTTAAACCTCTTTATAAACTCAACACAATTAATGTATGTGTAATGTGGAGCATGTATAAAGTTGTAACACATTTTAATCCTAATGAAAAAGGTTTATAAACTCAAAAGGTTTATAATTTACTAATATGTGATGACATGAAATACTTATAAATTAAAGCTTTATCAATTTTAACCGTAGTGGATGCTTCTTAGTTTTATTTTATTGGAATTAACATTCATTAAGGTGGAGAATAAATTACATTACACATGTGAAATTGAACTGCTCAATGTGATATCTTGGGTAATGAAAGAAGAACTTTGACCATTAGTGCTACAACTCACAAAACTTATACTCCATAATTCTGTCCATACATTTAAGAACTCACGTACTACTATCCAAGACTATAAGGTATATGAAAAGGATTGATTACAACTATACTTGTATACGTACTCGAATAGTGGTACATATAATTTTTCATTATGGTGTTAATTTGTATACATTCATTTTTTGTTTATGCACAACGTAAGTATATTGTAGATAGATGTATCATGTGTTGCGTGCTAACTTTTAATGCTAGTAGTTTCATTATATTGGAAAACGTAATAATACGGAGATTTAACATGCATGACTAAAAACATGTCTAATAAAACATGTTTTTGCCATTTTTTCTTTTCAAACAATGACCTTTAAACTTGTCATGTGTTCGAATTTTATTATTCGGTATATATTTAAATATATTTGTTAGGCATGTTAAGGTGGAGGATAAACATGTTAGACATGTAGAATTGAACAAGATTTAATTGGTCAATGTAATTTCTTGGGTCATGAAAATAGAACCTTGACCATTTGTGTTGCAACTTTTGAATTTGATGCCCCATAATTTGTCCATAACTTTAGGAAAACCCCATGTTATTCAAACGATAAAGTATGTGAAAAATGGTCATTGTATATACAGTAAATTGTGAAACTGCAATTCCTGTTTTGGCGGAAAATATATATATATCCAAGAATTGTGAATGGTGTGGGTGGAAAAAGATGTGTACCCTTAAATATGGAGAAGGTATAGCACGGATGTGGCAATGTTGCATGTGATATGCCGCTTGCCTCCATCCCTAGGAATGGACAAAAACCAAATTTCTATCAATAAATACAAAAAATTCAACGTATACTTTATCCATTATGTTTGATTTGGTTCTTGTCACTAAACAAAACCTTATGAACACTTTAAACAAGGCCATATATATGAACACTTCTTGAAACGAGCACATGCAAACCACTTCAAAATATACAATCTAAACTAAAATGAGTCGATAGTTCGATGGTCACAAGAGTACGTAAAATCGTACATAGGCCTAATAGTTAATCAGCTTGATCGATCAATCGAGCATTTAGCATGTGCCATCATAATCTTTCTCTTTAACAAATTAATAAGTAGAAATGTAGAATCTGTCTTGTGTTTTCAACTCTTTATTAGGTTTATGAATAATTGAACCTTATTAATACAAGAAATAATATTGTAAATTCAGTTTAGTCCATAAATCAACCGATTTGATAAATAAAATTTACATGTCGTGAAAACGACTCATTCACATTCTAGGTAGAAACTAAACCAGTTTTCTTGATTTATTGCGCGATAAAGATAGTAATTACGGCTAATGTCGCTACAATTTTAATTGGATGTGACATTTATGTATATTTTTATTTTAACAGTCTTCTATATCTCGTGCAAATGTGTTGAAATGGGCATGATTTACGTTGAAGAAAGAATTGTTTGAAAGTGGGAGTGGCGTAATTATAGGAAATAAAGTTGAAATGTGTCTTGATTTTATGTCTTGTATAAGTAAATTGCAAGTCACGGGTAACTATGCATATACAACACAATCACGAGTCAACAATCTCAAACCATAAAATCTTATCCCATCCACAAAATACAATTTTCACATGCATGTATGGAGAAGTTTTAGAAACTTCTTACAATCCCTTAGACATAAAGACACAAAGATATATACCTCTTGATCGATCGATGTCTCGTTCTAGATCAATAACATGTATGTCTGCAAACTTGAATTGCGGTGGATCTTGATCCTGATTCATATCACCACAAACACGAAACGGAGCTCTTTTCCTGGACCTTTAACACCATAATAAGAAAAGAAAAAAGAAGCTTGCTCCGAACATCTTTGATATGCTAGGAACTAGGAAGTATATGAAAACCTCGATTTTGAATATGCATGGCAGTAAAGAATAGTAAGAAACATGTTACTAAAATTAAATTAATTGAAACACCAATCCTGATCGAGCACTTCTAAAAACTTCACATGAAAACCTTTGTAAGAAAAATCATCAACGAACACTGAAAAACGACAAGCTAATAAGAACCTAAACTACGCGAAGACAACTCCCTTAACAACTTACCAGATCAAAACACAATTGCTTACTCAAATGACAAGTAACAAAGTACAGTATAGTGGAGAAATTTAGGGAGAAGGTAAGTATGTGACTACCGTAACTGTAGTACGTAGCCCTAACTAAATGGGCCAGAAATTGACCCTAGTGGTCTCGTCAATTATAGTAAAAGATGGACTCACGTTATGGGCCGAAAATTGAAGAAAATGAAAACACATTTATTGTGGTAATGCCAAAATTCAATATAACATCGACTCTTTCAAAGTTTTCTATTTTAATACGTCTGTTCATAAAATATTGAATACGGTTATTAGAAACCATCAGCTATAAGACTTATGTAAATAAATTTTGAAAAGTAGGAATGTTAGGAATTAGGATAGTCAAAGTAATACTCCAACTTTTTGTCATTTTGCGATTAAAGAAAAACAACCAAATGAGCTATGCCACATCATCGTTTTAGCACCAACGTGAAAAGGATATAAAATAGAGTAATGATAAGAAAGACTTAACTCACGTGATTAAATGTATCTAAACAATTCATCACGCGTATGAAATGTATATTTTCTTTCATAATCCCTACCATTTATTTTGGCGTAGTAATCATCTTAGACTTTCAGCGATATCTTTGAGCAAGTTTAATAATGCAAATCATTTTCCTATAAAATATGGTTGCAAATTAAAATGAATAATGCATAACAAAGAATAAAATAAGTACCGATTGAAATGTCTTACTCACATGACCAATGTTATGTCTAAAATGATAAATTGACACATGGAAAAATTAGTGCCTAAGATGATGAGAAAATGATAAACCGACATACGAAAAAACTAGTGCCTAATAAGACGAGAGAAATTGCAAAAATCATGTGTCTAATTCAAATTATAATATAAGATGTACAATTCATTATCAAAATCAAGTGCCCAGGGCATCAATTATGATAGTTTATAAATTCTGAAAAGGTTTAAAAACGTGTAAATCATTGTGAACATTCATTTCAAGCTTGTATGACATGAAGAGATTTAAGATATTAAACATTTTTATAATTTAAATCATTGGAATTATGTGAAATATTTATAAAATTTTAAAAGATTTATACATATTGGAGATGTTTGTAAAACAAAAAGATTTATAAATTAATATCATAATACAATCATAAACCTTTAACAAAATTTATCGTAGTAAATGCCCTTACAAAACTTTAAAAAAAAATTATCATAGTAAATGCCCTTACAAAGAAATTAACATGTACTTTTAAATGTTATATTAGCTTATTGATTCGAACATCGACAAAAGAATATTATAGAAAAAAAGAAATAATAATAAAGATAAAACACACATGGTACAAAGAACCTTTGCAACTTAACAAATTCGGAATGTGCATATCAATTTTACGAAACTAAAAAAACAATAGGATTATTAGCACTTAAGGTTGGTTGTAATAACGACGTACCCAATATTGTGTCGGTTTACCCATGGAGCCGCGTCTCCTCTTGTTGTTGCTTGGTTTGGTCGGCAATTCGATCAAATGGGCAGGAGCAAAAAAACTAGCCGTTAGTAATCAACCGTCGGGGTGTTTGTTTAAAAAAAAGTTCAAATTTAATAAATTTACCTTATGAATACTCAAGTAATTCTTCATTTTTATACACACTTTCAACAATACTCTATATACACACACTTTAAGTTATCAACTCAAACAAATAAATTTCAATCAATTTTTTTACGGATACAGATGAAAAAAACGAAGTTAATAGTTTAACCAGTTTTTAAAAGACGTCGATTTGCTTATTCAGGCTTCCACTTCTTCAATCCCAAAAATCCCACGAGCTCCGGTTGATAGAGATCGTTATGGTGCTCATGATCGTCTAGTGGTGGCTTACTTCGGTGAAAACCCAATGTATGACGCGCGTACATTCTGTAAGCGGTTCCGAATGAGTGGATCACTTTTCACACGCATTGTTCGGGAAATAACTGATAATGTGCCGTATTTTCAACAAGGAGTTGATTGTACGGGAAAAGTTGGCATTTCCCCGTTGATAAAGTGTGTCTATGCAATTCGTAAATTAACATACGTCACCTTTTCTGATGCTCTAGACAAATATATGCAAATTGGTGATAAAACTTCTCGTGATTGTCTCAATGCTTTCTCTAACGGGGTCATCGACTTATATGGAAAGGAGTTTTTGTGAAGGCCTACTAAACCTATGTCGAAAAACTCTATCTTTTTCACGAGGAGAAACATGGGTTTCCTTTGATGTTAGGAAGCATTGACTTTATAGATTGGCCATAAGCTCAATGCCATATGCATATCATGCTCAATTTTGTAGGGGTGATCGAGGTCAGATCCATTCATTATATTGCAAGCGGTTGCCTCACAAGACTTATGGATTTGGTATGCCTATTTTCAACGATCTCAAAGACGGGAAAGCATCAAAGGTTCCATTTGTAGCATCATGAAAAACATATAATCGTTGACGAGATATAACCAGAACGGTCTGTTCTTATGAAGTCCATTTCGCAGACGGAGTCGAATGATACAAAGCGAATAATATATAAGCAAATGCATGAAGCAACAAGAAATGATGTAGAACGAGTATTTGGTGTGCTAAAGAGAAAGTGTGCTATAATAAATATTCTCGCACGGTTGCAAAGTCTTAAGAAAATAACGGATATGATGTACACATGCATCATACTACACTAGCCGGGTACCCGCGCGTTGCGACGGCAGGTACACGTGTGATTATATGTTTTGGCTATAGCAAGGTTTTTTCGATGCATTGCTTTTAAAGAAGGAAAAAAAAATGTCCAACACAGAGGTTATTAATTGGAAATTAGTTTGTTTCCTTACTTACGCGTTTAGTAACATAATAAAAAGCTTTTATAGCAAGATGCTTATACGATTATATGTTTTTCATGATGCTAAGTTAACACATGGTGTTAACTTAATGAAAAAACTTTACCGCACAACATTGCTTTAAAAATGACAGACATGCATCACAATGCAACGACGATATTGCTAGTCGTTTAGAACGTGTAATATTATATATCATTTAAAAATAAAGGGTGTTTTAAAATAGCGGCTTTAGCAGCATCTAGTTGTGTCTATATTACTAAGTTGTGATGATAAATGGTGGTCCGTTGCATGGTCGAAAAAGGTGATGTCAGAAAGTCTGAGTACATACAAAATTGGTTTCTATGATCCACTTAATGATTTATAAATTTTATTTAGCAGGTGTTTTAAAAAAGAAACAAAAGATAAAATGATTTATGCGCTATTGTTGTAATATGTGATATATTAAGTGTACTTTTGAGTGAAGGGGTATTTTAATAATATCATTAATGAATTGTAAAATTCATTTAGTGGGTGTTTGAAAAATGTAAATGATAAAATGATTAATACATTATTGTTTTGTACCATTTGATATATTAATTGTACTTTTTTGTGATGAGGTATTTTAAGTTTTGTTGGGAATTATGTGAAAGTCTGGATTATGCTGAACTTAATGCCGAAGTGTTTCTCTTGAAGTGAAGTGGATTACCAAGACTTATTCTGTTGAAGTATAATAGTGATTAGTTTGTTTCTCGGAAGTGTTTATTCCGTGTTTAGTTTATTTAGTGTGGATATACATGAGCTTTATTAGGAAGTGATTGTGTATATCTTTATTAGTTTTATGATTATACGTTTCTTGGAAAGCGGTTTAGCGATATTGTTTAGGGTTCCTTATCTATAAAAGGAACACATTAGAAAAGTTATGTACCGATTGGAAAAACTCGGTTTTAGTTAATATAAAGATCCATAGAGGATCAAGAAGTTCTTAGTTATTTGTTACTTGTGTTTATATTCACGATAAACATTAGTAGTAGAGATTGTCTTTATTGTGCTTGTGATTACATAGGCATACATAACGATCCACGAGCTCAAGATCTATTAAGGTCTTTGTTTATTTCAACAAGTGGTATCGAGCCTCGTGAGTCTCTACGATACTAAGGACAAGCTTTTTCTAAACACCCATACAACCATAACAAAACATCATGCTGGTTCGGATGTTGTCTTGAACTCACCAACAACCAAAACTCCACCCATCTGCAACTAACTAAGTGTCAAATAGCAATGCTAAGTTTCCTTACCTAAAAGGGAGAATACGATCTTTGGGCTATGAAGATGCAAAGCGGATCTCCAACATTGATTGGAATCTATGGCGGGTAATTTTGAAGGGGAACAGTTTGAAGAGGACTACCACGGATGCTTTGGTAATATGATGAATGTTCCTCCCAAAGCTGAAGAGTTCTTGGCGGTTCGAGAGAAACAAAGGTCGAACTATTCTTTTGCAAGCTATTCACGAGGATCACTTGAGTGATTTTCACTTCATGCAGATGCCAAGGATATATGGTTAGCTATTAAGGCGAAGTTCGGTGGAATGAGAGTCTAGAAGGTGAAGAAGTCCATGCTAAGACAACGCCAGGGACTTTCGGATCTCTCAAGAGGAAGGAATTCAAAGGGCTATGATAAGTTTCACAAGATCTTAAGTCGATTGAATCACTCTGCATGCCGGATAATGATGATTGTAACTCTAAGTTTCGAGGTCATTACCTCCATCCACGGCTACATGTAAGCATAGCTTTAAAAGCTAAGGTGGTTTGGACATGATGACTTTTGATGAGTGTATAACAAACTTAAAGCTCTTGAACATGATGTTAGAAGCCCTCGATCATCTTCTACGCTAATCATACGACATTTGTTGGAGCCTCTACTCCAAAGTCTAGCTATGGTCCAAGTCCATATCCATCATCATCTAATCTGCTCCTTCATCAAGTTCTCTTCCTAGATCCATTGGTATTATGGAAGATGTTCTTGGATCTTTCTTTGCCGATTATGATCCTCGGCAGGATCTAGCCTATGAAGATTTTGATCAGTGGACCACTTGAGTTTGAAGAGATGGTCAGAGGTGGCAAGTGGCCATGCTTTCCATGGATATCAAGACCTTTGAGCGCAGTGGCGAAAGGTTTGGATTCAAAGGTCGCGATCCAAAGGTTTGATAAAGGAAGGTTAAATGCTTCACATGCCAGCGACATAGGTCACTTTTCTAGAGAATGCAAAGACAGGAAAGCGGTGATGAGACAAGATATTCTACTTATCGGCGATGTCGGAAGGATGCAGAACTTCAAAGGATCAACCGCATTGGTCACTCTTGATAGCAATGTGGATTTGGAAGCAACATGAGAGTCGATAATGATGGTCCGATAATGTTGGGTTGATTGCAAGTGTACTTGGAGGATAGGCATGATCGATTGCCTTGATGGGCATCTCGTGTACAAAAACTGTTTGTTTGGTTGTAGTGAGCGTTATAATGAACTGAAACAAGCTTACGATATTATGGAACCAAAATATAATGAATGCTATGTGGAAGTAGAAGCTTATAAACGAGCTTTAAAAACACTAGAAAGACAAAAGGTTTGATTCTGAGAAGAATGAAATAGCTTATGGTGAGAAAATAGGTGTTTTAGAAAGAGATCTCGAATGTGCTACAAATGAATTAAAATGGTGCGAGAAGTTAAGAAGCGGATGTAGAGTCGAAAAATCTAGAGCTTAAGAAACTTAAGGAGGAAATTGCTAGGAATAATGATGGATGATGAATGGTAATAAGTTGGCTAGTCTCATTTATAGCGATCAAGCTCCCAATTCTCACAGTGGCTTTAGGTTTTAAGAAATATGTAGGCTTAGAAGCTAGGATGACACGTAAATCAACTCCAGCAGGCCTAGCTAATTTTGTGAAAGAAGGTGACCTACATCTTGTCGTGGACCAATTAGAGGTGCAGCACATGCCCATTGACCTTTCCACTCTTAATGACTTTGATGGATCACACCATCAGTATGGCAAAAGTCAAGAGACTTGCAGGACCCTAATACTTCTACTAATGACTTTGTCTCTTGTGTTAATGATGACAAGTCCTCCAAGCAAGGTCTCTGAGTGTGATTCAAATGACAAGTCCGACCTTCCCAAGTCGACCTTCCCAAGACTTCACCCACACACACTCCAAGACTACCAATAAGCATGACGAGAGTTCTTTGCCAAGGAATGCACTTCAAGACAGTTGCCTCACGAAGACTTGCTTTTAATTCTTTGCATAATATCGTTAAAAACAATTCTTTTCATGGTTTTGGTTTGAATATACCTTGTAAGAATACTTCTTTTGGTTTGAATAAATCTTCTCTTGAAGAAATGTTTTGTGTGTGGAAGTAAATCTCATTTAATTAAGGATTGTGATTATCATGAGCAAAGAATGAGTAGGTGTGGTGATTCTAGGAATATTAGACCTATGTGGACCAATGTTAATGATATACCACCTTATGTTCCACATCTTGCTAATAATAATACTTCTTTCCTTGGAGAAGATCATTTGGAAAACCATATGTTCAACCAACCGGTGAATATTTTAAAATGGTTTTTGGCCTAGATATGTTAACCCTATGGTGATGGGAGAGGTAATTGGGATCTAACATCAAGACCTCAAGAGTTGTTCTTGGAATAAACGAGACCTAAGTTTCATTGGAAACCCAAGAACAATAGTGGATCTTATACTTCACATGGCACAACTCATATGATCCACAAAGAGGTTCAAGTCGGCAATGACTTGAGCCTCATAGTGTACTAATTCTTTGTATATTTTTGTTGTTGTAGATCATCCCTTAAGCATAAAGATGTTGGAATTGTTGACGGTGGTTGTTCTAGAGTATGTCGGGAAGCAGGGACATGATGCATAACTTTGTACCTATTGAAGGTGGAGGCAATGTAACCTTTGGAGGAAGTGATGGACAATTCATGGAAAAGGGACCATCAAAACACCTCACCGGACTTTGAGAATGTTTACTATGTTAAGGAACTTCAAAACTTCAATTTGTTTTCGATCTCACAAATATGTGACACTAAGAACAAAGTACTCTTCACTGGAGGATGAATGTCTTGTCTTGTCTAAAGACTTCAAACTCCCAAGAAACTTCAATTCTGTGAAGGTTCCTCGTAGTCACAATCAGATACATTCAACTTAACTAATGTCAAACCAAAGGTGACTTAACATGTTTGGTGGCTAAAGCATCGTGGATGAGTCCACCAAGTGGCATGAAGCATGGCCCATGTCAATTTCAAGACCATCAACCAGCTCTCTAAGTCGGGCCTCAGACAGGTCTTCACCAAAGTATTCACCAATGATCATAAGCTGTTGCATGCAACAAAGGAAAGCAACACAAAGCCTCATATAAAGGAGTTCACATTACATGAAGAACCATTATTTCGAACCTCTTCACCGCTTTATATGGATCTATTTGGTCCAACTAAAGTGAGAAGCATTGATCATAAATATTTTGTCTCGTGATCACCGATGGTTTTAGCAAATTTTGTTGGGTATTCTTTCTAAGGACCAAAGATGAAACATCGACATATTGAAAGATTTCATTACCCTTATTGAGAATCGAGTTGAACAAGAAGGTGAAAGGAATTAGGTGTGATAATGGTACGAGTTCAAAATGCCATTCGATCGAACTCTGCGGTTAAAGGGAATCAAAAGGGACTATAGCACTCCAAGAACCCCTCAACAAAATGGGGTGGCGAGAAAGAAAAATAGAACCTTAATTGAGGTGCAAGATCAATGCTAGCGGACTCTAAACTTCCTACCATGTTTTGATTGAAATCATTAGTGCGACTTGTTATGTACTCAATAGAGTGTCCATTACTAGACCACATCTTAAAACACCATATGAACTTCTTTTGGGAAAGTTCACATTATTCATTACCTTAAACCGTTTGGTGCCAAGTGACAATTTTGAATACTAGTGATCCTTTGGGCAAATTTGATGAGAAAGGCGATGATGGTTACATTGTGGGATATTCTGCTCATAGTAAGGCATCTGAGTTTACAATGTATCCGCAAAGAAAATTGAGGAGACATTGAATCGAGGTATCTTGAAGACAAACCTAATGTTCAAGGCGGGGTCATGTTTGGTCATTTGATCTTGACTACTTGACTGATTACTTGGGTTATGCTAGACATAAGGCTAATCAAAATGCTGATTACGAAGCATCTCCAAATACTAATGCAAACACTTTGGATGTGCGATCGGCAGATGGTCCGATGATGAACAACCCATTGTAGTACCCTCCTTCTCTCCCAACAATTTTGTAGGTGACACTTCTAAAGGTTATCTTGATGTGGGTGAAGATGAATTCTATTATCTTTGGGACCTTGCTAGGCGAAGAAACAAGAGTATCGACCAATTTAGATCTTGAGAGGAATATTGAAGAAGGATCAAATGAAGCACTCGTGAAACTTCAATTCTTTGAAGGTAGTTCTGTTTCTCCTCACCTCTCCAATTCGGGTGAAAGACATGGTGACACTACTCCTATTTCTACTAAAGTGTCAGACCTTGGAGAACCTTATACAAGGTTTCCAAAACCTTCGGATCTTGGTCATCATCAACCTAAAGCGGGCATCTTTAACACACCACCTTCCTGTGATCTTGACTTTGAACCTACTATGACTAATCTTGATTCCTCAATTGATGTCAACACCACCACTACTACAAGGATCAACAATGTTCATCCACGTCTAATATAATTGGTGATCCTAATGCACTGTTAGAACAAGAGAGCATTGTGGCAAGTTCTAAATATGGACGGTGGCTTTTGTCTCTTATGTCTCAAATCGGCAGAGAGACAATCACACGACTATCAACATTATGCATTTTGCTTGTTTTCTCTCACAAGTGGAACCAACCAAGTGTTACTCGTGCTCTTGAAGACTCAAGTTGGCTTGAAGCAATGCGGGATGAGATGCAACAATTTCAAAATCGTGAGGTTTGGATATTGGTACCACTACACGATGGTAAGTATGCTATTGGGACAAAATGGATTACGAAGAATAAGAGATGCTCGGGGTGTTGTCATTAAGAACAAAGCCGATTAGTTGCACGAGGTTATAGACAAGAGAGGATTGATTATGATGAAGTGTTTGCACCGATGGCAAGAGTTGAGGCTATACGGATTTTCTTAGCTTATGCATCCTATATGGGATTTATGGTCTATCAAATGGATGTTAAAGGAGCATTCTTGTATGGTGAAATTGAAGAGGCGTATGTCACTCAACCTAAAGGATTTGAAGATCCGGATCATCCGAATCATGTTTATAAGGTAGTCAAAGCTCTCATGGACTACATCGCACCCGGAGCCTGGTATGCTAGCTCTCTACATTTCTGTTTGAAGCATGGTTCTGAAGAGGTGCAATAGATAAGACTCTTTTCCTAAAGAATAATTCCATGACATTATTCTTGTGCAAGTGTATGTGGATGACATTATATTTGGATCCACAAAGGAAGCTTGGTGCGGGGAGTTTGAGGAGCTTATGAAGGGAGAGTTTCGAGATGAGTGCAATGGGAGTTGACTTTCTTTTGGGTCTTCAAGTTCGTGAAACCGATGGTATCTTTATCGGTCATGACAAATATGTGAGGACATCTTGAAGAAGTTTGGTATGGAGGGTGTAAGGATGCTACTACACCTTATGAAGCTCAAAGACAAAGACCAACAATGGGCTGATCCACCGTGAATGTTCATTTATGCGGTCTATGATTGGGTCTTTGATGTATTTAACGACTTCGAGCCCGATATTACATTTCTTGTGAGTGTTTGTTCATGACATCAAGTTACTCCACCGACTTCCAATCTCAATCTTGTAAGAAGATCTTTAAGTACCTTAAAGGCCAACCTTTTCTAGGTCTTTGGTACCCAAAGAGTCTCCTTTAAGTTGGAAGCCTATAGTGATAGTGACTATCTTTGGTGCTAATCTGGATAGGAGGTCTACCACCTGAGGTTGCCAATTCCTTGGAAAGAGATTGATTTCTTGGCAATGCAAGAAACAAACTATTGTGGCTACCTCATCTCTTGAAGGCAGTATGTGGCTGCTGCTAATTCTTTGTAGACGGGTTCTTTGGATTCAAAATCGGTTGTTGGATTATGGGTATAATTTCATGAACAACAATTTTATTGATAATCAAAGTACCATATGCATTGTTAAAAATCCAGTTTTTCACGATCGAACAAAACATATTGAAATCGAGCACCACTTTATAAGAGATGCATATGATAAAATTTGATAAATGTGGTCAAAATTCATCTTGATGATAATGTGGCAAATCATTAACAAAGGCTTTTGAAGGACCAAGGTTTCAACACCTTGTGGTCCATATTGGCATGTAACCCTTAGCGCAAAGTTTAAGGGAGGCATAAACCTCGGAGAGGCATATGCCTGGGGAGGATTGTGTATAACTTTGCATTTTGCTATGTAAATTTGTATATTTTCATGATTTTAACTAACTCTAACCTTGCTAATGTAATTTTAGTGTGTTTCTTTGTTGGTTTGTGTATGTTTACGTGTTTGTTTTGCAGAATGGTTGTCTCGATCGGTTGTGATATGGTCAAGAAAGCTTAAGCTTGTTTCCACTTGAATTCATTGTCTTTGAAGTGTTATTTGTTTCTCTCAAGTTGAAGTCTTGAAGTTATATGAATCAATCAAAAGCGATCGAAGCAAATAGATCATTCATTCATTCAAGAAACAGTTCTGACTTATAGATTACGTATCTGGCAACATCAAAAGCATCTACATGATCTAATAGTCCTAATCTATTACATATCATCTGCTCCAACATCTAAGATGAGCACGATGAGCATGATTTGCTCACATCTTTCACACTAATAGGCGTTGGATATGCACGATCGCTCACATCTTTTGGCACTATATGATGGCTATGCTTTTATGATAAGCATAACCAATCCTAACAGATGCTAAGGATCAAAATGGAGGATGGATTGATGAAAGCGAAGAAGTCGGCGATTGTGGTAGAGATGAGAAGGAAAGATTTTCCTTTGTGCATCATCTACTCTTTCCATCATACAACAACTTACATCATTTTCCTTTTCCATTCCTTTATACGATATGTGATGATGCACCAAAACTGATGCAGAAAGACCAAGCACCACCTTTCTTCCCATAGGAAGTGGTGGATTTTAGCTCGTGGCCTTCGTTGAGGCCTGAGTCTTGAGGGTTGGGAGTAAGATGTTCCTCATTATAGGATTCATCGAATCTTGACGAGATACACTTGGTTTCTCAACACTTTCATCTTCGATGAGGAGAGAAGGGTGACTTCTTTAGTAGTGGATATGGTTTTGGAAAATAGTGAAACCATGGATTGGTATCTTCACTAGATGATGAGGATGATGATGAGGATGTTGTTGTGAGATCTATGATCTCGGGTTTGAGTACTCATGTTGATTATGGTTAATTTTGAAGGATTGAAGAAATTAGGGTTTGAAATATTATTTGGGGATTTTGATGAAGAAGTCTATGTGCATTGGGATTGTTTTATAGCGGGTTCAAGTGGTAAGAGAATTAATGCGTGTGGGTGAAAGGTTTAAAGATATTTACTTGAAAGCTTAGTGAGTAAGTCTTCCATTTACGCGATTGTTCTACTTGTGAATGGTTTTCATTTCTACGAAGTTATAAGTGAATCCGAGTAAAAGTAGAAGTCCACGTCATCCTTGGTCAACTTTGACCAAAATTGGGAACTTTCTATTTATTCTCTACGACATATTTTCGCTCCATATTAAGAGATTCGATTGATACTCTCATTAAAAACACTTTCTTTTGTGCAAAATCGTAACCCTAATCTTCAAAAACTCTCATGGCGCTTCAATTTAAACATGATCATAATAAGGTTGCTTTTCTTGGATCCGCGAGGAGATGAGCTTTATAGGCGATGATTTCTTTCTTACTAAGATCAAAGATTTTGTATCGTTGACGCATTCTCCAAATGCTATATATGAAACTTTGATTACTCAATTTTGGGCGTCGTGCGAAAAGAGAGGTGATCTTGAGATTGTTGCAAGTGTTGATGGACAAGTATATGTGGTGACAGGAGGCCGATCGAAGACAACCGGCTTGGATGATGAGAATGGAATTTATCATTCAGATTCTACGATGGTACTTGAAGGACTTAGTGCGATTGGATATCAAAGCACGAGGACAAATATGGTTGAAGAATAAGCTTTGTCCAATGTGGAGGTTTTGGTTCATACGTTGCTACACGGTGTATGAGCAATAAGTCTGGAGGATGGATCGGTTTTCAACACAAATGGGATGTGGTATTGTTTGCTTATCTAAGGTTTGACTTATAATTTCTCTAAGTATATATTTGATAATATGGTAGAAAATATAACTAGGAAAAGGGTAAGTTTTGATGTACCCTAGGTTCTTACAGATAATATTGAATGTTTCTACACAAACCCAAGCTTTTCATCCCATAAGTGTTTTGACTCCTAAGTTATTTGCTACAATGAGGACTAAATTTGAAGGGACACATTTTCCTTTGTTATTTGCCATGTTACCTCGGGAGAATGAGGCCGCGATGAGCTTAATGTTGTTTTACCTTCTTCCATTCCTCTTGATGAAAATCTTTTATTAGATAGTGATGAGGGTCCTTACATTGTTCTTTGAGGCAATTATACCTTCATCTAGATCATGTCCTAGTCCTGCAATTATACAAGTTCCTATTGATGAAGTCCAAGTTACTATTGAAGAAGTTCAGGATCAAATTGATGAAGTTCGGTTGATATTGATAGATTGCCACACCAAGTCTGTTAGGACTCCATTTGGTGAAGGATGCTATAATGTTGATCGTGTTAATGTTGCTCTGAGGCAGGTCTCTTCAAGTTCCAATTCCAACTGAGCAATCATCGATCTTGATGAGGATCCTATTACACTTACCTCATTATATGCTCGATGAACAAGCTTACAGGTGAGGTGACTGATCTTAAAAAAGAACTTGCAGAAACCAAGTCTATTCTTGGTAATAAGATTGTGGAATTGGAGAATAAAGTTGAGCACTTGGAGGAATTACTATGTCAGAAAGGTAACAAGAGTAGTTTGATTTCTTCTGAGAAGGAGGATGAAGAGAATCTTAATGAATCTCTTGAGATATTGGCTGATGTGGCACTTACATCTGATGTTTCTTCTACTATTGCTAAATCTTCACGAAGAAAGGAGTCTAGCAAGGAACCTATTCTATATACTAGCAAAAGAAGACATTCTTTGGATAAGGTATCTGCGACACTTCAAAGGAGCTAAATATGGAGGATGCATCTTCGATGGTTTAGTGCAAGAGGTTACTACTTGATGGTCAAACTTCATCTATACGGAAAATTCAAATATTTCACCTTGAGAGATGATGAAGAGGTTTTATTCTTTGGGAGAATGTATAAGTTGAATGCTTCATCCAAGTTTTCTACACACATTGAGGAATTGTCTCAACCTATTTCCTCCGATGTGGGTTTGATTGTTTCTTGAAGCTCGCATTGGTTACTGCTGAAATTGGTTCTCTTGAGACATCTTACGAGAAAGGGCAGGACCTGTGATTAATGATCTCAAATTAGTGAATAGTGGTGAAGAACAAAATCAAGCTCGGGCTAGATTGTTTCGCGATTATGAGAATATCGCAAAGTCGTATTGTGGCTAAATTTCTTCAAGATCGTATGCTTGATTTGTCTCTGAAAGGAAATTAGAGCTTGATGCATTCTTTCCTACAATTCTTGATGATCAATGGGATGGTTATATTTCTCAAGGTGCTTGATCCTAATCTTGCAAAACTTATCTTAGGAGAATCTTTAATGATGATAATTTTGTGGATAAAATGGTGGCACTTGGTAATCAAAGGAAGAAAGAATCTGCTGCAGGAGAAGAGCTCTTATTGATCAAAGAAATAAAGCCAAAGAGAAAACCTATGACTATTGCTCGGAAGAGGAATTATATGAGAAGAGTTGTGAAGAATCTTGCTCAGTATAATTACGGTATGACAATGAAGCAAATCATGGCTTTGTCGATGATGCTTTGATTAGACAGTATCATATGGTTATGAAGTTTTCTTCTTCGGTTCTACTTCTTCAATGGTGATGTTCCTCTGACCAAGAGGCGAAAAAGCAGTTGAAATTGTGGATAATTTTGATCTTGTTTTGCCTTGATGGTATCTTGATTGTTCCTTCCGATACAACTTCCGATGCTACTCCTACTTGATATGGGTGTTTCACTGAATCTTCTTTGGTTTCTTACGAAATGTTGTCTAGTGTGGAGATAAGTGATTCTACGATTCGAAGCGATCTGACGATCACGATAACATTGGCGATATGGGAAGCGAGTTTGGTTACAAGAGTTACGATAGATTGGCTAAGAAACATGCTTCAAGGAATACTAATTTGGATCTTAAGGATGATGAATCTACATTTATTGAGGTTGGATCTATTGAAGCTTTTCTGAAGGTACTCATGTGGTTTTGGTTAATTGGACGGTTGGAAAGCTTAACACTGTTTATAAATTTGGATAATAATGTTCTTGAGTTTAACTTCAAAGGATATTCTTCATTTGGTGAATAGACATGATTTGAAAATCTTTGTATGAACATGTCATTCAAGATTATAAGTTTCATTCAAAGAACCGGTTACGGTTTATATTTGTTGGGTGATCTTGAGTTATGTTTGATTACGATTCTCCAAATGGTAAAGGGTATTCTATTTGGAAGAATTCTCATAAATAGGAGATTGAGTTGGAGATTTTATCCTTTGCCTTGTGTTCATGTAGTTCGGACTACATGTGGGATGATTTTGTGTATGCTATCTCGATAAGCTTTATCCTTTATCGATACTTTTATGGAAAGGTTCTTTGAGACACAAATTGGAAGTGCCTCATAATCCGGTTGGCAATGATGACCTTCATGCTACTCAATGTGTTGGTTTGATTAAGAATCAACTTCTATCACATAAAGGTTCACCACGATTGTAATACTTTGTAATATTTGTTTTCTTTCTTTAGTTAAAAAAAAAAAAAAAAAAAAAAAAAAAAAAAAATTGTTTTATCTAACTTTTATTGCGGGTTTGTTGTATATTTTTCTTGGTTATTGACTCACCGATATACTTTGTGTATGTAAAGGTTAGCTAGTCCAAAGTGCTGACTTTGGTAAAGACACATCAAATCTGTTGATAGGCGTAATGGTTTGCTCAAAATCATAGGGTGCTGACCACCTATGCTTTATTCTTTGAGTGTTGTATGGTTTTCAATTCACCATGGTTTATTCCTTTTGGAATCCAAGAATTGGCTAGTCCACTTGTATATGGCTTGTGGTAAAGCGGTGGCATTCCATATTTGGTTCTCAATTCACCAATTCTAAAATTGACTAGTCTGAGCAAGCGGCTACGGTAAAGACATTTCAAATCCGTTAATATGGTTCTTGGTTTGCCAATAAATCGAGATGGTTATCGATGTACCATAGTTTACGAACTTAAACATATGGCTACTCCGGTAGTGATGGCTATTGGTGAAGAGACATCAAATCCATTTATTTTCAATGATTCACCTCTCGAGGAGTTAACACACCGGATGTGATGAGAATAGTATGAAATTAACTGTTTTGATGTACATCTTGTCATGTGTTCTTGCAAAGATATGGAGTTTGAGTTTCTTCATCATAGAGATGTTCTTTGGATTCTTTATTCTTTGTTGTTCGTATACAATCCTCAGTGTTTGTCGGATCTATCAAGAACTGGAACTTAACAAGTCAAATTCGGTTTAGGGAGGATTGTTGGGAATTATGTGAAAGTCGGATTATCTTGAACTTAATGCCGAAGTGTTTCTCTTGAAGTGAAGTGGATTACTGCAAGACTTATTCTCAATGAAGTATAATAGTGATTAGTTTGTTTCTGGAAGTGTTTATTCCGTGTTTAGTTTATTTAGTGTGGATATACATGAGCTTTATTAGGAAGTGATTGTGTATATCTTTATTAGTTTTATGATTATCGTTTCTTGGAAAGCGGTTTAGCGATATTGTTTAGGGTTCCTTATCTATAAAAGGAACACATTAGAAAGAGTTATGTACCGATTGGAAAAACTCGGTTTTAGTTAATATAAAGATCCATAGAGGATCAAAGTTCTTAGTTATTTGTTACTTGTGTTTATATTCGATGATAAACATTAGTAGTAGAGATTGTCTTTTATTGTGCTTGTGATTACATAGGCATACATAACGATCCACGAGCTCAAGATCTATTAAGGTCTTTGTTTATTTCAACAAGTTTATTATTAATGATTTATAAATTTCATTTAGTGAGTGTTTTAATGAAAAAGAAAAATTAGATGATTTATTTATTATTGTTTTGTACCAATTGTTACATTAATTGTACTTTTGAGTGAGATTATTTTTATGATATCATTAATTCTGACATTAATATACAAAAATGTTACAAGTTAGATGATTTATTCATTATTGTTTTGTACCAAGTGCTATTTGAATTGTACTTTTGGTTAAAAGTTTTGTGGGTTACTTTTATTAGAAATGTTTTTTGTTTTATAAATTTTAAGACTTCTTTATTTAGAATGTCCTAAACACTTTATATAATAGTATAGATAATATGATTTTAAAAGACAAAGGGATAGCCATAACTCCCGACTTTTATCCTAAGGAGCATCATGGTGAAGATAATCTCGTGCGAGCACAAGAAGATGTGTTCCAAGTTATTAGAGATATGCACTGCCAGCAAACTAATCTAAGTCTTAAAGCCGATTTACTGGAACACATTGACATCGAACAAATTAACACTAATTTTATTGTAATGTTTTTTATTATATTTAAATTATTATGTAATGTTTTTATAATTATCAATGAAATTTTAATTAAAAAAAATGTTGAGTCACCCGTAAGGTCATCATTACGGGTATTTGGTCATGTGTTTAGTTTTAAAAAAAGAAGCTAAGATAGCGTTGAAATAACAAACAGTGAAACATGTCTGGTCACTCATAGAATCACCATTACTACTGGTGTAAGATTACAATACCCTTTGATTTTGGATAAGATTTTCAACGTTTTCGTTGTGTATTTGATAAAACAATTGAAATATTGTTGTTTAGGTTTAACATTCGTAGTTTTGTCAAATTTGTTTATGTAATGTTAACTCTATATGAGACATTGAAGAAAGATATCCATGTTTTCTTTTATTTTCTAACAATAAGTTTTTATTGATGCTATATATTTTTAGGAGATGAGTTATTTTAGAAATCATAAAAAATATGGAGATTGAAGAACAAATTTATAGTTATTCATCATTATTTTTGAAAAATAATATATCTCAAAAACCGTTAATTGTTATGCGAACCAAATTACACGGTTACGACAAGCATTTAATTATCGTTTAATAGAGGGACATTTCCATATATTTTTGGCAAACCTTTTTTATTTTTTTTATTTTTTATTTTAAAGGGTTTTTTGGTTTAAGAGTTTGCATAATATATCACATTTGATATAACATTAATCTTTAAGTTCGAACACTTAACGTTTTGTCGTAAAATGGGTATAGATTTGTGTAGAACTCCAAATGATTCACTATTTTTTGAATTTAAATTTTTTTTAGAACATCAATTTTAACTTTCTCACAATATTATGCCACAAATCTATCTCGCATGTCCTAAGCAGGATTTGAACTCACAACCATTTGGTCGGGGAGTTTCCTACACACCATAGGGTACCAGTGGGATACAAGCTTTTGGTTTTTGGCCTTTAAAAGTACAAATCATTAGTTTTCCAACCATATATCTTACAAATCAATACAATATATTTATAGAAGTTGGAGAAAATATATGAAAATTTTCTTATATATTCAAACTCGTTTGACAAATTACATGCGATATAACACTAATTTTGTAGATTTCAATTGAAACTTGAAGATGCTGTCATAAAATGGACATTAGTATTATTGGTGTTATATTACATATGATATATCATGCGAGTTTGAATATCAATTGTTTTCTATATTCTCTAACTTCTGTGAATAAATCGTATTGATTTAGAGATTTAAATATTATGTGTAATACATGGTTGGAAAACTAAGGATGTGTATATTTCAATGCAAAAAATGATGAATCAAGCGAGTTTGACTGTAAAAAATTTCTTCTATTTTCCCCAACTTCTATAAATAAATTGTATTGACTTGGTTCAAACTTCAAAGTTATATGTGATATATGGTTGAAAAACTAAGGATGTATCTTTTTCAATGTCAAAAATGATGAATCGTTTGGAGTTCGATCTACACAAATATTTAGACCACATGTTGAGTGTTCGAACATACAAATTAATGTTATATCACATGTGATACATCAAACGAGTTTGGCTTTCAAAAAAAAATCTTCTTCTCTCTTCAACTTCCATGAATAAAATGCATTGATTAAGAGGTTCAAAATTACGTGTGATATATGGTTGGCAAACTAAGGATGTGTATGTTTTAATGCAAAAAATGATGAATCATTTAAAGTTTTACACAAATACTTATGCTCATTTTATGACAGCATGTTGAGTGTTCAAACTTATACATTAGTCTTATATCACTTGTGATATACCAAGCAAAATACTATACCAAAAAACCAACAAAAAATCAGTTTGTCAAAAGTATATGTAAGTGCTCTCTATTGAAAGATAATTAAATACTCGTCATGATTGTGTAATATATATAGGTCAACGATTTACGATTCTTCGGATATGTAATATAAAAAAATGAGGGTTGAAGTGAGTTTTTAATTGAAAATATTAATAATCCTCTCTTTTTTCTTATATAAAATGAATGACTAAGATTTGTCCCTCATTATACAGGAAAATAATAGTCTCTAATTGAACTTTTCTTTTCTCATACTTTAAAACATCTTTCTATTTATCCTCCTAACTAAAAGTTCTTCATGTGTGTTGAAATCAAGAGTTGAAATATGGAGAAAATTAATGGATTCCAAATATTCAAAAACTGTGAGTAGAAAGATATGATAGTAAGATATATTACCTCCGTTTCATAATAAGTGTTCATTTTGACTTTTTTAACTCTTTCTTATTCAAGTTTGACTATAAATATTTTTATTTGCTTTATATAATACTTGATGAAATATATATGAATTAATTCGTTTTTAAATTATTTTCATTAGTATAATTTTCATCAAGTATTATATAATACATACAAAAATATTAATGGTCAAAGTTAAATAAGAAAAACTCAAAAAAGTTAAAATGAACACTTATTATGAGACAAGAGAAGTATCATTTTAAATAAGTTTTTTGGAATGCTTGGTAATCTGGTTATAGCTAAAGCTTATATAACCAACAGAAACTGCAAATCTTCATTGTAACAAACAAATAAATAATTGGTAAATTATTACATTATTCAATATATACAACTAGATCTAAGGCACGCCCCGATGGGGCGACTAGTTTTAAAAATTTGATTATACGATAAAATTAATAGTAAAATAAGTAATAACGTTAAATAAAACTTATCGTTCAAAATACTGAATTACATATAGTTAATAATCTATGAAGAAATTTTGTATATACAACGTTGGTTGTAGAGTTGGTGTAGTTGTCGTTGTCGTTGTCACAACACAACACTTTTAGACCTCTCTTGCTTTTTACTATTGAGACGTCTATATAAAGTTGTCCATGGAAAAAAACAAACTGTTTCAAATATAGCCCAACTTTAGATAATGTTTAGCCTTGACTTTTATTTAGTCATGGAAAAACAAACGGAAATAAGAAATTGTCTCCTATTAAGTTGAGAAGACATCTTCTTGTCGGATGGGTTTATAATCATTCTAGGTATAAAGCGAACCTCACTCACTTTTACCTCAATGTTATTGATTCACATTCTCAATACTTGTAACCTGGTTCCATTACACAATCCACCTCGTTGATCAATGTTGCGCAAACACATAACCGGAGTGTTAATCTTCAAAACTAATTTATGGTGTGGAAGTCCAGACATTTTTATTGTACTCAAAAATTCTGTAGTGTACATATCCTCAATATGATTAAAATCCATGTCTAAATCTGAGACTGTATCCGAACTATAATATACTTTCTCTATGCTACTAAGTTGGGAAATCATTCGGTCATTAACTATATCAATTTCCCGATGGGCGGCTAGCTTTAAGAATCGTAAGAAATATAAAAGAAGTGGTAAAATTGTTAATACAAATCACGTTAATTGGTATAATATTAAAAACCGTATTCCCCGAAAGTGGTTAATATAAATAACGTAAACTTTTGATTCAAATTCGTAGATGTTGCATATATTATTAGATATGAAATGAGAAAAAAAAAACACACATACACAAATTCAACACAAAATACACCAAGTTTGTTAAAAACATAACATGTGGATAACATATGGGGTGCAGGGTGGACAATAGCCTTTTCTCTTTCATCTATTAAGAGCAAGGTATTTTTATCGGTCCAATTTTAATTACGCACTTTCTGATCATTTGACAAATAGTTTATAATTAAGCGCATGTGTCATACCACATCAAGAGTAAGATATCTTATCATCCAGAAATGTTTGGTTAAAATATATGTTTAAAATATGAGGGCCAACTATATATTTGAGTTGAAATTAACCTTTTAAACGGTAACCAATTCAAATACTTTTATGAATGACTAATTTGCACGTAGATTTCATCAAAGAAAGCAAGTTCATGAACCAAGCCTAAGGTTAGGCCAACTATGTGCCTTCATAGCTTTTGTTCTTCATTTGCTCGTTTATAAGCCCATTTTGCTCGTTGATAATGATACTTTTGATTAACTAAGTTAATAGATGTTGAAAATAACTATTATGTGTTGTTAGTTTAGGAACATCTCATGTCCTCTTTTGCAATCTATGTCATACATATATACATGATCAAAATTACATCTAATTGTGAAGAACCACTCGTAAATAGCAGTGATACACTTGTATGAACGTATGAACGTGTAGTCACATCCATGAGACGATAATGATTATACGGTGGGCGGCTAGTTATAAGAATTTTTGATTATACGATAAAATTAATAGTAAAATATGTATAAACGTGCAGTCACATCCATGAAACGATAATGAATAAAATAAACATGTCATTATCAAGAAAATAATAACGTTAAACTAAACCTAACGTTCAAAATAACCGAATTTACATATAGTTTATAATCTATGAAGAACTTCTCTATATACAACGTTGGTTGTAGAGTCGATGTAGTTGTCGTCTTTGTTACAACACAATACTTTTAAACCTCTTTTGCTTTTTAAACTAAACCTAACATTCAAAATAACCGAATTACAAATTAGAAACTCTAAAATAGTTGAATTATTGACAATAAAAAAGAGTATTTTAATTGACATAAGTTATACTATCATTCAATGAGTGTTTTATGTAAGAATCTATAATACTATAAAGTTGAACCCCTTAATTTAATGTGCAAGAGGGTTTCTGCACAACAATATGTACGGTACAATCTGTGTAAAGCATTATGTTTGAATGTCGATTATTGAAATATGTAAACTTCAATGAAGGCGTATAAAGTGTTGCAGTAGACGAAAAGTTCCTAAAATATTAAGTTCAAAGGATACAAATCAATAATGCCATGAATGCAGAAGCTCAACAACCTTATTGGTGGTTACATGAATGCATGATTTGAGATTCTGCATATGCAGTGGAACACAAAAGGGCTGCAGTTATGCACCCTTAAAGAATCCGAATCACTTATCACTTAAATCTCTCTTAAATGGAGACTCCATAAATGAGGCATGAAGATCAGTAGGAATAAAACCAACAAGGTCCATTACGTGTATTATCATGGCTACACAAGTTGGATGCTCAAAGGGTGAATTGTTCCTAAACGAATTGAATCTTGATGCAACTGGCACAATTGTGGTGTTGTTGTGTAGAATGTGGGATGTAAATCTTGCAACCGGACGATACTGAGCACCGATTTCTTGGTGTCGATGCAAAGGTATATGCATATATCTCCCAATACACGAGTTATAGGAAAAGATAATAAAGGATAAAAAATGTATGTATTATTTAACAAAACTTTAAACATGATTTTATTGCGGTAATGTTATCCATTGTACCGCCAAGGCAACCGTGGCTCACAATTTCTTAAGGTTAAAAGAGGGGGGTGTATACACTGTTAAAAATTTTGTTGTCATGCATAACAAGGAAGACTTTAGAGTTAGGAAGGATGATACCTTTATGATAGAGTTTGATGGATCAACGTCAATAAGAAAATCCTTGGTTGTATCTGATGGGTTTGTCAGACATCCTTTTCAGTTGGTGGAGTTAGATCAAATAAAGCCTATGGAGAACAAATATCTCATTGGTAATTTACCATTTTGTGTGTTTGTTCAATTAAATTGCCCTTTAATATTGTTGCCATAAAATTGTTACCTCTTAGATGTTGCAGTTGTCGTTGAATGTTGGAAGGATGAACCATACTGAAAGGGGCTCAAAAACATTGATTTTTACGACCAATCAAAGTGCGAATTTATGTTATTTGCATTTGATGTTGACCAATTTATAACTTTTCTTTGGTCAATATGTGTTAAGGAACTAACTGTCATTTATTTTTTTCCCGTGCCATCGAGGCGGTCAATACGGGTGACTCTATGGGAGGCTCACGATATGTTGATTGAAAAGAAAGCAAAGCAGATAGTTGTGTCTTGTTGTTGTGTGACATCCACATCTGCAAAGCATTATAACGATGAGTCGGGTTGGGCTATTTACCTTTTCCATAGTAGACACCTTTATCATGCTAATTTGGTTTTAATTTTACCTCTCGGATAAGCTCTATTTATCGAGTAGTTCACCATGACGGATACTAGATTCTATTGACATCCACCGCAATCAACGCATTGAAAAAGGCCTTGGGTAGGAAATTGTTTGAATATAAGATTTATAATTGATAAGATTGAAGCTGTTATCAAGTTATCAATATCGTTTACCTGTTTGTTAGCAGTGTTGTGTCTTCAACAGCGTATTTGGGTGCACACATATCTGAACCAAAAGATGGTACCATCGAGAATCTGCCATCTAAATGGATATCAAAGGTGTCGGCCATCGAAGAATCCAAAGACTTGTCAATCCTCCTCAGAGCGAACTCATAGGCATTCTAAGGTCTATGAGCTTGTCCTTCTAAAGACTCAAAGCCTCGAAAAAAGAAGAAACACAAATCTCTTGCCTTAAAAGCCAAGAAGGTCTCAAGCGATGAAGAAACCTCTTCTTGGGAAAGTGATGATGAATAGTATGCCATGGCGGTGAGGATTTCATGAAGTTCTTTAGAAGAAAAGGAAGATATGTCAAGCAACCATATGATGACAAAAGGGGTTAGGAAGGCAAAGATGACAAGAAAGCAAGGGATGAACGCACATGCTTTAAATGTGGGGACCCTAATCATTTTATTAGTGAGTGTCCCAAACTTAACGAACAAAAGGCGTTCGTAAGTGGTTCGTGGGGAATGAGTGAGGAGGAGAACGAAAAAAATTGTCTCATGGCAAATGACTCAAACGAGGTATGTCCCGAATCTCTCTACTATAGTAGCTCATCATTAGATGATGAATCATTGCATCGTGAATATGATAAACTTTTCAAAATTAGTCTAAAAGCAATTAACAAAAATAAGATTTTGAAAAACAAAAATGAACGTTTAGAAAAGGAAGTCATTGAGTTAAAAGATAAATTAAAACGTTTAGAAAAGGGGAAGAAAGTAGATGGTGAATGTGAGCTTTGTGTTCAACTTCAAACGTTAGTTGATAATCTTGATTCCAAGATTGCGAGAATGAGTACTAATACTCTTGATATAATACTTGATAGTGTTAAAACGGGAAATAATCAAAAGGGTTTAGGTATTCAGCAACTCACTACGTCAACTAGCGAGATTAAAGAAACACAATTCGTTAAAGCAATTAAAAAACAAGCTACTGTAGTCACGGATCCCTTGAAAAGGGAACCGTCTAGTGTAAGTCTAGGGATCCGTGGGTCAGTACAACAAATAGTAGAAATAATGTAGCTACATCATCTAGAACCGACTTTGTTATTGATAACAAGAAGAAACCAACCCACGTTACTGTTAGAAATGTCAAACAACCATCTCCACTAAAACAAAATCAAAGTTTTATGAGAAACAAAGGTCCATCATTTTCGAACCAAACACATTTATAAGAAGACCAAATAATGTTTATCAGAAGTAACCACCATCAAATGGGATGGAATCTAATGTACAAAACGGTTTCCATTTCAAAACTTTACACCGTGGAATGCTTTCTCACCTTTTCCATATATGCCTAACATGAATGAAATGTATAACACTAATGGACCCATGAACAAATGGGGACCAAACTTTTGAGTTTATTGTTTTCTTAGGTGTGCTTAAAGGTCGACCTAGTCCGGATGAATGGATCAAGGATAGCGGGTGCACGAGGCACATGACCGGTAACAAAGACTTGTTTTCCGTATACGAATCTTTCAATGGAGGAAATGTGGTATTTGGTAATAGCAAGAGAAAAATCATCGGTAAAGGTACAATTTCTCACAAATCTTTAACCATTAACGATGTATGTCACGTAGAAAAACTAAACTTCAACCTTATAAGTTTAGGACAATTATGTGATAAAAAGTGCAACGTACTTTTTAGTGAAACCGGTAGTAAAATATTGAAAAACGGTATTACTATAGGAAGAGGCATTAGAAAACATGGAGTCTATGTCATTAAAATCGGTAATGAACCGAAGACAAACTTTGTCTTACTTCTATGGATGATACTTGACCTTATGGCATCAAGATTGAGTCACGCAATATCGACTTCTTCAATCGCTATCTTCTAAAGAACTAGTAAGAGATCTACCCAAATTAAAATCTGAACATCATTTTTGTGATCTTTGGTAACGTAGGAAAGCAAGTCCATGCTAGTCACAAAGCTAAAAATATGGTCTCTACTACTAAGTGTCTATAACTACTTCATATGGATCTATTTGGTCCATCCGCTATTCAAAGTTATGGAGATAATTTTAATACTTTGGTTATAGTGGATGATTACTCTAGGTACACATGGAATAAATTTTAAAAGAATAAAATTGAAACGTTCAATAATTTTGAAATATTAAGTAAGAAAATCCAAAGACAACTAGGAAGTCCTATAGTGTCTTGATAAGGTTTTAAAAGGTACCATTTGAGGGTCGTTTAAGTCCTTATTTGATCACTTTTGTATCCGTTATTGCTTAATATCGTTCCTTTTCACTTTTAGGTCTCTTGAAGGCAAAATCTGGAATGGCACTTATTTGGACGAAAAGGCGAATATATGAAGAAAATGGCCAAAGTCAAAATCGAGACACTCACATTCTTTGAAAATAGAAAGCGGCGTCGGTGCTAGTGCGGCGCCGTCCGGGATTTTGTGACGGTTCGGAACCCAAAACTCGTATTTTCAAGTGGCGACGTCCGGTTGTAAAAGAGTAGGCCGTCGCTACTCGGGCGGCCTAGATGCAATCCGAACGACGTCGGAAGCTAAAGAGGACGGCGTCACGGACATAGGTGGCCCGTCGCAAGGTTAACGTGGCCAAGGCGAAACCCTAATGGCGGCGACACGGCGTCACGAAACATAAGGTGGCGCGTCGCATATGTAATCTTATATATAGAATCCGAATTTTTCGGTTTTAGAGAGTCTTTTGGGTAAAACCTAAAACCGAACCTAAGGTGTCTTGTACAGATTTTAGGGTTTTAAACCCTATCTTACATCAAGATAAGTATTTACTTCATTAATTCAATTATGTCTTTGATTATTTGTGTGTATGCTTGCATGTTCTCCATGTCAAGCTAATTTATTTGTGTGTTTGCTTAGGAAGTATGAAACTTAATTATTGAATATTGATTGGTTGTTTCTTATCTTAGTTGATTAATGATCTAGTAATGCGATAGGTCATTCGTTGTGTACTTAATGCTTGATTCATCTTTGTGAACCTTAGAATATAATTACGAGTAGTTGTAAGCTAAACCATCCAAAGAGTGCCTTAGAGTAAGAGTTTATTATCCCTAGTGGGTTTTGTAGGCGAGACCCTTTGGTAAGTTCAAAGAGTTAGGGAGAAACACATACCCTACAACTTTAGACACACAACGCAACTAAGAATAAGGACGTGACAACTCAACCATCAATAGGAGATAATTAAGGAGTAGTACAACCTAAGTAAACACATCTTTAAACTATCATACGAGCACACATTAATTAGACATAGACTCCACAACCTTAGTTTAGATAATTAGATAATAGTAGAGTAATCGGTGAAATACCAACCCCCAAATCCAATACCGAGATTAGTACCTTTCAATTTTATAAAATATAAAAATACCAAAAATAATCTTCCTCAACCTCAACCTTAGCGTAGTAACTTCTCACTAGCATTCCTTTTCCCAGAGAACGATATCAATACCCGGCTTACCTAATTACTACACTACAACGATTAGGTTCACGCCTGGGGTGTTATAAAACTTGCTCAAGAAAAGGAAGTTTCCTTGACCCCAGCGGCGTGTGGCGTTATCAAGTTTTAGGCGCCATTTGGGAATAGAATAGCTAGTTAGTAGTCCACCTCGTTTAGGTTCTTTGCTTGATTCCTATCAAGTAAATTTTTTTTTTTTTTCTCATTTTTTTTTAGCTTTCTCTTAGTCTATCCCCCTTCTTCGTGACCTTTGTTCGTAACCCCATCACTTTTCATCATGGAGGATGATAACCAACCACCACTCATCAACCCACCACCAAATGACCCGCCAAGAGACCGTACTCTTGGTGAATACTCGAGACCAAGCCACCTAGGCTATAGGAACACCATTGAGCTTCCCGACCAAGCCCAAACTACGGCCCTGCGATCCGACACCATCCGGTTGGTGCAAAACGGATGTGCATTCCATGGACTTCGTTCCGAAGATCCTTATCAGCATCTTAAGGATTTCCTTAAAATCGTCGATTCCATCGACCTCGATGCTATCACTCGGGAGACCACGCGCTTGCGTCTCTTCCAATTCTCTCTACGGGACCAAGCTAGTAATTGGCTTGACCGACTTCCGCGGATCCATCTCAAGTGGGATGATCTCACCACTCGTTCCTCGCCCAATTTTTCCCACGGAAGAGAACTACCAAACTTAGGAATGACATCTTGATGTTCCAACAATGTCAAGAAACTCATGACGAGGCGTGGACTCGATATAAGGACTTGCTCCACAAAGTCCCTCATCACGGCATCGATCTTTGGCTTCTAGTCCAAATCTTTTACGATCGCGTCAACTTCTCGGCTAAGAAATCCATCGACCAAGCAGCGGTGGTAAACTTAGTAAACTCACGTGGAAGAATCGTGGGGTACAATAGAGGACCTTGCCCTCTGAAAGCGAATGTTGGAATGACCCCGTGAGTTGTCCAAAACGATAAAGCGATCTTTTGCCTCCCATTGACTCCCAACCTTCCAATCGTAGGACGCTCGAACTTGAAGATCAAGCCAAATTCCTAATGAGCTCCTACGAGACTCCTAAACTCGAGCCAAATAACTTTGGAAAATCCTACAACAACTCTCCAAACACCGGAACTTCCACTAGTCTTGAGGGAATGGTGTCCAAATTCATGTCATCTCAAGAAGCTCGATTGACGCAATTTGAAGCCGATTTCAAGCAACGACAAAGCGAGATGACAACCAAGCTCGACACCCTCTTAAAAGCCTTCAATGGACAAAGGGATGAAATATAGGAAAAAATGGCGGAGATGATGGACTTAGTGAAGGAGTACCCTAAGACGAAGATTCCCGAGAAGGTGCAAGTGAGGAACAATGAGCACGTCACCCCCACTTTGTCTGTTAACGCCGTTTCCATTGCTTCCGATGAGGATGGGCAATTGAGAAGAAGGAGCTGAGCGACAAGGATAGTAAGGATATGAATGAGGCTCGGGTGATGATGAACCCAAATTCATTAAGCATTACCTTAAGCATGAGATCAATAAGAAAACAATTGTTAACCAAGTGAAAACTTTAGGTGCAATGATGTTCTTAGGAAAGCCCTCTTAGGTGAAATTAGAGAGAAGAGTATGACACCATGCCTATTGGACCTATGTACAGTCGATTACGAGAAAGCGGTAACTAAAAGCAAGAGATCTCTGGGAACTTTGTAATTCCATGTAGCATAGGTGACTTAGAGAACCTAAATGCCTTGGCGACCGTGGATCCGATGTAAACATAATGCATTGTCGGTCTATAATAAGTTGACTAAGGAGGCCCACCAAGACCAATCTTAGACTTTCCTTAGCAAATCATTCATATGTTTATCCCATAGGAATAGCGGAGGATGTCTTAATTGAGGTTTCAATATTGTCTATCCGGTAGACTTCGCAATTGTAGACATTGAGGAAGATAAAACACGCCATTAATCACAGGAACACCTTTCACGACCACCAAGGCAACCATCAAATGCGGTGAAGGGATTATGATACTCAAAAGTGGAAAAGGACAAGTTAGGATACCTATTGTTCGAGATATCCTTTGAAGATTATGGAGAAGGTAAAGATAAGAATTCGCAGTCTCCAATAATGCCGTTAAGAAGAAAATGGTTGAATGGGAAAAAGGGCTTAGAGAATTCATGGTTCAAGGGTTAAATCGACAGTGTGGAAGCGTGATAAAAGTTAGGAAATAACTATACCACAATACCACAAACTCAAAAGAACCCTAAGGAATTTTTGAATGGAGAAAAGGTGCTTTTGTATAAATCAAGAATAAAAGCATTATGGGAAGGAATAAGCCAAGATGGTTTGGACCTTATACGGTGAAAGAAACTAATCTAAAAAATAAAACCGTTATCATAATAGAGCGATGTTTGAAGAGAATTCACGGTGAGCATACAACGTCTACAACCTTATGATGAAGGCTTAGTGGAAGAAAAGAAGGACGACAATGAAGTCACGTAGGGGCACGACTTGAGTCTAGCTACAAGACTCATAAATAAAGAAAAGCGCTTGTGGGAGGCAACCCATGCTTAATTGTTTGCTTGTTTGTGTGTCATATATCTTTTTATTGATTGTTTATTCTCATGTTTGAATTTGTGAAAATGCTTTATTTTGTGTTTAACCTCGTCTTAATTACATATAAAGGTATTTTACATAAGGGATAAGTGTAGGGAGGATTACACACGTTTTCAAAAGAAACGTAAACATGAGAATTTCAATTAATTAAAAGATATACATATGTGTTTGTTCGAGTCAAATGCTTGTATCGAGTCATAATGGATGTTTTGCAGGAAATTTTACCAAATTCTAAAGATAAAATTTTCCAGAATTTGTTCCAGAAAATCGCAGACCAGTTTCTTTCATGATAACTTGTCGTGTCGGTCATAACCGACGGCGTCGGGAGGAGTAAAGCGCTTACTACTTTTTCTCGTTTTCGTGATACTTATAAATTTTGAAATTTTCCGGTCTTAATTTTCTATAAAATCGCAAACATCCATTCCACAAGCATTATATCTTATTTAAGTCCGGAATTACATCTTGTTGTGATATTTCTTTGTTCGGTTTGATCGTTGGCTTGTTTGTTTTCTTCAAGTGTGCGGGTTTTATTTATCAAGAAGAAGATACATAAGATTGGAAGGAGCTTTTCACGCATAAATTCTTCTTGGAAAGGATTTAACCACCACTTTACGGATCTACCGAGCTAATCGGGGAGTATTAGTTTCTTTCGTTTTTAATTACCTTCCATTATCATTACTTTGATACTTTCGGGAACATTGGGGACAATGTTCGGTTTAAGTGTAGGGAGGAAAATAAAGCGGGAACTTTGAAACTATGCTTATCCGTGATTATTTGCTTTGTCCAAGTGCATTTGTGTAATAAACCATGAGAAAATGTCGGTTAGGGTAATTTGGCACCAAATTTAAAATTTTTCATGACATATAGGAGTGGGCCATTAGTCTTAACAAAAGTGTCTCACGGATAGGAAGTTGCATGACTAGCACAAAACCCTTTACCACCCAAATTCCACCCAAAATGCGAGGATCGCCCTTAGATTAGTAGGAATTAAAAGCATTCATCTTTAATGCTTAGAGTGTGAACCGGTAGTATATTAGATTCTAGAACTTGTTTTGTGATGCATTCCGAGATCGCAAGTGAGACTACACTTGTGTAGTTAGGAATAACTAAATGATAAGAGCATTAGGATAACCCTTGTTTGATACCGTAATAATTACTTCTTCCATATCGGTTGAGTAATTCCCCACACCCTTTATGTTGTACTCATCTTTAGTACACGATACCCCTAGTTAACCCCTCGAGCCTATCCTTTTCGCGGTTCTCGTGATGTTTCGTTTTTCCGAATATCAATGAAAACATTGTTTACACCCCACCCCAAATATACACCCAAATCGCCTTAGCCTACCCCTTATGCACTCACTTTAGTGCAAATGTTTGTTATCACCCTAAACCCTTAGTTCAATTATCTAGTTGCTTGCATAAGTTGCTAAGTCGAGTCATATCCTTTGTATACTGCTTTGGGACGATTGGGATTCATGGGAAAAGTTAAAGTTTATGAAATGACGAGAAGGAACGTTAAATTCAAATTCCTTTGTTTGCATAATAATGTACCCCAAGTGTTTGATCTTTTCAAATCGAGTCAAATTAGTGTTAGAGTAATAAAAACTCAAGTGTAGGGATATGCCTATAAATCTCTAGTATTTTGATGTTATCGTAGAGGATGGTAGAGTAAAGTGTATGAAAAAAAAAAAAAAAAAAAAAAAAAAAAAACACATACGGGCTACTATCCTACATCTATCTTTGAATTTATGTTTATTTATTTGATTATCTAGAGTTTAGAGTGTCGAGTCTTGGCTTAGCAACGCCATTCTTCATATGCGTTTAACATAGAGATTTTGACTTACCACCACTAAATAGCCTATCCCACCAAACCCTTGTTTCCTACCGTAAGCCTAACATTACAACCCTTTAAAGACCTTTTGATAGTCTTTCCTAGGTGCTTCAAAGCGATGGAGGTTTGATCTATTCTCAAGCCTATGGTAATCTATGTACTAGGACGGTTAATGAGTGTTTATCTTCCATTTCCTATTTGTTATATTTCATATATACACCCGAGAGATGTGAGTATCCAAACACCCTATGTGAGGTGCTAGTATGTAATTCCGTGCTTGTTGTGACTTTTTGGGGCTTATATGTGTTGTGGACCGTTTTGAATTAATGCTTCATGACCCCAACTTATAAATTAATTGGTTAAAAGCACATTTGCTTGAGGACAAGCAAATAACAAGTGTAGGGATATTTGATAAGGTTTTAAAAGGTACCATTTTGAGGGTCGTTTAAGTCCTTATTTGATCACTTTTGTATCCGTTATTGCTTAATATCGTTCCTTTTCACTTTTAGGTCTCTTGAAGGCAAAATCTTGGAATGGCACTTATTTGGACGAAAAGGCGAATATATGAAGAAAATGGCCAAAGTCAAAATCGAGACACTCACAATTTCCGAAAATAGAAGGTGGCGGCGGTGCTAATTACGGCGCCGTCCGGAGGATTTTGTGACGGTTCGAACCCAAAACTCGTGTTTTCAAGTGACGGCGTCCGGTTGTAAAAGAGTAGGCGTCGCTACTCGGGCGGCCTAGATGCAATCGAGACGGCGTCGAGAAAGGCGAAGGGGGCGTCACGGACATAAGGTGGCGCCGTCGCAAGGTTAACGTGGCCAAGGCGAAACCCCAATAGCGGCGACACGGCGGCGTCACAAAACATAAGGTGGCGCGTCGCATATGTAATCTTATATATAGAATCCGAATTTTTCGGTTTTAGAGAGTCTTTTGGGTAAAACCTAAAACCGAACCTAAGGTGTCTTGTACGGTATTTTAGGGTTTTAAACCTATCTTACATCAAGATAAGTATTTACTTCATTAATTCAATTATGTCTTTGATTATTTGTGTGTATGCTTGCATGTTCTCCATGTCCAAGCTAATTTATTTGTGTGTTTGCTTAGGAAGTATGAAACTTAATTATTGAATATTGATTGGTTGTTTCTTATCTTAGTTGATTAATGATCTAGTAATGCGATAGGTCATTCGTTGTGTATAATGCTTGATTCATCTTTGTGAACCTTAGAATATAATTACACGAGTAGTTGTAAGCTAAACCATCCAAAGAGTGCCTTAGAGTAAGTTTATTATCCCAGTGGGTTTTGTAGACGAGACCCTTTGGTAAGTTCAAAGAGTTAGGGAGAAGCGCATACCCTACAACTTTAGACACACAGCGCAACTAAGAATAAGGGCGTGACAACTCAACCATCAATAGGAGATAATTAAGGAGTAGTACAACCTAAGTAAACACATCTTTAAACTATCATACGAGCACACATTAATTAGACATAGACTCCCACACCTTAGTTTAGATAATTAGATAATAGTAGAGTAATCGGTGAAATACCAACCCCAAATCAATACCGAGATTCGTACCTTTCAATTTTATAAAATATAAAAATACCAAAAATAATCTTTCTCAACCTCAACCTTAGCGTAGTAACTTCTCACTAGCATTCCTTTTCCCTGAGAACGATATCAATACCGGTGGCTTACCTAATTACTACACTACAGCGATTAGGTTCACTTTGCTAGGTGTTATAAAACTTCTTCGAAGAAAAGGAAGTTTCCTTGACCCCGAACGGCGTGTAGCGTTATCATGTCTACTAGAATGGATCATGGTAGGGAATTTCACAATGAAGTGCAATTTGGAGCTTTTTGTGATGCTAATGGTATTACTCATAATTTCTCGGCTCCTCGCACTCCACAATCAACTGGGGTAGTTGAAAGGAAAAATAGAACCCTACAAGAAATGAGTCACACCATGATTAATGAGCAATCTATTCCTCAAAAAATTTGGTGCAATGCCGTCGACACTTCAACCTACATACTTAACCGTGTCCTAATTAGAACATTTTTAGGTAAAACTCCATACGAGTTACTTCAAGGCAAAAAGCCTACGTTAGAACACTTTAGAGTCTTTGGTAGTAAATGTTTCTTACTTAACACTAAAGATTACCTAACTAAATTTGATCCTAAATCAACCGAAGGTATCTTCTTCGGTTACTCTCCTAATAGTAAAGCTTATGTTATACTTAATAAAGAAACAATGAAGGTTGAAGAATCCTTAAACGTAAGATTTGATGAAAGTCCACCTAAACCTACCCAACCTCTTGTTGATGATGAGATAATCGAAAGTGAAGCCGTTGAAATCAAGAAAAATATAAATAAAGAAGATGAGCCATTAAACAATGAAATCATCAATATTAAAGAGTCTAAAGATCATCCTGTAGAAAAGGTTATAGGAAAGTTAAATGAAAGAAGCTTAAGATCTCAAGTCCAAAACCAAAGTAGTTTATTTTGTTTTGTCTCAACCATAGAACCTAAAAATATGCAAGAAGCCATAAAAGATGAAAGTTGGGTAATGGCTATGCAAGAAGAGTTAAATCAATTTATTTCTAACAATGTTTGGACACTTGTCCCTCCACCTAATAACCAAACCATAATCGGAACTAAATGGGTATATAAAAACAAGTTAGATGCAAACGGTGTAGTGTCTAGAAACAAAGCTAGACTTGTTGCCTAAGGGTATAATCAACAAGAAGGCATAGACTTTGATGAGACCTATGCTCCCGTGGCTAGATTAAAGTCTATAAGAATAATTCTTGCTTATGCTTGTGCTAATGATCTTAAGCTTTTTCAAATGGATGTTAAGAGTGCTTTTCTAAATGATTTTATTAATGAAGAAGTCTATGTAGCTCAACCTCTGGGCTTTATCGATTTCGAAAAACCTAAACACGTGTACAAACTAAAGAAAGCTCTTTACGGTCTTAAACAAGCCCCAAAGGCTTGGTATGATAGACTCAAATCATTTTAATTAAAACAACTATACCATGGGGTTAGTTGATAATACACTTTTCACAAAGAAAAGGAATCACATATAATTATTGTTCAAATATCGTAGGCGATATTATATTCGGATCGACTTGTCAAGACATTTGTGATGATTTCTCAAAAATCATGCATGATGAGTTTGAAATGAGTATGATGGGATAACTAAGTTTCTTTCTTACTCTACAAATCAAACAACTAGAAGATGGTATCTTCTTTAATCAATCCAAATACATAAAATAAATGTTAAAGAAATTTGGTTTAGAAGAGTCAAAACCCATAAGAACACCAATGTCATCCGATACTAAACTTACAAAAGATGAAGACGGTGAATCCGTTGATAACACAAAATATCGTGGCATGATTTGTAGTCTTCTCTATATTACGGCTAGTCGGCCAGATATCATGTTTAGTGTTTATCTATGTGCTAGGTTTCAAGAGGACCCTAAAACTTCACATCTAGAAGCCGTCAAAATAATATTTAAATACATTAAGGGTATGACTCAATTGGGATTATGGTATCCTAAGGGAACGAGGGTAGAAACTATTGTATATGCGGATTCTGACCATGCAGGTGATTATGTTGACCGAAAAAGTACAAGTGGTGTATGTACGTTTATGAGATGTTTTTCAACATCTTGGTTCTCGAAGAAGCAAACGGCATTGACCATATCAACAACCGAAGCCGAATATGTCTCCGCCGGCAAAGCATGCCAACAAGCACTATGGATGAAACAAGCGTTAGTTGACTACGACATTCATCTAAGTGACATAGCCATTTTATCGACAACAAAGGTGATATTGACTTAAGTAAGAATCCGGTGTTGCACTCTGCGCACCAAGCATATAGAGATCCGTCATCACTTCTTAGAGACAATGTTCAAAGGGAACATTTTATTGAGAAGGTATCATCCGAAGACAACATAGCCGCGTCCTCACTGAACCGTTGAATCGGAACAATTCAACTTGCTTCGTCTTGGTCTTAGTCTCATGGAACAATCGTCGTAATTTGTTTCTCAATTCTACAAGGTATGTAAATGTAGCCTTACTTTCTTTTCTGAGTCTAGGATCTCTATTTCACATACAACTCACAAACAATATGGGGATTTTCAAAACCTAAGATAAACTTTCTTTTTAAACAAGAAACTTTTCGGAATGCTTTCTAAAAGGATACTTCTCCCCGTATCACTTTCCTAAAAACATTCTCACGTCTAGGACAAACCTTTTCATTATTAATACAAAGTAAAAACCCGTTTTCATTGCATCTCATCACTTTTGAATGCTAAAGGGAACACATAACTAATATGTGTTTTCGGGTACATTCATTTAAGCAAAAATGAATTAAGGAGCACTCGGGTTATCTCACATAATAATATTGGTTTTTCACTTCTTCGTTTATTTTTTTGAGTCAAGATAACCGCAACTCCAAATGGTTTGCATATACTCACACACTAGGCACCATTGTTTTCAAAAGGAAAAATTTTAGCTGCCTGAGATCACCAATACCACGGATCCCAGCATTTACGCTGGACGGATCCCTAAAGGAACGGATCCGTGGGACATAAGCAAAAATTTTCTTCTATTCTTGTCACTTTGGCTATAAATCTTCATATTTTCATTATTTTAGCTCTTTCACTAATAAATATGTTACTTAATGCTTGTGTTCTCATGATCACATGCCTTAAATTCATATCTAATCATTAGATTTTCGTTCATATTTTGGTTTTAGCATTCATTATAATGCATTATTTTCTTTATAAATAAAGTTCCAAAATGCTTGCATATCCATCACTCTCAACCTCACAAACAATCATCATCATGTTATCGAAAAGATCCTCCAACATTGATGAGCCACCTAGTGAAAACAATCATTTTCAAGAAATCCAAAACTTCATCCTACCACCTTCCGTAGTGCCACCACTCAAATCTAGAAGAACCGCACGGATTAGCATCCGGCCTTTTTGTTTAGCTAAACCATTTTCAAAAAGTCCATCACCAACTAATCATTCACCACCAAATGATTCCATTATAGCACCTCCATCATCTCCCACAAGCTCATCACCACCCTCACCCACCGAGTCTATACCTAAAATCACCCTATCGGAACTCCATAAGACTCTGAAACCAAACCCACTACCCGTGTCTAGTCCACCACCCACTCCATTTAACCATCCAAAACTACAAACTTAAACACCAAAGAACTAGTCTTTTTAACACGACCAACATCTCCAAACACACTTTACAAAGATCTTGCAACTTCACCACCTTTAGCTCCCATTATCTTACAAGAACATCTAGGTTCTTATATTCCACCACTAACCAACATCATGGACTTTGATCCATATTTTCCAACATGTCCATCACATATTCCGCCTTCCACATATCATACTTACTCGGAAACCATCCACCAACAATATCCTCACCATTTACATTGCGAACATTGTCAATCCACTAGGGAATTTGCAATGGAAATAAGGGACGAGATGCGGTTCATACTTAACCACATCCTTGATCGCATCAACATCATCACTCACCAAAACTTCCATATCTAACCATATGCAAGCATGAAAGGAATGATATTACTAGCTTATCTATTTTTTTTCTTTGAGTCATTTTCAAGAACAAACCTTGTTCTTAGTTTTACATTTTGTATGTGGCCTATATACCACTACACTTTGGTATTTTATTACAAGGCTTTGTTTACATACCTTGGCTCTCCATCTTGTTTCTCGTCCCATACAAGATTATATTACATGTTTACATTAATACAAATAAGCCGTAAAATGTTTATTTATATTTCTGATCTTCAATGTTTTGTCGATAACAAGCGTAAAATCATTTTAACGAAACAAATAAAGTACGTAAATAGTTTGAACTAAAGTTTCTAACACACTTACGTTCTCACATAAACACTAAAACAAGTATAAGTGATTTTATGATTTAGTATTACATATGTACAACAACTAGTGTTTACATATTTGGGTAAAATATACATAACTAGTATGTAGTATATTGGGTAATATTAATGGGTAGAAACTTAAGTATCATAACCCATTGACCAAATACATTGAATGTAGTTGGTTACAACCCAAAGTCCATGACCCATATCCATGGAGCTTGACCCATAACCCATTGCATGACATCATGCTTATATCATATATGAATAATATCCATAACCCATGGTATTGACCCATACCCATTTGACTAGGTGCATTGCACTCATAAGATACATTGTATCTAGTATAAGACCCACGGATCAACCCATAACCCATGACCCATGACCCATGACCAAAATACACATGGGTAAAGAGGGCGTCCACGGATCCCTAGCTTTCGCTAGGCGGATCCTTGTTGGAGGATCCGTGGGATCCGAGAACGATGAACATTTTTCTCTATAAATAGTGAGCCATTACTTTATTGTTTCTAACCCCTTTCTCATATTTTCCCTTTGAGTTATAAACTCTCTAACCTCATATCCAAGTGATCTATGTATGTAGTTTTGTTTTGTGTGATTCTCAGGTTCTCTTAAAGCGAGATCACCACATTTTGAAAACGAGCAAGCTCAAGTCCATGAGTTGCCATGCTTCGTTATCATCAAGACTCTTGGGTTCTCTTGTTGATAGTTTCCTTCTTTCTCGTAAGAAGTGTAGTGTTGAAGACATTAGTGAAAGATGTAAAGAGTCAAGGCAAGACATTATTGAAGGTGTCGAACATCCGTATTGAAAGCACTAGTGAAGGGTGCTTAGATGTCAAGGCTAAAGGCATTAGTGAAGGGTGCCTAGAAGTCAAGTCACAAGGCATTAGTGAAAGGTGCCTTAAGATCGAGTCAAGGCATTAATGAAAGGTGCCTAAGATGTACATTCGATATGGTGTGTTTCAATGTACAAGATAGATTAGTATTGGATCCAAGGATATTGATATCCTTGATGATGTTGTAATAAGGAGTTGGTCTCCTTTGGGGTTAGTCGTTGGTGTAGTGTTGGGTAGTAGTTCCTCCATTGTAATGGAACTCGGTATCTAGCCTAATCTTAGGATAAAGGGTAAGCGACGTTGTGTTAGGTGTGGTTCACCTTGGTGTGAAAGAACACAGGTGGTTAGCCTAGTCTGGGAAAAAGAGTAGGCGACGTTGTGAAGGCTTCTCCGCCATAAGGAGTTGGTGTCGTGTAGTGTTCTGAACTCTCGAGTAGGTGACTCGGGGAGTGGAGTAGGGCAAGGAAGGTGTCCTTGTAGCCGAACCACTATAAATACTCGTGTCGTGGTTTTGTGCTTCTTACTCTTTATCTTTGCATTATTTGCTTACGTACTTATCTATCAACATCCAACATACACATTCAATAGATTAACATAAGTTGATCTAAATAGTTTAAAACCAAGTTTTAATCGGTAAAACTATTCAACCCCCCTTCTAGTTTTCCACAATTGGCATCAGAGCTTCGTTACCAAGTCTTTTAAAGTATATTGTACTTTGAAAACTTGATACGATCCGTGTATGTTTGAAAACTACAAAGAAGGGAATTTCTTAAAACAAAAAGTCATGTTTTTAGAAATCATCATTTTTTTAAATGTTGGATAGTGATAGATCATTCTAATATTTTCTTTTGAGAAATCTTCATACTAGAATTCTTCCAATGCCTTCGTTCTATCCGAAGAAAAAAGTCAACACCCAAAGAAGAATACAACCGACCACAACTTGCTTTTCCAAAATACGATTAAGTATTTTTAAAGCTCATGAAGTTTTAAGTCCATGGTTTCTAAAACCATACAAAGGAATATAGCAAAGTGATAAGGTTTTAAAATGTACCTTTTGAGGGTCGTTTAAGCCCTTATTTGATCACTTTTGTATCCGTTATTACTTAATATCGTTCCTTTTCACTTTTAGGTATCTTGAAGGCAAAATCTTGGAATGACACTTATTCGGACGAAAAGCGCGAATATACGAAAAAAATGGCCAAAGTCAAGAATCGAGACACTCAGTCTTTGGGCCCAGAGGGACGGCGTCAGCACAAAACAGTGGCCGTCGGACAACTTTGTGATGGCTCGTAGCAAATTGCTCATTTACAAGTGACGGCTCCGGGTTTTAAAAGAGTAGGCGTCATGACTCGGACGACCTAGATTTGATCGGCGACGTCAAAGGCGGAAGGACGGCGTCACAAATCAAAGGTGGCGCCGTCGTATGTAAATCTTATATATAGAATCAATTTTTAGTTTTCGATGTGTAGACTTTTGGGTAAAACCTAAACCGAACCAAGGTGTCTTGTACGGTATTTTAGGGTTCCATACCCTATCTTACATCAAGATAAGTGTTTTACTTCATTGATTCAATTATGTCTTCAATTAATTGTGTGTATGCTTGCATGTTTCCCATGTCCCAGCAAATTTACTTGTGTGTTTGCTTAGGAGATATGAAACTTAATTATTGAATATTGATTGGTTGTCTCTTATCTTAATTGTTAATGATCTAGTGTTGCGATAGATCATCCATTGTGTAGTTAATGCTTGATTAATCTTTGTGAACCTTAGCTTATAGTACCTAGAGTCATTGTAGGCTAAACCATCCGAAGAGTACCTTAGTGTTAAGTTTATAAATCCTAGAGATTTTGTAGGCAATAACCTTTGGTAGTTTCAAAGAGTTAGGGATAAACGCATTCCCTACGACTTTAGACACACAACGCGATTAAGAATAAGGACGTGACAATTCAACCATCAATAGGAGATAATTAAGGAGTAATAAAACCTAAGTAAACACATCTTTAAATCATCATACGAGCACACAATAATTAGACATAGACTACATACACCACTAGATTAGATAATTAGATAAGTAGAGTAATCGGTGAAATACCAACCCCAATCCAAACCACGAGATTCGTACCTTTCTATTTCCTAAAAACATAAAAAGATAAAAATAATCTTCCTCAACCCCAACCTTAGCGTAGTAGCTTCTCACTAGCATTCCTATTCCCCAGAGAACGATATCAATTCCGTGGCTTACCCTAATACTACACTACAACGATTAGGTTCATTGCCTGGTGTTGAAAAACTTGCTCGACGAAAGGAAGTTCCTTTGACCCCGAGCGCGTGTGGCGTTATCAAGTTTTGGCGCGCTTAGGGAATATAATAGCTAGTTAGGAGTCCACCTCGTTTAGGTTTCCTTGTGATTCTATCAAGTAAGCTTTTTCTAATTTTAGCTTTCTCATAGTCTATCCCCTTCTTGTGACCTTTGTTCGTAACCCCATCACTTTTCATCATGGAAGGTGATAATCAACCACCACTCATCAACCCACCACCAAATGACCCGCCAAGAGGTCGTACTCTTAGTGAATACCGAGACCAAGCCACCTGGGCTATAGGAACACAATTGAGCTTCCGCGAAGCCCAAACTACGGCCTGCGATCCGGCACCATCCGGTTGGTGCAAACGGATGTGCATTCCATGGACTTCGATCCAAGATCCTAATCGACATCTTAAGGATTTCCTTAAAATTGTCGATTCCATCGACCTCGATGCTACTACTCGGGAGACCACGCGTCTGCGTCTTCCAATTCTCTCTGGGACCAAGCTAGTAATTGGCTTGAGCGACTTCCCCGGCTCCATCTCAAGTTGGGATGATCTCACCTCTCGCTTCCTTGCTCAATTTTTCCCACCGGGAGAACCACTAAACTAAGGCGAGACATCTTGACATTTCAACAACTTCAGGTGAATCTCTCTACAAAGCTCGGACTCGGTTCAAGGACTTACTCATAAAGTCCTCATCATGGTATTGATCTTTGGTTGCAAATCCAAATCTTCTATGACCATACCGATTTCATCACAAGGCGATCCATTGATCAAGCCGCGGTGGAAGGCTTAGCAACCTTAACACAAAGGAATCTTGGGACATTATAGAAGAGCTTGCCGATCAAACCTACGAAGATTGGAATGAATCCGAAACCCCGTTAAAGTGGTTAATGCCATATCAACTCCTCTTGAGTCTTCCAACGCCACCGAAGAGCAAATGAGTGCTCTTGAGAGAAGGATTGATTATCTGATAGAAAGGTATAAGAGGGCCCCAGTACAAATCTCTCGGCAAAATAGTCAATTCTGCCAATTCCACCAACCACCCAACACCTTTCTCCGAATCCCCAAGTCGTGAGCAGAATCTTAATTCCGAACGACGCTTCCATTCTCCTTCCCAAATACCACTCTCACCAAGCTTTAAGGAACAAATGAGGGACTACATGGCAGCTCATACGGAGAGATTAGCGAAATTTGAAGAGGAGGTTTATAGGCAAAGAGAGGAAATGCATGCAAAGATGATGGAAATGATGAACCTGGTAAAAGAATATACCAAGACAAAAGTTCCGAAAAGGTACTAGTAAGAAGCAATGATTATCCTCCCACTTCGTTTGTTAACGCCATTTCCATTATGCACGAAGATGGAAAGGTTGAGGAGAAGAAAACGAGGAAAACAAGAGGAGAGGTGAACCCAATAATGAGCCGAGACCATTGAGTACTACCTTAAGCACGAAATTAACAAAAACCATTGTTAACCAAGTGAACAACTTTAGGTACAATGAGGTTCTTAGGAAGCCCTTGAAGGAAAAATAACGAAGATGAGTATGACAACATGCCTATGGGACCTCTATATGAGTTGGTTCTAAAAACCAAGTAACAAAAAACGAGACACCACAGGGAACTTCGTGATACCATGTAGCATAGGTGATATTGATAATATAAATGCCTTAGGCGATCGAAGTCCGATGTAAACATAATGCCGTTATCAATCTATAATAAGTTGACTAGGGAGAAGCCGCCAAGACCGATCTTAGACTTTCCTTAGCAAATCACACCTATGTCTACCCATAGGAATCGCAGAGATGTTTTAATAGAGGTGGCTAATATCATCTATCCGGTGGATTTCGTGATCATAGACATTGAGGAAGATAGAAACATGCCACTCATTCTTGGGACACCTTTTCTGGCCACAGCCAAAGCAACCATCAAATGCGGGGAAGGCATCATGATACTTAAAAGCGGCAAAAGGTATGCTAGGATACCCATTGTTTTGAGGTATCCTCTTAAGATCATGGAAAAGATTACGGATGAGAATCCATAAGTCCCTAACAATATGGTTAAGAAGAAAATGAACGATTGGGAAAAAGGGCTTAGAGATTTCATGGTTCAAGAATTACATGCAACATTGTGGAAGCGCGATAAAAAGTTAGGAAATAATCCCACTTCAATACCACAAACACAAAAGAACCCTTAGGAATTTTTAAAGGGAGAGAAAGTACTCTTATACAAATCACGAATAAGAGCATTACGAGATAGAAACAAACCAAGATGGTTTGGACCTTATACGGTGAAGGAAACTAATCTAAAGGATAAAACCGTTACCATAATAGACAACGTGGGCAAGGAATCCACGGTGAGCATACAACGATTACGCACTTTTGATGAAGGACGAGCGAAGGAAGAAGGTGACGGTAACGAAGCCACGTAGCGGCACGACTTCGAGTCTAGCTACAAGACTCATAAATAAAGAAAAGCGCTTCGTGGGAGGCAACCCATGCTTAATTGTTTGCTTGTTTGTGTCGTTTATCTTTTATTGATTGTTAATTCTCATGTTTAAATTTGTAAAATGCTTTATTTTGTCTTTAACCTCGTCTTAATTACATATAAAGGTATTTTACATAAGGGATAAGTGTAGGAGGATTACACACGTTTTAAAAGAACGTGAACATGAGAATTACAATTATTAAAAGATATACATGTGTGTTTGTTAGAGTCAAATGCTTGTATCGAGTCATAATGGATGTTTTGCGAAATTTTTTCCGATTCTAAAGATATAAATTTTCCGAATTTTTCCGAAAATCGCACCGCTTTTGTCGGGATAACTGACGCGTCGAGGAAGGAGCAAAAACAACTGATTACTTTTTCTCGTTTTCGAGCTACTTATAAATTTTGGAATTTTCCAGAAATTCTGTAAACATCCATTCCACAAGCATTATATCCTAGTTTAGTAGAGTCCTATATATATTGTTACCGCCGATTTTAGGCGAAGGTTTCGTTTGTTTTCTTCAAGTGTGAAGGTTTAATTTACCAAGAAGAAGATACATAAGATGAGAAGGAGCTTTTCACGCAAACGTTCTTCTTGAAGAAAGATGTAACCACTACTTTACACGGATCCTACCGAGCTAATCAGGGGAGCATTAGTTTCTTTCGCTTTTAATTACATTCCATTATCATAACTTTGATACTTTCGGGGAACATTGGGGACAATGTTTAGTTTAAGTGTAGGGAGGGAAAATAAAACAAGAATTTTGAAACTATGTTTATCCTTGACTATTTGCTTTGTCCAATTGCATTTGTGTAATAAACCATGAGAAAATGTCGGTTAGGGTAATTTTGGCACCAAATTTTCAATTTTTCATGACATATAGGAGTGGGCCATTAGTCTTAATAAAGCGTCTCATGGATAAGAAGTTATATGACTAGCACAAAAACCCTTTATCACTTAAATTCCACTCAAAATGTGAGGATCGCCCTTAGATTAGTAGGAATTAAAGCATTCATCTTTAATGCTTAGAGTGTGAACCGGTAGTATAATAGATTCTAGAACTTGTTTTGTGATGCATTCGAGATCACTAGTAAGACGCACTTGTGGTTAGGAATAACTAAATGATAAGAGGCATTAGGATACCCCTTATTTGATACCGTAATATAATTACTTCTTCCACATTGGTTGAGTAATTCCCCACACCTTTGCGTTGTACTCATCTTTAGTACACGATACCCCTAGTTAACCCCGAGCCTATCCTTTTTGCGGTTCTCGTGATGTTTGGTTTTGAATATCAATGAAGAGCATTGTTTACACCCCACCCCAAATGTACACCCAAATCGCCTTAGCGTACCTTGTATGCACTCACTTTTAGTGCATTATTGTTATCACACTAAACCCTTAGTTCAATTATCTAGTTGCTTGCATAAGTTGCTAAGTCAAGTCATATCCTTTGTACACGCTTTTGGGACGATTGGGACTCATGGAAAAAGTTAAAGTTTATGAAATGACGGAAGGGCGTTAAATTCAAATTCCTTTTATTTGCATAATAATGTACTCCAAGTGTTTTGATCTTTTCAATTCGGGTCAAATTAGTGTTAGAATAATAAAACTCAAGTGTAGGGATGTGCCTATAAATCCCTATCATTTTGATGTTATCGAGAGAGGATGGTAGAGTAAAAGTGTATGAAAAAAAAAAAAAAAAAAAAAAGTGCTACCATCCTACATCTATCTTTAAATTATGTTTGTTTTTTTCGTTATCTAGAGTCTAGAGTGTCGAGTCTTGGCTTAGCAATGCCATTCTTCGCATGCTTGCAACATAAAGATTTTGACTTGCCACCACTAAATAGCCTATCCCACCAAACCCTTTGTTTCCTACCGTAAGCCTTACATTACAACCCTTTAAAGACCTCTTGGATAGTCTTTCCTAGGTGCTACGTAAAGCGATGGAGGTTTGATCTAGTCTCAAGCTTATGGTAATCTATGTACTAGGATCGGTTAATGAGTGTTTATCTTCCATTTCCAACTTGTTATATTTCATATACACCCGAGAGATGTGAGTATCCAAACACCCTATGTGAGGTGCTAATATGTAATTTTCGTGCTTGGTATGACTTTTGCGGGGCTTATATGTGTTGTGGATTGTTCTAAACCAATGCTTCATGACCTCTAACTTATAAATTGATTGGCTAAAGCACATTTGCTTGAGGACAAGCAAATACCAAGTGTAGGGATATTTGATAAGGTTTTAAATGTACCTTTTGAGGGTCGTTTAAGCCCTTATTTGGTCACTTTTGTATCCGTTATTACTTAATATCGTTCCTTTTCACTTTTAGGTATCTTGAAGGCAAAATCTTGGAATGACACTTATTCGGACGAAAAGGCGAATATCTGAAGAAAATGGCCAAAGTCAAGAATCGAGACACTCAAGTCTTTGGGCCGAAGGGGCGGCATCGAGCACAAAAGCAGGCGCCGTTGGACAACTTTGTGACGGCTCAATAGCCAAATTGCTCATTTACAAGTGACGGCTCCGGGTTTTAAAGAGTAGGGCGTCGCAACTCGCATGACCTAGATTTGATCCGAGACGACGTCGAGGCGAAGGGGACGGCGTCACAAGCATAAGGTGATGCCGTCGCAAGACTAACGTGGCCAAGACGAAACCCTAATGATGGCGACCAGCGGCGTCACAAATCAAAGGTGGCGCCGTCGCATGTGTAATCTTATATATAGAATCCGAATTTTTAGTTTTCGGTGTGTAGACTTTTGGAGTAAAACCTAAACCGAACCAAGGTCATCTTGTACAAGATTTTAGGGTTTCATACCTATCTTACATCAAGATAAGTGTTTTACTTCATTGATTCAATTATGTCTTCAATTAATTGTGTGTATGCTTGCATGTTTCCCATGTCAAGCAAATTTACTTGTGTGTTTGCTTAGGAGATATGAAACTTAATTATTGAATATTGATTGGTTGTCTCTTATCTTAATTGTTAATGATCTAGTGTTGCGATAGATCATCCATTGTGTAGTTAATGCTTGATTAATCTTTGTGAACCTTAGCTTATAGTACCTAGAGTCATTGTAGGCTAAACCATCCGAAGAGTACCTTAGTGTTAAGTTTATAAATCCTAGAGATTTTGTAGGCACAACCTTTGGTAGTTTCAAAGAGTTAGGGATAAACGCATACCCTACGACTTTAGACACATAACGCAATTAAGAATAAGGACGTGACAATTCAACCATCAATAGGAGATAATTAAGGAGTAATAAAACCTAAGTAAACACATCTTTAAATCATCATACGAGCACACAATAATTAGACATAGACTACATACACCACTAGATTAGATAATTAGATAAGTAGAGTAATCGGTAGAAATACCAACCCCAAATCCAAACCCGAGATTCGTTGCCTTTCTATTTCCTAAAAAGATGAAAATAATCTTCCTCAACCCCAACCTGGCGTAGTAGCTTCTCACTAGCATTCCTATTCCCTGAGAACGATATCAATTCCGTGGCTTACCCTAATACTACACTACAACGATTAGGTTCATTTGCCTGGGGTGTTGAAAAACTTGCTCGACGAAAGGAAGTTCCTTTGACCCGAGCGACGCGTGTAGCATTATCATAATGGTATGATCTCTTAGTTACAATTAGTTGGTAAAAACGTGCTAATTGCTTGTGGATAAAATGGTGATATATGCTTCTCTTATAATAAGCATAGTATGTAAAGTGTTTTGTTGATTTTTTGTCTTTAAAGTTTTGTTGTTAGATATGTTGTTAATCAAGCTTGAATAAAGGTAAAATGGGTAATATAACTTCACTAAAAAGTCTACAAAGGTTAAACCTTTTCGTCGGGTCAAAACATGCATTTTGTATTTACGTGTCGATCCGCGGATCCTCGGTTTACAGGGACGGATCCTCGAGCAAGGGATCCGTAGTACGAAAGACAGTTTTTGTCAATTTCAAAAATTCATAACTAATTAACCGTAAGTCGTTAGAAGTCGTGCCACCTATCGTTTTAAAGGTATTTGAATCTACTTTCATTTAAAATGATTTCATAAACTGATTCAAGACAATAATTTACAAAATCATTGATTCATAATAGAAAGTTATTTTTCGGTCATAACTTTTGCACAAACTTTTGATCTAATTGGAGACGGATGTTTTTCGTCCTTGAATAACAATTTGTCCTCTTTTGAAATTAAGGTTTTTATCATATTTATAAAAGAAACTAATCAAGCTTGGTATACATGTTTATATTTAACACAAAGCGATGAAAAGAACTTTCGTATGCTATGCTAAATGATAAATTGTCTTACCTTGCATTACTTGATTATTTGCTTATCTCAAATAGTTTTTGTGCTTTTTTTGTTTGAATAACATATGTGGTTTTCTCACCTTGCTTTTCATTCTCTTGTTTGTCGATTTAGTAATATTTTATTAATCAATGTGCTATTTGAAGGAGTGTTTGGGATAACATCTAGGTGTGTCAAAAATATTAGCTTAAATACTTAGATAAGTCATATAAGTTCAAAAATGTTTAAAACATGTAATATACTAAAAGACTTCTTGTTAAGTTTGTCATATGTGCTTATATGATTTCTTGATTTCATATTTCTTGTGTCGTTTTCTAAAACCACAAGAATGTACATCGGATCATAACCTACACTTGTGTTGATGATGTACTCTCCGTTTCCGTTTCATGATCGCTTTCCAAGCTTCATAGTAGGATTGACAACTTGATTATTTCATCCGATATACTCAGTAAATTATTTTGCAACGCAAATATAATTGGTCATATCCGAAAATCAAACTCGAGCTTTCCAACAACATATGTTGAACTAGCTCACACAACCATTTTGTTCACCTTATGGACAACTTTAGATTTTTATATTTAAACATGACACCTTAGCCTTAGTTGTTTCGGTATAATATTAATAAAAGCGAAGCAAAGTATCATCATTGTTACTCTTCGATAGGCCATTGTAGGAATATAAATTTTCCTAACTTGAGAATGAATACTGGAGAAATTATTGCACTAGAAACTCAATTTGACCTAACGGTTGAATTGCTTCCTTGATGGAAGTTGGGTATGTGGAATCACCCGTAAAAAGGGTCGTGTTTAGCCGTAATTGAGCACCGCTAGTAATAGTCTCATATTCATTCTCTCACTTGAGAAATCTATACTCCTATGTTTTCCTAAAGTAAGTTTACAATGGAAATACTTTGCGTTGTCTTAAGGATTACTAATCAAACAAGCTATAAAATTGATTTTTCTTTTGGTTAATCACAGCCACTTTCCTCATCAAGCGATTATCTTGCCATGATCGAGAAGAGCTACATGACTTCACGGATGAAGTTCATTGTATGCTAATCACCATCCGTAATAACTATACATAACTCATTGCTTTCGTTGACCAAAACAACAACTCCGGATGAAGTATAGGATTTTCTTGAACTAGCACCTCACAACTCTATTGTCGTGAATACTACCAATTACTCTTTTCTTTCTTGACATATACCTTGCACGCCATTGTTAATACAAACGATTTACTAATCTAGATCGTAAATATGTTTTGAGTTTCTTGAATAGTGCTTGTTAAGTTTGATAAATCTCTGTGTTATTTATGAGCTCGATCTCATTTGATTGCTTATGTGCTACTCTTACATGCTCTCATTGCTATGCTAGACTTGTATACATATATGCTTGATGTAGAGATCATTGGTTTCAAAATTCAATATCTAGAGCAAAATATTACACACTCATCGTTAAGAAAAAGCGTCTCGGATGCGGATCCCTAGTTTGTAACTAGCCGGATCCTCAGTGAAGGATCCGTGGGACCCGGGTGAGCAAAATAAATGGACTTACGAATTCCACTCATCAAACCACTCATCTAGATCACATCATACTAGCCAAACATAATACTTTAGGATCACTCAAGTCCTCCTCAAGCTCAGTAGGTCTCACACTCACTCATATCTAATTTAGGATCACATTCAAGGTGTTTTTGATTTATCACTTCACCAAAACTCACCATATTTCCGCTCCAATGCTCACACATTGTTCCTCACATCTCAAAACACTTAGCTTGATGTTTCTCTCAATTTTAGAAAATTGATTTTAGTCATTCTTACCTCAAAATGGGTCAAAAACTAGTTTTTTATTTTTTATAATTTTTAATGATTTTTCCTAATTTATCCGAAGTTTCCATCTGATCTCTAGGATCATTTAGCACCACTTGAAACTCTCAAATTTTCTAGTGCCATCTTTGATCATCCATTGGTACTCATAAAGTCCCAATTTCTTCAATAAAAGGCAATCATTAGCTACATCACTCATTGCCCTTGAACATTTATTACCCTTTCATTTAAGACACTTAGGAGGACTGAAACACTCAAAAAGGTATAGGTTTTAGATCTTACAAATGTCATTTTTATCCTTTCCTAGATGCTAAGAGCTAGATCCCTAGGATTAGCCTAGACGAATCCCTCATTGGAGGGAACCGTGGGATCCGGGTGACAGATTCATGTCAAGTCTAGCTCAAACAATCATTTCAAGCTCATCTTGCTAACTTGAACACCCCACCTCATCCTAATTAAGTCCCTAGATCAGTAAAACTCTGAAGTTGATTCTTGTGCATGCTAATCATCACATTCCAAAGGATCTTAGTGGCTTAAGTCTTGAATGCATTTATCCTTCCCTTTATAAGTCATCTTGTTAGAATCCCTTAGTCACCAAACACAACATAATTCTCAGCATTTAGAAACCTTTTTTTTTCCTTAGTCATTTCATCATGAGGAAAGCTCCTAGTGCTAACTCATCCACCCAAGAACCACCCAAGAAAATTTCTCGTGTTGTACACGAAATTTCCTCAACCGAATCATTCCCCGTTAAATCCACAAATGCTAGGATTTCTCCTCCACCATCAACCTTTGTTGAGCCACCATTAAATATGTCTCCACCAATCCCTCCTTCATTTGAGGATCCCCAATTTCCTTCACTTGATCCTCCACATCAAGCCGCTCCATTTTTACCACCACCTTTTCCAAGCCACGACAAGGATTATTATCATTGTCAACACGTTGAAGGCTTGATACATGAACTACGTGAATAGCAACGTTTCATCACCTTCTTGAACGTTTCGATGAGGTCAACAAACCTAAACAACCATGAGCTTAAGGATTCAAGTGGTGTTCTAGTCTTAAGCTTAACTTAAATCGTTTAGGAATCACATTTCATGTTTAATCATCTTCTTGAAAGATTGGACCAAATCAACTAGTCTACCCATCCTTAGACTCAAGCACATTGTTACCTCTTAAGTTTTTGGTCACTAACTAGAATTAGTATAAAATTTATTACATGGCTTAATCATTCTCTTAGTTTTAGAGATTTGTAGATTATCTCTCATGTTTTATTAAATGAGATTTTATATGCCATATTGCTTTGAGTATATGTTTGTTGATTGAATACATATCTCACTTTGATGCTAACATCATTTGTTACATCACATTTGCTGTATTTTAGTTACAGACAAACGGATCCTTACGGTTTGCCTAGACGGATCCCTCCAATGAGAGAACCGTGGGATCCGTGCAACAGAAGACTAGTTCTCTACTAACTTGAGTCTTATTTGCAGGAAATTATGCATTATATACTTGTCTTCTAACCTTTGTTTTGTAGATTTTCAATTTACACATGTAGACTTTGACACCCTAAGCTAGGGGGAGCTGTGTGTCAAAGCATCACATTGCAAAATCACTTGCAATATTAGGATTACATTTCATGACGTCCCTTTGCAAAGTTGCAATCATCAAGGGGGAGCATATTCGTCACTTAGACGAAATCGTTTGCAAACTTAGTTGCAAATGAACTAGCTTAGTATTTTCTTTCTTGACGCCCTCACAAAGGGATGGACTCGTCAAGGGGGAGTTAAGACGAGAACTTTTCTCGTCACTTGCTCTCTATTTTTTTTTCTTTCACATGTTTTTCTTAAAACAATGTGTTACACTACTAGAAAAAAGGCCTTTACCTACGGCAAAATCCCTAGGAAATCTGTCACAAAAGGCCTTTAGTGACAAATTCCGACAAAAAAATCCCTAACGAAAACCATGCTCGAAATCCTCACCCACTAAGCTTTCGACGGATTTTTTAGTTTCCGATGGAATACATTCCCTAGGAAAACCCTCACCGAAGACCCAAACAAAGTGATTAACATCCTACCAATTTATGACCAAGTCTAGGTTTGGTTTACTAGTGATTTCCTATGGAATTTGACTTTCATTTCCTAGTGATACCCTAGGACATATTTTAGTTTTATATATTCATACAATGAAATTAATATGTTGCATATAATGAAATACCAAACAAATTAGCAATTTATAAAATACACCAATAATTAAACACGTAATTAATAGCATCAAATCAAAATATATACTCGATTGTTCTTATTCATCATCAAAACATCAATTACATTCAATTAAAAGGGGTTTTATATGCAAACATCAACATTCTACAACTTTCAGCCATAATATTAAACAATGCTCTGCTGCCGCAAGCCTCAATCGTCACCATGAGTAACTGTTGTCTGTTTTCAGAGTGAGCCCAAAACAACCATCTTGAGCCCCACCGTCTTCACCTCACTATCTCTTCTTTTCTTCATCTATACAACATGAAACAAGTTATATTCAAATCTTTTGATAATAAACTGTATTTTATTGGGTGTATGAGTATCCAAAAATAAACAAACTTACATATAAAAAAGATACAGGAAATAGTTTGTCAGATTCAGCATCTTGCTAGTTGCGAGTTCGCCTTTGAAAAGTTGGTTTGTGCTTGTTTGGTATGTGTGTGAGATCTTGGTGGTTCTTGAACGAAACAGGGGAGATGGTATATATATGTTTGCTAATATTTGACTTGTAAAATTAATGAGTACATATAGAGATATAAAATAAAGTTAAACTAAGAGAGGGAGCTTCAAAATTTTGGAAAGTAGATCTGGAGGCAATATTTTCGGAGAGGGTGTTTCAAAATTTTCGAGAACAACTTTGGGAGGGAAGTTTTAAAGTAGTTTCATTTTAGGCTTTAGCTTGGGTTATATTATATCCTAGTAAAACTAAAGACATATACTCCGTATTTAATTAGTAAACATTTTAAAATTAGTAAGACATGTGAATATAAGTATTTGGTGATTTATAAATATATTTGGTTCTGGTCTTTAAACATACTACATAAAAAGATTAACTTAAACATTATGGGTTAAACAAAGTTAAATCATTCGTGCAACAAAAATCAATATAAAATATTAACCGATATTAATACATAATAAAAAAATTATATAAAACTTGTGCATGCACATACATATATGGTTTTGAGTTTTAGTAAATCACTAGGAAAATCCTAGGTGACTGCGATAATTTCCTAGAGATTTCCGACGAATAATATTATTTATTTAAAAATTTAATAGGATCCGTCGGAAATCCCTAGGAATTTATAGGCATCACCTATGGATTTCCTAGTGTTTTTTGTCAAATGTTTAAAAAACACCGTTGATGACACGTAGAAGTAATACTAATCATTGATGACATGAAAATAAGTGAATTAGTATCCATTAAAGTCATTCATGATCTATAACTCTGTTGTGTTTTTACATAATACTAAACATCCCCACCATTGATAATATGTTTAAGGCCTACTCAGATCCTACCCATTTTTGTATGGTTGGATCATAAGATCGTACGACCATACAGTCATAATCGTGATTTTCATAACCATTACCTGAATAAAAGTTTCGAGAGAATACAACCTTCCTCCAAGATATTAATTGGTATGATGATGTTCTAGTAGAATGAGAAACAACCAAAGTAGAAAGCCCTCAAAATCTAGTCCATCCATGAACTAGATAACCAACCACAAAAAAATCATAGTCCTTAATCAACCCTACAGAATCTAAGACCTCAAAGCTCTTGAACAAGAACCAATATTTCTAGCGCCTTTTTAAAAACAAAATCACACCCGTAAATGGGCGAAGTTTGTTTAGACGAAACGCTAAGTCCTTTATCATTACGACATCAATTACAAAAATAGTCATCCGAATATAAACACATATGTAAAATATACATTATGTTCCTTTTTATTATTCTTAACAATTCTTTTAGACAAGTCACTAGAAATCCCTATGTGATAGCTATAATTTACCTAGAGATTTCTAGTAATTATTATTCGAAGAAATCCTAGAAATCCTAAGGAAATTCGACGGATTAGCTAGGCTTAATATTTTGTCACTAATTGCTAGGAAATCACTAAGAAAACCGTCACTAATAACTATGCACATAATTTGTCGGAAAATTGTAGGAATTCCCTAGGTAATTTCCTACGAATGATTTCCTTAGGAAAATTTTGTAGGTGTTGCCCCTTTTTCTAGTAGTGTTAGTTCATTTCCAAAGCTCTTTTTGCTTCGACAAAAAGGGGGAGAAGAAAGTAAAAACTACAAACTCAAACTTTTACGAATTTTAGTTTTCCTTAAGCAAGGGATCTGTGGTACAGAAGACATCTTTTGTCTGAATTTCAAAAATTCATAACTAATTAACCGTAAGTCGTTAGAAGTCGTGCCACCTATCGTTTTAAATGTATTTTATATAATACTTGATGAAAAATATATGAATGAATTTGTTTTAAATCTATTTTCATTGGTATAACTTTCAACAAGTATTATATAACACAAATAAAATTATTAATGATCAAAATTGAATAAAAAAGACTAAAAAAAGTCAAAGTAAACACTTATTATAAGATGGAAGGAGTAACATTTTAAGTAAGTTTTTCAAAATGCTTGGTAATCTGGTTATAGCTAAAGCTTATATAACCAGAAGAAAGTGCAAATATTCATTATAACAAACAAATAAATAAGTGGTAAATTATTACATTTCATTCAATATATACAATGATACTCTTTTTTTTGAACAAACAATGATACTCAATTTGAGTCTCTTATATAACATTAACTAGTTCAATAACCCGTGAATTTACAAGATTAAATGGAAAATCGTAAAACAATAGATAATATATTACGTAAAGACATTCAACATATAAATAATCGATTTTTGACAATATGTGAGTAAATAATATCTTATATAACATTAACTAGTTCAATAACCTGTGAATTTACAAGATTAAATGGAAAATCGTAAAACAATAGATAATATATTACGTAAAGACATTCAACATATAAATAATCGATTTTTGACAATATGTGAGTAAATAATATTTTTTAATAGTATTTAACAAAATATTTTACATAAAAATACTCTTTAATATTAACACTTATCACATATATATATTTTTTTTTTTTTTTTTTTATTATTACTTCTTTTTTGGTAAAAGGGTTATCCCCGGTAAAATATTAATACTCTAAAAACACAACTAAGTACAATATATGTGGGTGAATCACACACCTCAGCCCAAATAAGGCAAACCAAAAGCACCTAGAGTGCTTAAGACCTAACCAAACATAAGAAATGACATGTTATACTTTTTTTTGGTACGAGTAAATGACATGTTATACTTATGCAAAACAAAATAAAAACAACCTATTTAATCTGACCACAGAGACTAACTTCAATTGAGCATCGGTCAGACCACAATCATCAAATTCATCATCATCATAAGGGTTTTGATCATGGATATCTTCCTTCCATTGATCCAATAAGTTCCTTATGCCCACTCCTCTACCACCTTTAGAACCGTTAAATGTCATATAACCAGAAGTTTCATTAAAGTCATAAAGGACTTCATCATCATCACTATCCGAGATAACTAGATCACAAACCTTACAAAATGGATTGCTTACTTTTTTTTTCTTGTTTAATCATGTCAGGAGTGCTCTTCAAAGTATAAGGAGGAGACACATTAAACAAACTTGGGACACTTATCACATATCCCCATATTATTTCATAAGATACGTGTGTTTACAGTGTAATCAAGTATGGCATAGCACATTAACAATATTATCCATAAACTACTTACCCGATGGTGAGGGTGATGAAGAACACCAACCAAGAAAATATATTGCTGAATTAACCCATGAACCGTGAAAGTCCATTAGGGGCCAAACTTACTTTTGAAAAGAGGATACATAATAAAACTTTGTGAAACTATTTTTTCAAGTCCGAGTCTTCTCTTTTTCAACATTGCAACATTTTTCAGTGAAAAATAGGAGATACCACATTACCACAGAAATTTCTAAAAGAAATACTAATATATAGCTTAATTGGTTCATCAGTTATGTGATTGTGTACTACTCAGCAAGACCAATATGATATTACCCTTCTTTGCATTGATGCTACAATCACAAAGTGCTTTTTTGGGCTTGAAAAAGTAGCTTTCTAAATAATTGATTGAGGCAACTTTCTAATCTCCAACACCCTTGAACATAAAAGTGTCATCCAAATATTCAAAACCGTGAGTAGAGAGATTTGATAGGAAGATATATCATTTTAAGTAAGTTTTTTTTCCGAATGCTTTTTAATCTGGCTATAGCGAAACCTTAAACCAATAGAAAGTGCAAATCTTCATTATAACAAACAAATAAATAAGTGGTAAATTATCATTTCATTCCATATATACACTGATAATCAATTTCAGCCTCTTAAATAACAACTCAAATTATGTATGAAAAAAAAAAAAAAAAAAAATCCCTTGATTAATGTATCATGACAACTCATATTTAAATAAGGGTAAACTTATCTTACTCCCTCCTATTATCATATTTGCAACCCTCCTTAATTCTTTATTTTTTATTTTTGCATTTTTCTTTTAGTATGTTTCAGGAATACGAATAACACGTTGTGGGTATATTTTTCTGTGAGTTTGCTCCACAAATATAACTGTTTTGATATTTTTGTTTTTGTTATATTTTTTTGTCTGTCTATTGCAGGAATAACAAACACTGAAAAAAATTTCTTCCCAATTATGATATTTTGGGGGGTGCGGATAACACCACACTTTAAATAATGCTTCAAAGACAATTCAAATTTACATGAAACTAATTTAATAAAAGTAAAATCTGTATTGGAACCTTAAAAACTGCTGACAGTAAATATTTACAAAACAACTCAAATTCTCTTGAATTATGTATCAAGACAACTCATATACATCAAGACAACTCAAATTCTATATAATAATGCATGTATCAAGACAGCTCAGATTCTCATGAAATCTTCTTCAGTATGTACCAAGTATATACAATACATTTCTTCCATTAATGAAACTTTAGCTATACACAAACCAACTGCCAATGAAGTTTTTAAGCCACATTTTGTATCACTAATAAGCTTAATATTAATAATGTTTGCCCCTCTACCATATATACTATTAACCTCATAGAAATAGAGAACAAGTAAGTAATTGGTAACAAAGTAGGCAATCTTATATCTGAGCAGAACACTTTTAACTGTCGATAAATAGTGATGACAAATGATCATTCATGACATCAAATCAATCAAGTACTATACTATTTTGTACAATTCTAGGGTTCATGTTAATCAGCAATAGTTAGACACCTTATTCACCCATGACAACAGCATATGCAAACAGAAAGAAAACAATCCGAAAATTTAAAAAAAAAAAAAAAAAAAAAAAATCTAGGTAGGAGATTAAACAAACATTGGACTAGCATATATCATGCAACATTAAACCCTAGACTATAAAATGATGAAAAAACTTATTGTGGCAATAATGAGGTAATGATGAGAGAGGTGTGATGTTAAAAGTCAAATATAGCATCAATGCTAAAAAAGTAGATGATGATACCACATTCTTGAAGCTAGCCATCATAATGGCAAAATCAGGGTTAAAAAGACTGACAAAATATAATCAATACCAAAAAAAGAAAAACAATTGTAATTTAGTATAGCGATTATTTAGAGTATAGTAGTACAATGATTAAAGAACCTTTCTAGTAACATCCTGTTTCTGGGGATTTCAGAGAAAGCTCAAACATAACCCATAATATAATCATTACACCAATCTTCATCAAGGAGATAATTTGTATTTTTGTGAACCAAACAAAAATATTTTCCAAAAATATTCCATGTGCATCATATGTACAATAATTGCAACAAATGATATAAAAACATACTTCAAACCTTGTTACAACAAGACACAAAGTCTGTGTGAGTGTAAGTTGGTGGTATATAAATCACCTATCATCAATAGACAAACAAAAATCATAAGTTAGCTAGCTAAATTTATAATTTCAAATTTAAATTAGAAACATTAACTCACCTAAAAGATTAAATCCTGCTGGTGAGCTAGGCGCACAAAGTGGGCAGATTTAGAAAGATCTATAAAAGGAAGGACAATTGAGGGGAATGAAGCCTGGTCCGACGACACCCGTTTTTCACAATCTATATTATATTAGAACTAATATGTGATCACCAAGTAACGGATATAGATCAAGGAAGATGAATCCATTGCTTGGTGATACATCCAGAGAAATACGGGTGGCCTCGAGCCAGACAACAGTCCCCTCAAAAGAAAGAACTTCCTACAAAAATCATTGTTCTCTTCATCTATGGACTATGATCAATAATTGAGAAAGATTAGTATTATGTGTGTGTTGAGAATAATGAAGAATGAGGGACATATAAAGGAAGAGGATGTAAATAAAAGGACAAGCAAAGTCATTAATGCAAACCAAACACCCGCCCCCACGGTCTGTTCATCTCTATATGTGAGACCTATGCATCTTGATTCCCTTTTTAATACTGTATATATATCTTTTTTTAACCCTTTTACCATGGACTCTTGGTGACTGTGATGTTTTTTTTAATACTAACTGCAGTACTATAAAGATTAATAACACATGGTTATTTGTATTGTCATTATGAAATTATTCATAAAAGTATTAAGACCAGGTGTTATGGTGTAGGTGATCGCGGGCGGTGACACCACCACCACGCGTCGTCGTCATGACGGTTGAGTAAGACCGCGCGTGGAGGGAAAAGGAGTTGGTTGGGTGGTACAGACCATCTAATGAAATGCCACCCTTTATTATTATTAAAAGAAACGTTTTAAAATGTATCATACTATATCATTTCTTTTGTGGGTATGAACAAATTTTTTACTTTTGAGTCTTTTCTTTCAAATTCATTCTTTTGGGTATTTTGCGAAATTTTGAACATTTTGCCTCTTGCTTGAATTGTTTTTCCAAAGGCAAAATGTCACATATTATCCTAAAATGATGAATATGAAAGAAAAGTACACACAAAAGAAAAAAAATTGTTCATTCCCACAAAAAACAAACGATTTACTAAGATGATATATTTTAAAAATATTTGCACTTATTATTATTATTATTATTATTATTATTATTATTATTATTATTATTCGTGAGTGTGTATAGGGTATATTGTGGGTTATCTTTATATAAAGTAAAGTATTTTTATTTGTTTGATTAAGTGGTGATCACCATGCTTTTGAAGGTAGTTGTAAGGTGCTGTATTGAAATGTTGATGTGGCGCTGATGTAAACATGACGGTCAGATGACCATTAGGTTGGTAGTTATATACAGTGACCACAAGCAATCACGGTCACCGCTGCCACCTTAGCGCCAACTCAGTTTTCTCACTCAAAAACCTTCTGCACGACCAAGTTAGTGTAATAAGGCGATCGCGGTCTACTAAAAACATACGTCACTTAAACAATTTAATAAATAAAAACTCACACACAACACTCACACAAACAAGGAGAGGATTCGGTCGAGTATCCGACCGAGTTGTGCAATTCTCAAAAGGGAAAGGAGAAGTGTTCGATAAAACGCCCCGAACCTTTTATTTTATATTATTTTTTATAACTCTAAAACAGCCCCTTTTTATACCCTGGTCCCTTTTTGTGTACTCTAAAGTTTATGAATTTAAATTCTAAAATGGTTTCATTTTCTAAAACCTAAAATGATCCATTTTATACTTTAAAAAAGACTATTTTTTTTATACTTTAGAATAGACCCTTTCAACTCTAAAAGAGACTCATTTTTTCTATCACTTTAAAAGTGACCATTTTACAGTATAAAATAACCCATTTTTCTTTACTCTAAAAATGACCCATTAGCAGTTTAAAATGCACCAATTCTTGTACTTGCACTTCCTACCCATTTTTTCATAAAACAACTTCTATAACACGACATATCATCAAAACTTCCAAAATATATTTAAACAACATATAACACGACTCATCCACATCCGTTGTAATTAATTATTTTTTGGAGTAATAATATTTTACTGAGGGTAACCCTTTTACCAGAAAAAAAAAACTAGGTCTCCACGACCCGTGAAAACGTACTTTACAAAGTTATACCAAATATCTGTTTTGACCCACTTTTAATACAACTTGAGCTTAAGATCTAGATTTTGACACTTTAAAACAACATTACAAACCATTTTATAACACTTGGGGTTCAACCTTGCTTCGAGCTTGGTATCATATATATTTGCCTAATATCGACAAGTACTTCCACCAATCATTAGCACCATAAACTATTATCCAAGGCATCCATAGATTATATAAACTTATAAAACGTTTAAACACTAAACCGTAAGCATTACACTTAATATGTAATAAACAGAACAAGTTCTCATATACCATTTAACACATTTGCATCATAATCAACACTTACTAGTCAAAGAGACTAAAATTATAAAATCACTTGCTTTCTTTCACATTCACATATGCTTCGCACATCATCATTAACATAATAACTAAGCAAACCACATCCTAGCTAGTTAACCAACTAGCCTTATTATAATCTTAGTCCAAGCACCCTAAAACTTAAGCCTTTTACATTCTTAACACAATCAAATTGCATAACACAAAATATGATAAACTAAATATAAAATCTTATTATAGTCAAATTACTTACCTTATATCCAAGCTAAATTACCAAGAACACTATCATCTTCAAATTCTTGGTTCCTACGCAATAACCAGCACAAACACCTATTATGACATTAATACAATACAAACTAAAAACATACCCATAACATCTATAATCATCTTATGTTCATATATTGATCGTATGATGAAACCCTCACTTTATCCAAATTAAACATAAACCAATATAGAGACATAACCCCTTATTTATTTATCATCTTTAGTTAATCTTAAAACTCCTTTTACTCAAACTTTCCAATTTGGGTATGTGAACCCTAATTTCTTAATTTACCAATTTACTCAACTTTATAAAGATTACTTAATTGGGGATGATTTGATTTGCAACACTAATCACCAACCGACTGATCACTAGAAAATCTTAGCTTTTCCCTCCTTTCTAGCTTAGGTCGACACACACACAATACTTTCTTTCAGTGACATATCTAATCAGACTGAATAGGATTTTAAGAGCTGTCACGATCATTCACATCTATTTCAGTAGGCAGGAAGGGCGCGGAAGCTACCGTTTCTAGAATGCAAGCAAGCAAGCGACTCTTCTAGTAGCGAAGGAAAGGGGCATTCGGAAGCGACCACTACATGTAGAGATCCATATACCGGTCATGAGCGATAGTGAAGCCTGAGAGGCGTGTCGGTAGCTTCTGTGGCTAAACCGAGCCACTAGTGGAGTGGCTAACGAGGCCTACTATACCGATCTTCGGATTAGTAACCTGGTGAAATCCCAAATCAAATTTTCAATGAACTATTGAAGCTATCACAGTGATTGATCAGACAAGTACCAAACACAAAAATTTGGAATGTTAGGGAATAGTTTAAGGATTACTTCACATATAAGCTAGTTCATCTTTGGTCATTTGGCAATAGTAGTCTCTCTAGTCCTATATCTTATAGTTTAGCAACATTAAACTTTATAACACACTTAACTTAACATTTTGACTAACCAGTCACATAACATCTTCAACTTATAAGAGTTGTAGTCAAACTTATTCAAAAGGCTATATCGTTAAAATACTTAAAAACCGGTTTCGGAGTGTCACATTCGATGCCTCGACCGACCTGTGGGTCGACCAACCATTACGATCGATCTTACACCCAACCTAAGATTACAAAAATATCTATACTAAAATAAGAAATATGTAACCTAAACTATGGAAGCTGCCCAAAAAGTACATATATTTATACATTAAAATTTCATTTATCTATACGTCAATTAAGTTGAATTATAACTTGTCATAACGGGTGCATTTGAGTGAGGGGTTATTATACAAAAAAGTCACTAAAGTTTGCGGGAAATTTGTCCTAAGTCACTATAGTTTAAAAGTTGTCATTCAGGTTACTTTACTACATGGGTTTGTCAAACGTGTCATTGAACATTTTAAACACTGCTCTTAGCTCACTCCCGGGGTGGGCAACCGTTGAGATACCATTTGGTGTCCACGTGTACTGTGCCAAACATACACATCATCACATGTTTGCCACATTGGAAAACCACTAACTACCATCTTATAAAAAACCCACCCCACCCAAAAGTTCACCCAATTATCCATTCCAAAATTAGGGTTCTAAACCCAAAAATCATTAAATCCGTTCCACCATTTCTTGCAACAATTCAATGGCGCACCTTTGTGGGTGTGGTGAAATAGCAAGGTGTCGAACCTGTTGGACACAAATGAACCCTGGAAGAAGATTTTTTGGTTGCCCCAATTTCTTGGATCCAACAAGAAATTGCAACTATTTCAGATGGGTTGATGCGCCATTACCAAATCGTTGGTATCAAGCAACCATGTATCAGATCCATGTTAATTTGGTGAATGCACAAGATGAAGTTGTTCAAGCCACCAATCAAAACTCTCGAATTGCACTATACAATAGGGTTTTGATTGTGGTTATTGTTGGGATGTTTCTTATTAGGTTATTTTAGGTGTTATTGTATTTTGTAAGTGATGTCTCTTATTAGGTTAGTTTATGCAGTTAGGTTAGAATGGTTATTGTAAGACTATGGTATTTTGTGGTAGATGATGTACCTACTGGATCTTTGTAACAATGGTTCTAATGAATTAATGAAGTGAAATGTTCTATCTTTGTTTACATGTGTTTGTGTTTGAAATAGTTTATACATTCTACTTGTAACAATGGTTCTAATGAATTAATGAAGTAAACTGCACAACAAAAACTGCAAATGAATAGTGCATACATAAACTGCATTCAAACTGCATACATCATAAACTGCAAATGTTTGTGCAGATATAAACTGCACAACATGTTGCATAGTTTAAGTACATACAAAATATGGTGCAGATTTGCAAATGTTAAGTAAGTAGCATCATCAACATGTAGCACATCCTAAAGTTTAACATCCTATGGATTAGTTCTAATGGTTGATATACAAAAGTGCCAAACTACTGGCTAGCCATGTTAAGGTCATTCCTACAATCTAGTCAAGAGAGATGGCATCATCTTTATTTAATCATGGCCCAGGTGATGGTGGCCTGTTGAAGATGATCTGTTTTATCCTTTCTGATTGTCTTCTCTCCACCGGTTGTCTTTTCCTTTGAGTTGCCATCCTCCTTGGTATTTTGCATTCCTCCTCACTAGTGGTTCTAGCATTGGCTCTTGCTCCACAACAGCTCGGTCTTTCAAAGATGGATTCTAACATCTTGTGTGTAATACCAATTAGCGGTCAGTGCGGGAATACCCATAGTATTCGCAAAAAATTTACATTAATTAACAAAATGCATAATCAAAGATACATAAACAAAATTAATGTAAAAGATTTGAAGTACTTACTCTTAACATTGGCTCTCCATCAATAGGATCCCAAGAAAAACCAAACCCTATAGGTTTTATTCCACCAGGATACATATGAGCTTTTGATCCATCTCCTTTCCCTCTCATTCTAACAACTTTCCCATTTATGGTCCTAAGCCTCCTATTGCTAACACCTTGTTCACTACTTGCAGCTTCACTTGATGGTATTCCTACACTACCACCCATTGTTCTAACGCCAGCACCCCTCATTAGTACACCCCTACCCCTACCCATACCTCTGATTCTTACACCAACACCCCTAGTTGGTGAAGGCAACTGATCTGGTGTAGACATTTCAAAGCCAACTGGAGGAGTTGAAATTTGGTGTGCGTAACAACTAGTTGGCATCTCATCTTGTGGTGCATTCAAAATGAAGGTGCTTGTGGTGCAGACCCACCACTTGGTGTTGACAACTCATGTTGTTCATTCAAGACAGAAGGGTCTTGTGGTGTAGACCCACCACTTGGTGTATTACCATCATTTGGTGTATTACCAGAACTTGGTGTTTTACCACCTCTTTGTGTCTTACCACCTCTTGAGGTTTTACCACCTCTAGGAGTCTTACCACCTCTGGGAGTCTTACCACCTCTTGCAGACCCACCACTTGGTATCTCATCTTCTGGCTTACTTGGACAAGCCCTTTGATTATGTCCACTCTGACCACAAAGCTTACAGTGATTTAGTTGCCCCTTTCTGCTAATCCTAGTCCTATTCCCATCATTCTCACTTGCATCTCTTTTTCTCTTATGTGCTGGTCTTCCAGGCATTCTTCTGATCATAGGAGGTAATGGCTTTTGATATTCAGTTGAAGGCCATTGATCCATTCCATTTTGACCCTCAATATAATGACTATAAGCAGATACAAACCTTTCTTTCCTGAACCAATTAGAAACATAGTCTTGTGGTCTTTATGCGGTGAAGTAGATAGTCGCAAAGCCATGTTCACATGGTAGACCGGTCGATTGCCAACCTCTACAACTGCAAGTCCTTTCCTTTTCATCAACTTTGAAACCTTCATACCCATTTCTCACTTCAAACCTCGCTCGACCACTTGGAATAACTTTCCGGTTCCTCGATGAACAATAATATGCATTTATTAGTGAACAATAGTATGCATTTATTAGTACTTATTTAAAATGACTTACATGTGCTTATCCTTGAGTATTTCAAACTTCTTCCTTATGTTTGGACATATCACATCTTCCCATTTATCATGCTTCTCTCTCATTCTTTGCATCCTTTCCATCATACCAGTTCTGATATCCTCCAACATATTAATGATTGGCTTTCTTCTTGCCTCAACAATAAGTGAGTTGAAGCACTCACTTATTCCATTCTCAACTGCATCACATGCTCTATCTGTGAGGAAGAATGCCCTACTCCAGCTTTCTGGTTGTCAATCCATCATATGCTTATGTGATTCTTTGTTGACATCCCTTGTCTGATTCATTGCTTGTTCAAACTTAGCAGGGTATGTAGCCTTAGCTGCTTTCCAAAACAGATTCCTAAACAGCACACTAGTAAACTTCTTCCTGAAGTTAGCGTATATGTGCCTTGCACATTGTCTGTGCTCAGCCAAAGGCATTACATCCTTTGCAGCTTCAACAATACCCTGCAAAATAGATTAGTTAAACCTTGAGCAGATATCAAATGCATAACAGATATGATTGTTAATCCTTGTCCAAATGAAGAAGAAACTTACCTTATGTTGATCAGATATGATTGTTAGTCCTTCACCAGCTGCAATTCCCAAATCATCAATAAGGATTTTGCATGAACCAACTCCAATTTTCCTTGTTCTCTACACTCACCACTGCCCATGCAATTGGATATATTTGGTTATTGCCATATCTTCCTACAGCTGATAAAAGTTCACCCTTGCAGATGGTTTTCAGAAAGCATCCATCTAGACCTATTACCCTTCGCATCCTCTAACCATCCTTCTTTCAAAGCTTTATAGCATACATAAAACTATCAAAGTAGTTCTTTCCATCGTGCATTGTGGTAACACCTAGCTTACAAGTTGATCCGAGATTGGAAGTAAGGATTTCAGAAGCATATGACCAAAGCATTCCATAGTGATCCTCTAAACATGTCTCATATTGCTGCAAAGCCTTAATCTTTCCCCTTCTAGCTTGACTAATAGTCACTTTGTATTTGAATTTCTTTAGTATTAACTCAATAAGAGACCTAACTGTTATAGAAGGATTGACAATGATCTTTTTAGCATAATTCCTAGCTACCTAGTTACTTGTTATTAAGGTGCCATACTCATATGTCCTAGAACAGACATGCCTATCATTCATGGTTTTGATTTGAAAAGATTTTTCAAATTGCATCCAAGATGCCCACAATTTAAATGGGCATTTCTTCTTTATTATCCTTTGAACATTTAGCTAATGATCTCTTAGGATTGTTTACTTTGTAATATAGCTTATAATCATTTGCCAAAGCATAGTATGCCGATTACTTTTTAAGTTGTTCATGACTCTCATACCTTTCCCCTAAGTGTGGTCTCATGAACTTCCATTTAACATTAGGATCATGGATTGGCCAGTGATCACCCAACTTATCTTGGTCATCTACTTTTTTAGGAACAAAGTCTTTATCATTAAAGTCATCTTTAGGCAAGCCATTGTAAACTCTAATCAAAAAAATTTCATCAAACAACTTAGAAGCTTTCTTCTTAGGTGTAGGCTCTACTTTCTTAGTCCTAACATCCAAAACCTCTTCCTCACCATCAGACAAATGGTCAAGTGATGCAGTGTCACTCTCTTCAGAACCACAATAGTCATACACATTGTAATCATCATCTTCTAAATCACTATCACTATCAGAATTGTGTTGTTCAGTGGTTTCATTTAAATCAAACTCAGAATGAGAGGCATATATATGCAACACATGATCATTATCTACACCACATTGCACACAGACATCAAAGTCAGCATTTGATTTTAGAGGTTTTAATCCTAATTGAAAGTCTAAGCCAGGAACCAAATAAAACAATGACTTCACCTCACCAGTACATTCACTTTCCAAAAGATTCACAAAACCTACCAAGTCTAATGCTAGCATATCAACATTAGGAATTTCTGATAGAATTTCATATTCATACGAAAGGGGATCTCTTACAAATACACCGCCACGATGATATTTTAGCAAAAAAGTGGATGGTTGGGATGGTAATGCCATCTGAAAGAAGATAAAACAAAAAAATGTTAATTGCAGAAAATCCTAATTTTACAAACAAAACCCTAATTTATGACTGTTGAAACATATAAATAATTAAGTAATCAAAAATTAAGGTTACCTTTTTGGAGAAGATGACAACACTAATCAATTTTTATTTGATTGTAGAAAACCCTAATTACACAATTTTTAATTAGGGTTTTGGATCTGTGTGTGAAACGTTTGGGAAGTGTGTGTGTAGTTGGGATTATTAAAGAAACGTTTGGGAAGTGAGTCAGATATATTTAAGCCACGTTTGGTGTCTTAATCAAATATAATAAACATAAATGAAATATATAATCCACGTAGGACAAATTACCGGTAATTAAAGGTTACTAAAAAATGAGTAACAAATATAACCAGTCACACAAAGTATAGTAACCTGAATGACAACTTTTAAACTATAGTGACTTAGGACAAATTTCCCGCAAACTTTAGTGACTTTTTTGTATAATAACCCTTTGAGTGAGTATTGGCCCTTTTTTTTCTTTTTTTTTTTTTTTTTTTTTTTTGAGTGAGCATTGTTCTTGTTGAGATGGAGTTGAATACGCAACCCATGGACTAATTCTTGAATTAAGTGTATGTACACATGTGTACACGTACAAGTGTTTAGATTGTATTGATGATCCAAAAGGTTATATCGATATGTTGTAATTCTTCTTTCCTCCAGCATGTAGGGTTTTTATAATTAAGTGTCGTTGAAAAAAATATAAATAAAAGTACATGCGTACCCTACTATACACAATAATGCACATGCATATATTAAACTTCCTAAAATCTCTATATGTAAGTTCACATGTTTGTATGTGCGTTTGTCTCACATGTCCTTGAATCATCATTCATCCCCGTAAATATTGTGCTATCAGCGGTAGGTTAATAGGTAATTACTATACTAAATAACACCAAATACCTATCACATTTTCAACGTATTAAAAAACCTATAGTCAAAGTGACTAGTTAAATCTCACCTACTTATCAATAATGTCTTCACTTTTAACCCGACACTAAATAATTGTAATTCATTCGTTTCATAAAATTTAAGTCTAGTCTAATGCTATGCTTAAACTTGCGTGACCGCATTTTTTTTACTGTTGAAATTATTTTCAAAAGCTAATACAACGTTTCCACGCAAATCTATAGGTATTAATAGCATATTAAGGTCTCGATCACTTCTCTTTTTGAGTACACGGTGCAGTGCACGTTTGACATGTTATAAGGTTTTTTTTGGCACCTATAGTGCTATCAAATTGCCACCCCCTCCCTACCGGCACCATATGCACGTTATCCGTCCCACAGCTAAGGCCACAACGACCGTCTTTTTTTTTTCTTTTTTTTAAACGTTATTTTAACATGTGAGGAGGCAACGACTAATGTAAAACACTCATTTTTTCTCTATAAATATCCACTTTTACCTTATTTCATTCAAACAATTCATCACAATCAACTTATTAATTTCATACACTTTCACATACAATTCAATCCCTTTTTAAAAAATGAGTAACCAAAACAACGATTGGCTCATGAACAATACATTTTTCCCGTTTTCTTCGTCTTTATTCGAGTTCCCCAACACCCGCTATACCATCATCCGCCAATTCTATTTCTTCAGAACAACTGCCACCGTCATTTGCACAACATGCAACCCAACAACCATATTTCCCACCACCCGCTTTCCCACCAAATAATTTACAAATGAACCAAGATCACTTTAACCAAACAAATATATCTAACTTCAACAACAATACCCATTTCATAACTTTGGAGCTTTTGGTAACAAACACAACCACCAAAACAACACAACCACCACCACAATCGCCAAAAACTCACCATCACAAATATCAAGAATCGAGACTTCTCCCCGAAAAGGAAAAGGAAAATCAAGAGTAAGAAAGCTGAGAGAGAAGAAAACCGACATCACATGCACCTTTGAAACAACAAGAAGAAAAGCTTTCAGCTCAAAGTTATATACAAATGTCCGAAGTCCCAAGACTTGGTACATACCAAAGTTCAAAAATATTTCAAAAAGTTCATAGTGAATACAATCGGCATGCATCCTTCTAACATACCAAGGATATGATCGCGGGGAAGTGGACAACGTTGACACGTGATTGCAACAAGTTCGTCGGGATTGTCGCCGAATATGAACGTCTTAGTGGTGAAAATGATTCGACGCGGGTAACTCGTTGCTATAAAAAAAATTCAAGACACTTGGGGGTTTGCGTTTGTCCACTATGAAGCATGAGGTGTATTGAAAATTCGATCGAAATGGCGTGGTGCCAAAGTTGTTGTTCCCGGAAGACGATATGTACAGATGATGACGTTAAAGAACCGAACGAGCTATTTCGAAATGATCCGCTCCCACGCCCTCTTGGCAAGCTGTGGCCTTCCAAGAGTCAAACCGATTCTACAACAACGCGGGATCCTCGTCAAGTAAAGAAGCTTTCAAGGAAATGGTCCAAGAAAAAATGCGACGGGATCGTGTAAAAAAAGATGACCTCCTCCCTGACTCAAAAAGATTCGAGGAATTGAAGTTTCTTGCTACTAGCACCGAGGGGATGACGGAGGAATATGCGGCTTTGGTTAACAAAATGAAAGAAGAGATCCGAGCAAATATCGTTTCTAGTTTAGCTTGTTTTAGTTTTTGTGTATATCTTGTATCATATTTTTAATATATCGTATTTGAATTTTAGTTTAAATGTGTCTATTTTTAAAGAAATGAAAAATAAAATAAAAATAAAATTAAGAGTAAAGTCCAAAATAAATCCTTGTGGTTTATCCCATGTCCCGCTTTACATCCTCGTGGTTTTTTTTTTTTTTTTTTACATAAAACCATACATTTGTTAATAAAGGTGGCACAAAACTATCCATTCGTTATTAAAGTCAGTCAACGAGGACTAAAGAGTGCAAATTATTTCTCCGTTACCTCCTAATGGAGGAGAAAATATTTGCAACTTTAGTCCTATGGACTAATGGTGCATTTTTTTCGAAAATAAATTGCATCGTTAGTCCTGAGGACCACGAGGATCTAAAGCAAGAAACGAGACAAATCACAGGGATGTACTTTGGACTTTACTTTAAAATAAAATAAAATAAAATAAAAATTGAGACCTGATAGCGTCTATAACAATTATAGCTAAAGCGGATGTTTATGTTATATAAGCGTTATAAAGTACATGCTGACGTGACATGACTTATGAAATTAATCGATAACTGTCGTAAAACATATATTAAATAAGTTGAAATAAATAGGTTTACATGAGGGACCCAACTGCATAGTGTACTACTAAGAGCCTTAGGTGTCGTAACCTAAGGTTAAACCTTAACATTTGTCACGTCAGCGTCACATCAGCTTTAACATTTCACTTTAACTTAACAAAAAAACACCCCTTATCATAACATTCCCAATGTTAAACCTTAACTCAAATATTTTCAAATTCAACCCCTAAACTAAAATAAACATTTTATTTATTAAAAAACATATCATTGATTCTTAAACATATTACAATACGAAATATAAAATAACTAAAAAAAATTACAACGAAAAAAATAAAATAACGAAACTTAGCAAATACTTATTCATCGTCGTCGCTCTCTTGTTGTTGTTATCGTTCAAGATGGTTCTGCCAAACATGCTCCATAAGGTCCATTTGGAGTTGAGTATGCGTTTCTCGGTCGCGTATTTCTTTTGTCTTACGACGGTGAGTATCACATCTTTGGACCCACCTTTGTTGCCTCATACGTGCTGACGGATCCACCCACATTTCGTTATAGTCACGTAATACAAATTTTTGATTTTTTAAAATCATGTTATGCAAAATAATGCAAGAATACATGATTCTACGTGATCTTGACGCTTTCCATTTGACGTCTTGGTTGTTGTAGTATACCCCAACGCCCTGAAGCACACCAAAAGCACGCTCAACATCCTTTCGGCATTTTCTTGTTTCCTTTTAAAATAAGTATGTTTTTCGCCGCTTTTGACGAGAAGGATTTGACGAAGTTGCCCAACGTGGTAAATTCCATCATCAAGTTGTTAGCCTTAATAGTTTTTATTAGAAGTGATGGTCATTCACGCTTAGGAACTTTGTATCGCGTGTCGATATCGTGCGGAATAGTCAACGGGCTCGTGGATTGGACTAAGCTAACCGGTTAGAAGTTATGTTAAGCTAGCCTTGTATAAGTTGTCATCCAATCCAAGTCCAATCCAAGCCCATCCCAAAGCCCATTAGGGTATATGTAAGAACTATAAATACCCTCAAAGTCTCATTTGAGGGTGTGCTTGAAAGTGTGTGTGTGTTTTCTTTGGAGCAATATAACATCTTATTGTTTTCATCTTTCTATCTTGTTCATACGCATAACTTATATCATCATCAAGTCACCATCTTTCTCTTAATCTTTCCTTCTTATTCACGCATAGTTTGTGTTTGTGTTTAACGTGTTCTACGCGTAACGTGTTGGGTTTGTGATAAGGTTGATAGATTTAAGGTCCTACAATTGGTATCAATCGCCTAACAATGGTTTAGGAGTATTTGGTTGAAGTTATTTTTGTGTAAGTGTTACGCGTAAGCTCTCGGTATCACAAAGTTGTCAAGCTTAAAACTTTACTTTTTGCACTAAAATCTTCAAGATTCTTATGGTTCGAGGTTCTTATAGTGTTAAAGAGTCTAGTTTTAGAAAAAGTTTGAAGCTTTACGCTTTTCATCCGATTTAAACTCGTGTGTATTCGTTGTTCATTTTACGCATAAGCTTTCAAGGCACTTTGGGTGATTAAGGTCAAAACTTTTGTGTTATTTGAGTGTTTTCAAGGCTTTTAGTGTATCGAAATTGTTTGAAACGCTAGGAATTTTTACGAAGGTCAAAAAGTCAAAACCCTATTTCTACGCATAACTTCTACGCATAAGCATTTGGTTACGAATCTTCGAGCATCAGGTTTACTCTGCTTCCTCACTGGATAAGTGTGAACACTTCGACTGGGAAATCTCACTAGCTTGGAAAGTTAGAGATACGATTTGTGTTTTACGCGTGAAGCTTGTTTTTACGCATAAGATTTCTATTCTTCGCCTAAGACTCGTGTTTTACGATAAGCATTACTTCACGAGTAAAATATTTTTACGCTTAAGATTAACATCTTACGCGTAAGGATATTGTTACGCCTAAGAATTAATTTTACGCGTAAGGTTACTTTCTACGCTTAAGGTTCAACTCTTACGCCTAAGCTACAACTCTTACGCCTAAGCAAACCATTGCTTACGCATAAGCTTAAGGACTACGAGTAAGATTTTGTGAAAAACTTCAAACGGCTATAACTTTTGAACCGTAACTCTGTTTTCAGCGATCTACCCATCAAAACGACCGTGAGAACGAGGAGAATAGACCGCCTAAAGTTCTTTCGGGTCAACCTTCAAGTCCTAAAAACGCTCCGAAAAGAAGTTATTGAGGTTTTTAAGTTTTTAGACCAAATTTTCACTACAACAACCGAGCTTAATCTTCATCAAACACAACTCCTTTATCGTTGAATCGATCCTACATCAACTTTATCATATCATACCTTCATCAATGGCAACTCAACAAGACATTCATGCAGCCGGTGCCGAAAACCGCCTCCTATGTTGGAAAAGGTGGTTATCTTCAATGGACAAGTCGAATGCTTCACATCAAGACAAAACCTAATGGAAAATTGATGATTCAATCCATTCGAATGGACCTTCATACCTCGACAAGTCCAAGACCACGAAATGCCGATGCAACACCTCCCTCCCACCATTTCTTCGCCTTCAAAAGAATCGAATACTCAAGAGGATCAAGCAAGTCGGGCGAGATGACATGGCAATTCATATTGTCCAACCGGGTTTACCAAGAGACATCTTTCTTTGCGGTGACAGCCAGAAACCGCCGATATGTGGGAACGTGTTAGACGGCTTTGTCATGGAACATAAATTGGTCAAAAGATACGGAGAACAAGTCGCTAACCGCTGGGGAGAAGTTTACATCTACTCCGTGAGAATCCATTGAATCCTACTATGGAAGGTTCTCGCACTTTAATGAATGAGTCGATCGAAACAAGTTGACACCCGTAACTATCGTGAGCAACATCAAGTTCCCGAACAATCTACCGTAAGAATGGGGACGATATGTCACTATTGTCAACCAAACAAAAGACTTACATCAAGTGAACTTTGATCAACTCAACGATTTTCTTAAACAAAACCAAAATGAAGTGAATGAAGTCGCATGAAAGATTAGCAAAGAATCATGATCCATTGGCACTCATTGCAAAGACTCAAATTCCAATGAATACACAACAACAAGCTTCATCATCTTCCACTAACAACAACTTGCAAAGAATACATTCCACAACAACAAGTCGTTCTCCTCAACAACAAACCTATCCACCGTAACAACAACATTACCGTGAACAAGGGATCACCGATCTTGAATGGAATGAAGAAGCTTTATCACAAGCATTTGCATTCTTGGGTAAAGCATTGAGGTCGCTATTCCACACCAACTAACAACAACCAAAGGATTTCATCAAACACTACGCACAGTGCAAATTGCACAACGGGTGTGAATATGGGTCATCAAGGACAAATGGTTGGAGTTATTGGGAATCGCAGGATATGCTATCGATTTCGCATGAGTAATCAAAGCGGTTCCAATCGTAATCGATGGGTCGAATGTTGGGAATAGAGCAAAGGTAATCGAATGGAATGTTGCGACCCAATCGTTGGAAATTATGGAAATGTGAATCGTGGTAATCAGTTTAAGTGTTATAACCACAAGGATTGGGTCACATGGCAAGAAATTGTCCTACTAAGCCGAACAAGAAGATCACGACTATCTTGAAAGCTATGTCATAGCACGAAAGATGTAAGGGATTACAATTGAGTCTTGAGGAAAATGATTTTTTCGCTATTATGGATGATTTGGAAGACCTCGAGGAAATCAATGTGAATTGCATCTTCATGGCAAATCTTCGAGACTAAGTACGACATCGATTCCGACGCACCTCCCGCCTATGACGCCAATGCAGATCCGAGGTACCACCATCGATCCATGCTATAACAATGTCATATTTGATGTGTTTACTCATGACGAACAAAGATTCGTGCGACATCGGCACCTACTTATGATACATACATGGACAATCCGAGTTGTAGCAATACTAACTCTCAAACCCGGATGTGGATCCTAGTGGAGACCGTGTGGCACAAAATACCGAGATCATGAGGAAACACGTCGTATTTTGAATCATTAATCAATAATCGTGGCATTGAAATCGAAAGTTAGAACGGTCAATCGCGAGTTAAGGCGCGAATGCTAAATCGATCACCGAGCTTGAGAGTTACAAGGAGAACGCAAAAGCTTTTGAATTTCATAAAACAAAGAATCGAATTAGAAATTGGTTATCAAATTTGGTTTCTAAAGAACAACTATTGCAAATCAAGTACAACACACTCGATGTGAATTTGAACTTGAAAATTCAATCTTTAAACAAGGAAATTTCTTATTTAAATGACCAACTTTCTAAACAAAAGAAATGTTTTCTAATCTTGAAAAGAGAAGAAGCTTGATTACCGATTTTTCTAACGAGAAGATTCTCTTCTTGATGAAATTCTTGATAAAAATGAAAATATCCAAACTTTGGAAAATTTGCTTCTTAAAACGGGTCATTCTGCTCAAACAATCAAGATGCTTTCTAATCAATTAAATCCGCGTTTTCATACTAATCATAGAATGGCACTTGGTAACGACCCTTCTTCGTTCCTCAAGAAAGCTCAGAAACCTCAGAATCTGTTAAATAATGGAAATGCTTTACATGAACCCATAATTGTTCGTGATTCTCTTGAAACGTTAGAACTATCTGAGGAGAGTAGATCAAAAATGAAACAAAAAATCCGGAAATCAAACCAATTGATTATAACAAATGGAACAAAATTAACGGAATTACTTTTGTTAATCAAAAAGAAAAGTCAAAGTTTTCCATCACACCAAGTGTTTCAAACAAAGAGTCAACACCTGTTTCAAAATTTGTTTCAAAACCAGTTGTTGTCTCAAATTCTCTTTCAAACATTGAACAAATGTCTTCAAACAATCCTTTTAACACAAGTGATGCGAGAAGTATTTTAGAAAATGTGAAAACTAGAATTGCGGATCTTCAAGAGACGGTTAAAACTAAAACCACTATTACACCTAACAACTGGTTCTCTAGTTTTGATATCGAACAGAGAAAGTTTTTTTGAAACTCAAATTGCCCCTCAGCTGACTAACATCAACTCAAGGGTAATTCATTTTGAACAAGCGTTTTTGAAAGAAACAACTAACTTTGTCAAGGACCATAAATCCATGGTAAAGCAAGCTAATGACTGTGTTGAACAAATCAAATTTTGGAAAATTTAAATGACTCTCTTTGAAGATGTTCGACTACCGATATTATGTCCATTATTTTACAAACATATTCTCATTGAAGATCATGAAAGACTCAGCGAGACCTCCAAAATTGTTTCAAAATATGAAAAAGCACTTGAGAAACTTGAAAATAAAATGTCTCATATTTTAAACAACTTGATCGAAAAACCGAGGAATGTAAGTATGACAAACTGTCGATGAGCGTGCCTACAATGACATGAAAGCGAAAAATGATCTTTGAGGGCTCACCGGAATGTCAAAAGGAAAGGCGATGGATACTAAGATTTCAAAACCATTGACCCGAGGAGAAAGCAAATGTTCCCAAACCGGTTTTAAAACCAAAATGTCTGCTTTCTATGCCTCCTCCAAAAGTCAATGAGAAAAATGATTTATCAAAAGCGAATACCCACCACCTTGCCTAAACATAATGTTGATAAAGGAAAAGCGTTATCGAGAAACCACAAGTTTTAGCTCCTGGCCTTTTAAGATGAGTACCACTAATGCGTCGCCTCCACATCTAAACCATATGGAACAAACGACATAAGTTTAGAAAAGCACTCTAAAGAGACTAGGAAAGCCGAAACCACTTCTCTTGATAAAATGTGAATCCTAATGAGTGTGCCTTACCTTCTCTGGACTAGGAAGCACCTCTAGGAGCAGCAGACTAAAACCTAAGAGCAATACAAGGAACAATAGAGTCTCGCTTGCCTCTAAGAGTAGTCGCTGAATAAAGAGAAGAAAGTAGAAGAACACCCTAGGAATTTACCGCTTTGTTATAAGAAAGACATTTCATCCGAATGTAATGAACCTATGAAACTTGCTAAGTCTAATGAATCATTGAATCTCTTTGTTTAACTTGCAAGAAATCTTTAACTAATGTTCATGATGATTGTGTTTCAAGAATGAGATTGTTACGCTGTTAAGAAGAATGTTCCCAAAAGAACTTATGCTAAACGAATAAGAAGACTAGTTGCGAGACTTAGGCTTTACACTACCGATAGGGAGCATAATGTTTACTGTTAATACAAATAAGCCGTAAAAACGTTTATTTAAATTTTACGATCTTCTAATGTTTTGTCGATAACAAAGGTAAAATCATTTTAACGAAACAAATAGAATACGTAAATTGTTTGAGTTAATACGTTTTCACATAAAACACTAAAACAAGTATAAGTGATTTTATGATTTAAATACATATGTACAACAACTAGTGTTTACATATTGGGTAAGCATATACTTAAACAAGTATATACTAAATGGGTAAAAACTAGCAAATGGTATTGACCCATAACCCATGGTTTTATATATACCACTTAACCAAGTTCTTTGTATCTAGAAAGAAAACCATTGATCAACCCATAACCCATGACCCATGACCCATAACCAAAAATACCCATGGGCAAAGAGGAGCTGCCCACGGATCCACAGCTTTGTGCTAGCCGGATCCCAAGTGGAAGGGATCCGTGATCCGGGGAAACAGAGGATTTTTCCTCTATAAATAGTGAGCCATTTCTTCATTATATCTCACCCTTTTCTAACACACTTTCTCCCCGAGTTAAATCTCACTAGCCTTAGATCCAAGAGATCTATGTTTGTAGTTTCGCTTTTGTGTGATCTTTAGGTTCCTCTTAAAGGCAAGATCACCACCTTTGAAGTCGAGCAAGCTCAAGTCCATGAGTTGTTGCTTCCTCATCATCAAGGCCATCAAGTCCTCTTGTTGATGATCTCGTTCTTTCTTCAAAGAAGTGTAGTGTTGAAGACATTAGTGAAAGATGTCTCAAGTGTCAAGACGAAGATATTAGTGAAGGGTATCTATCGCCTATAGGATAAGCACTTGTGGTAGGTGCTTAGAAGTCAAGACAAGAAGCATTAGTGAAAGGTGCTTAGAAGTCAAGACAAGAAGCATTAGTGAAAGGTGCTTAGAAGTCAAGACTTGAAGCATTAGTGAAGGTGCTTAGAAGTGAAGACACAAGACATTAGTGAAGGTGTCTTGTAGATCTAGTCAAAGGCATTAGTGAAAGGTGCCATAGATGTACATTCGATATGGTGTGTTTCGATGTACTAGATAGACTAAGATTAGATCCAAGGACATTGATGTCCTTGATGATGTTGTAAAGGAGTAGATCTCCTTTGGGATTAGTCGTTGGTGTAGTGTGGTAGTAGTTCCTCCATTGCAATGGAACTAGGTGCTTAGCCTAGTACCTAATAAAGGGTAGGCGACGCCAGAAGGTGTAGTTCACCTTGGCGTGAAAGAACTAGGTACTTAGCCTAGTACCTTATAAAGGGTAGGCGACGTTGTGATAGGATTAGTTCTCCAAAGGTGTGAAAGAACTCGGTGGTTAGCCTAGCACCGTATAAAGGGTAGGCGATGTTGTGTTAGGTGTGGTTCGCCTTGGTGTGAAAGAACTCGGTATTTAGCTTTGTACCGAAAAGGTTAAGCGGCGTTGTGAATGCTTCTCCGCCATAAGGAGATTGGTGTAGTGTTTACGAACTCTCGGTAGTGACTCGAGGAGTGGAGTAGGCAAGGAAGGTGTCCTTGTAGCCGAACCACTATAAATAACTTGTGTCGTGGTGATGTGCTTCTTACTCTTTATCTTTCATTACATGTTTATATACTTATCTATCAACGTCCAACATAAACAACCAAATAGATTGACATAAGTCGATCTAAACATTTAAAAGGAAGTTTTAAATTGGTAAAACTATTCAACCCCCCCCCCTTCTAGTTTTCCACATTTACTTTAGGGATGACATTTGGAAACCCACGGGTAGAACTTTCACACCCGTAATGGTAGAATGAGTGATGAACCCGTCTTACCATTAGATAACTTCTATGAGTGTGATCAGATTTTACCTCTAACCCAAAGGAACCAAAGTCAAAACGGTTTCCAAAATCTTCTTCTTCGTTATTGGCGTTATCGAAATATGTCTTTGGATCGCCGACTGGTTGCTCCAAGCACATGACCGGAATCAAGTCACGATCAATTTCGCTTGGAAATTCATGGAACCGACGTTTTGAAATGATCATGTAGCAACTATCATGGGTTATGGAGATCTACCTTTGGAAATTATTTGATCACCGGGTTTACTATGTCGAAGGGTTGGGACATAATTTGTTTTCATCAGGCGCCTGTGATGCGATTTAGAGGTTGCTTTTAGGAAAAATGCTTGCTTCGTTAGAAACTTGAATGGCACCAATCTCTTAACTGGGAATCGTGATACAAACTTGTATGCTATCGACATTAACCAAATGGCCTCTTCATCACCAATATGTCTTATGACACGAGCATCTGGAACAAAGTCCTGGTTGTGGCATAGACGGTTATCCCATCTCAATTTCGACACCATCAACAAACTTGCCAAAGACAACATCGTCAATGGACTCCCAAAGTTCAAATACACCAAGGATCACTTATGTCCATCATGCGAACAAGGAAAAGCAAAGAGCATCATATAAACCCAAACCGCACTCTAGTTCGGAAGCAAGGTTGCATATGTTGCACATGGACTTATGTGGCCCAATGAGAGTTGAAAGCATTAATGGGAAAAAGTATATTCTTGTTATCGTCGATGATTATTCAAGATATACATGGGTTAGGTTTTGAGATCAAAAGACGAAGCACTAGGCATCATCACCACCTTCCGAAACGTATTCAAGTACTTCTTCAAGCTCCAAGAAGAGTTGTAAGAATGATAACGGCACGTAATTCACTAATCGGGAGTTAAGAGCATATTTTGAAGATGTTGGAATTACTCATCAAACATCGGTTGTTAGAACTCCACAGAGTGGGGTAGTTGAAAGAAGAAATCGTACTCTTGTGGAAGTCGCCGCACAATGCTAATCTATTCTAGTGCACCGTTATTTCTATGGGTCGATGTCTGTTACCGCTTGTTTCACTCGTAACCGATCCCTAATACATCCAAGATTCAATAAAACCCCATATGAAATAGTGAACAACGAAAACCCGATATCTCTTACTTTCACGTGTTTGGCGCTTTGTGCTATCCGACAAACGACAGAGAAGATCTAGGAAACCGAAAGCTAAAGGTGATATTGGAATCTTCATTGGATATTCGAGATAGCTCGAGGGCATCTGTGGTGTATAACAGAGAACTAGGAGGATCATGGAGACGATGAATGTGAATTTTAATGAACTTTCAAAATGGCTTCCGAGAGACTCGCCTAGAACCCGCACCAAACCCGCAGACTGGACACATCGCTCAGACTCAGACATCAAAGAGCTCCATCAAATTTTGCCGACACTCCTCATGAACAAGAATGGGAGAAATTTTGAGTTAATGTTCGATGAATACTATGGTGGAACTTCGACGAATGCATCAAACCATCATTCCCCGCACCCGCTCAAAATCATCTACCACCGCCACCAACAAAAGATGCATCTACAACGGTCGAAACCAATGCACCAACTCCATCAACATCATCTACATCTACTCCAAAGAACTCCAATTCTTCAAACAGCTTTTACCAAAGCTGATGAGAAAATCCAAAACACATCATTTCAAGAGGAACCTACTCAAAACCAGAACGATGCAACGTTAGATGCAGACTTATTTGAAAACCCGTTTGCTACGGAATCAGCTGAATCATCTTCATGCTTACGAGAACCATCTAACTCGCACTCGTATAATCTACGGTATCCTTCTACTCTGAAGTGGACTAAAGACCATCCGCTTGAACAAGTTATTGGTGAACCATCAAGGCCAATTCAGACGAGACGCCAACTTGTCACCAATTGCGACTTGTGCATTTACCTTTGCTCAATCATCAATATAGAGCCAAAGAACATTCGCGAGGCAATGGCAGAACCCGCATGGATAGAAGCGATGCAGGAGGAACTTCTCCAATACCGTCTACATGACTCTTGGGATATGGTTCCAAGACCAATTGACATTCAAGGCCATTGATCTCAAATGGTTATGGAAGAACAAAAGGATGAAGAGATGATCTGAATTCGCAACAAAGCTCGCCTTGTGGCCAAAGGATACGACAGGGAAGAAGGAATAGACTTTGAAGAGTCATTCGCGCGGTAGCTAGACTTGAGGCATCAGATATTCTTGGCCTATGCACCACAAAAACATCACGGTTTATCGATGGACATTAAGACCGCGTTTGAATGGAACTCGAAAGAAGAAGTGTACGTGAGTCACCGTAAGGCTTCATAGACATGGAACATCCGACTACGCCTACAAACTCAAAAAGGCAATCTATGGTTTAAAGCAAGCTCCGAGAGCGTGGTATGACGAACTTTCCTCTTTCCTTATTCTAAACAATTTCACCAAAGGAACGGTTCATCCTACCTTGTTTACACAAAATGCAAAACGACATTTTGATTGTTCGATTTACGTGATCTACATCATTTTGGGTCCACTAATCCGAATCTTTCAAAACATTTTGAAAATCTCATAAAGCAAATTTGAAATGTCCATGATGGGGAACTAAAGTTTTTCTTGGTTTACAAATACATCGGTCCCCACGTGGAATTTTTATTAATCAAGCTAAATATACAACCGAGATTTTGAAAATCATGGTATGGATAATTGTGACTCTGCCGGTACACCAATGGTAACTTCACCAAAATTTGAGCCGATTTCTTTGGGAAACCTATTGATCCGAAGAAATATCGGAGCATGATTGGTTCTCTCATGTACCCATCGCTAGTCAATTCGATATTCATTTTGTTGTTTGCTTATTAGCACGGTTTCGTGCTAAGCTTCACCGAATCGCACCTCAAAGAGGTTAAAAGGATCTTTCGGCACTGAAGACATCCATTCACAAGGGTCTTTGGTATCCGGGAACTGGATTTGATCTAATTGCCTTTTCGGATGCGGACCACGCAGTGACCAAGTTACAAAAAAGTACATCGAGGAGCACAATTTTGGGTGAAAAGTTAGTAAGTGGGTCTTCAAAGAAACAAGATTGCACTGCACTCTCAACCGTCAAGCCGAGTATGTGTCTCTATCTCGTGTTGTGCTCAAGTTCTATGGATGAGAACACAACTCACAGATTATGGCTTTACTTTCGATAAAATACCTATGTATTGTGACTCAAAAGTGCCATAGCCATATCATGCAACTGCTCATCACTCAAAGACTAAGCATATCGTAGTCCGCTATCACTTCATAAAAGAACATGTGGAAGAAGGTATCGTTGAATTATTTTTCGTGAAGATCGATTACCAACTCGCCGATATATTTACTAAAGCCCTTCCAAAAGAAAGGTTTGACGATTTAGTTCGACGAATTGAATGCGAGCCCAACCCCGAGGAGTTAGAACGCCTCTCGAATCTTCCCGAAAATGATTTTCCAAAGTCACTGTAAATATTTTTGAAAAACAAAATACAAAATTTGAAAAATCAACGAAAGCAAAATATAAAAATATAAAATTTTCAAAATACAAAAACAATAGAAAATCAAAAATCCAAAATATTCTTCTCACGACATGTCTCTTGTATAATCGATATTCTCAGACGTTTCTAGAAATGTCATTCAACAATGATACGGGCATGTACAGATGCTTGAGCGAGTTCTTTAAATGTTTTCCAAAACATGTCGCTTCTCAAAATTTTTCAAAATGGCTTTCGATACTTCAAGATTTAAACCCGGACAAAAATCATGACTTTTGATTATTTCAAATCAAAACTCGTGTTTTTAAAGAAAATATCTAGTGTACGCACTGCACTACATCTAAAACCGGTGAGAAATCATCATCTCTTGAGCACTTTTTCAAGATTGTTCAAAAGATTTTCAAAATCTTTCAAAATATTTTATGCTCAAGATAACTCCTCTAAAACCCATTAATTGATTATGCTTTATTAAAGGGGAGTATAAAACAAAATGTTCCAAATTCATGCTTAAATCAAACCGCTTTGTCTCCCCAAAAGATTCTAAAATATTTTTAATCTGTTGATATCAAAATATCACGAATATGCTATTTTTGGAGGGGGAGGACGTGATTAAAATGTGATCAAAAGTTTAATGATCGGTGTTTGATTCTCAAAAGAGCTCGACTCGACCGTAACCATTGAATCGACGAGGAATCATGTACCATCTCGAGAAAATTTCTATGGACTTGACCAGATGGGTAATAATTTCAAGCTAGTTCTCTAGTGATGTAAACGTGTCTCGAATCGGTCTAGCTCATTTAAAGTCGATCAATTCAAAAAGTGCGAACTCTACCCTCTATGTGCAGATTTCTGTCAAAACATATTAGCACATGTGAAGGGGGAGTGTTTCTGAAAGTATAAAACTCTCGAAGTGTTACAAACATGTTTTCTATCAAAAACACTTTGAGAAATTTTCAAGAAAAATGGTTTTATGGCAACAATAGGACGAGTCATGGAGTTATAAGGTGACTAAGGATAGGAAATCATTCTATGATCCGCCAGAGTCGGAGGCATCTACCCAAGGACATCACAAATAGTTAGTATTAGAAGTCCTTATGAATGATTGAAAAAGGAGTAATGAGAAAGGAGAAAGAAGGGTTGAAGAATTAAAAAGAAAAGTAATGAAAAGGGTGAAAAGAAATAGCCTCCATATTCAACCTTAGGCGTAAACCGGGTTCAATTCATCACTCTTGGTTGTCTCTATATGACACCGGTATTGAAGACAAAGACGCTATGGACCCGGTGGACGACCGCACTAAACCTCCTAGCCACTCAATTCCTCTTAAAAGGATTTGTTTCATTCTCACCGGGAACCCTACATAATCTATCGACTTTCTCTTAGAGATCGTTGATATTGAAGAAGGAGACCCTCTCCTAGTCTCCGCCAGAAAACCAAAATGCACTATTGAGTCTAGAGCCACGAGATTCATCAAAAGATCTCATAGGAACACTTGACATGACATCGCTTGTTGTTCATCTATAAGGCACAAGTGATATATTCTAGAGTCCCACGCAGATCTTAGCAATCTGCCGAACATTTATGAGAAGTTTCACATCCGTGATCTTCGATTGAATGGAAACTCCTCGCCAAGGTCAACATCATGCACCGACAAGCAGTCACTTCGTAACTCCCCGGATTACGCTTAGTGTGTCTCAAATGGTCTACAATCGTGGAGTGATGCTTCGTGTACTTCAAATGACTCATCCGAATCAGAGGTGTACCTCAAGACATCGTGTTATCTTACTCGTGGACTCAGGTCAGAACGGCCTTTGTGAGAGTTAGAGACGTGTTTTCACACTATGCTGATAACACCCTCGAAATTCAAACCTATAAGTGCCGGAATCCGCTTATTACTAACATGTTTTTATGTTTTCTTCTTATGGAAGCTCCGGAGCGGATTGATCGTGCAGATTCTCCACATGCTTATACCAACAACACATGAAAGTTCTCATCAAAATCAAAGGCAACACAAAGTTAAAGATGATTCTTCATCAATGTCAAAGAATCTTCAAAGTTTAAAGACTCGAGAACTACATCATTGGTAACCAAAAGACAAATAGAAGTGTGAGCATGGTGGAGAATGACGTGGAGACACCTAACCAACGAAGTTAACAATGGCAGACAACCACATTAATCGATCACAAAGCATGAAGGAACAATGAATTAAGACTATTCTATATCTACACACAAAGTTCAAGCTCAAGGAAAGTAATGACCTAATCAAGTGGAGCATCTTCCAAGCCCATGATAACGCTACACCCCTCAAAGTCTCATTCGGGGTCAAGGAAACTTCCTTTCGGGTCTTCGAGCAAGTTTTATAACACCCTAGGCAAAGGAACCTAATCGTTGTAGTGTAGTAATTAGGTAAGCCACGGGTATTGATATCGCTCTCTGGGGAATAGGAATGCTAGTGAGAAGTTACTACGCTAAGGTTGAGGTTGAGGAAGATTATTTTTATCTTTTATGTTTTTAGAAATTGAAAAGGTACAAATCTCGGTATTGGATTTGGGGTTGGTATTGCTACCGATTACTCTACTATTATCTAATTATCTAAGCTAAGGTTGTGATAGTCTATGTCTAATTGATGTGTACTGTATGATAGTTTAAAGATGTGTTTACTTAGGTTTTACTACTCCTTAATTATCTCCTATTGATGGTTGATTTGTCACGTCCTTATTCCTAGTTGCGTTGTGATTCTAAGGCTATAGGGCGTGCTTATTTCCTAACTCTTTGAAATTACCAAAGGGTCTTGTTTACAAATCCTCTAGTGATTTATAGACGCCTACTCTACGGTTGTCCTTGAATACTTTATCCTACAATTACCTAGATAATTATATTCTAAAGTTCACAAAGAAATTTCAAGCATTATACACAACTAATAATCTAGCGACTCTAGATCATTAGTCAACTAAGATAAGTATCAACCAATCAATATTCAATAATTAAGTTTCATATTCCTAAGCAAACACACAAATAAATTAGCCGGACATGGAGAACATGCAAGCATACACACAAATAATCAAAGACATAATTAAATTAATGAAGTAAATACTTATCTTGATGTATAATAGGGTTTAGAACCCTAAAATACCGCACAAGAAAGCCTTGGTTCGGTTTTAGGTTTTACCCAAAAGACTACACACAAAACCGAAAAATTCGGATTCTATATATAAGATTACATCTTCGACGGCCACCTTATGTTTCGTGACGCCGTGTGTCGCCATCATTAGGGTTTCGCCTTGGCCACGTAAACCTTGCGACGGCGCCACCTTATGACCGTGACGCCGTCCCTTCACTCGACGCCGCCTTGGCCGCATCTAGGCCGCCCGAGTAGCGACGGCCTATTCCTTTAGAACCCGACGTCGCCCCTTGAAAACATGCAATTTTTCCTCGAGCCGTCAAGGGCTCCTTACCGACGGCGCCGCAGATATGCAAGTGACGCCGCCTTATGTTTCAAAGAGCTTTGAGTGTCTCGATTCGACTTTGGCCATTTTCTTCAGATATTCGCGCTTTTCGTCCAAATAAGCATCATTCCAAAGATTTTGCCTTCAAGAGACCTAAAAGTGAAAAGGAACGATATTAAGCAATAACGGATATAAAAGTGATCGAATAAGGGCTTAAATGACCCTCAAAAGGTACCTTTAAAACCTTATCAAATATCCCTACACTTGGTATTTGCTTGTCCTCAAGCAAATGTGCTTTTAGCCAATTAATTTATAAGTTGGGGTCATGAAGCATCCATTCAAAACGGTCCACAACACATATAAGCCCCAAAAAGTCATAACAAGCACGGAATTACATACTAGCACCTCACATGGGGTGTTTGATACTCACATCTCTCTCGGTGTATATATGAAATATAACAAATCGGAAATGGAAGATAAACACTCATTAACCGGTCCTAGTACATAGATTACCATAGGCTCGAGAATAGATCAAACCTCCGCCGCTTACGTGAAGCACCTAGGAAAGACTATCAAAGAGGTCTTTTAAAGGGTTGTAACGTTAGGCTTACTGTAGGGAAATGAAGGGTTTGGTGGGATAGGCTATTTAGTGGTGGATAGTCAAAATCTCTATGTTGCAAGTATATGAAGAATGGCGCTGCTAAGCCAAGACTCGACACTCTAAAACTCTAGGCAACGAAAATAAACAAACATAATTTAAAAGATAGATGTAGGATGGTAGCCCGTATGGTTTTTTTTTTTTTTTTTTTTTTTTTTTTTTTTATTTTTTTTTTTTTTTTTTTTTTTTTTTTTTTTTTTTTTTTTTTTTTTTTTTTTTTTTTTTTTTCATTCATACACTTTTACTCTACCATCCTCTACGGTACATCAAAATGATAGGGATTTATAGACACATCCCTACACTTGAGTTTTTATTACTCTAACACTAATTTGACCCGAATTGAAAAGATCAAAACACTTGGAGTACATTATTATGCAAACAAAGGAATTTGAGTTTAACGTTCTCTTCCTATATTTCATAAACTTTAACTTTTCCCATGAATCCCAATCATCCCAAAATCAGATACAAAGGATATGACTCGACTTAGCAACTCATGCAAGCAACCGGATAATTGAACTAAGGGTTTTGGTGATAACATAAATTTGCACTAAAAGTGAGTGCAATAAAGGGTAGGCTAAGGCGATTTGGGTGTATATTTGGGGGGGTAAACAATGCTCTTCATTGATATCCCGAAAAACCAAACATCACGAGAACCGCGAAAAGGATAGGCTCGAGGGGTTAACTAGGGTATCGTGTACTAAAGATGAGTACAACGCAGGGTGTGGGGAATTACTCAACCGATATGGAAGAAGTAATTATATTACGTGTATCAAACAAGGGTTTATCCTAATGCCTCTTATCATTTAGTTATTCCTAACTACACAAGTGTAGTCTCACTAGCGATCTCGGAATGCATCACAAAACAAGTTCTAGAATCTAATATACTACCGGTTCACACTCTAAGCATTAAAGATGAATGCTTTAATTCCTACTAATCTAAGGGCGATCCTCACATTTTGGGTGGAATTTAGGTGGTAAAGGGTTTTGTGCTAGTCATGCAACTTCCTATCCATGAGACGCTTTTGTTAAGACTAATGGCCCACTCTTATACGTCATGAAAAATTTTAAATTTGGCTAAAATTACCCTAACCTACATTTTCTCATGGTTTATTACACAAATACACTTGGACAAAGCAAATAGTCAAGGATAAGCATAGTTTCAAAGTTCCGCTTTATTTTCCTCCCTACACTTAAACCGAACATTGTCCCCAATGTTCCCGAAAGTATCAAAGTTATGATAATAGAAGGTAATTAAAACGAAAGAAACTAATACTCCCCGATTAGCTCGGTAGGATCCGTGAAAAGTGGTGGTTAAATCTTTTCAAGAAGAGTTTTTGCGTGAAAGGCTCCTTCCAAACTTGTGTAACTTCTTCTTGACAAACTAAACCTCGCACACTAGAAGAAAACAAACGAAACCTTCGCAGAAATCGGTAATAATATACATAAGACTCGATTTAAACTAGGATATAATGTTGTGGAATGGATGTTTACGTAATTTGTTTTGAAAATTAAGATCCGAAAATTCCAAAATTTTACAAGTAGCTCGTAAAACGAGAAAAAGTAAGTCGATGTTTTATTCCTTCTCGACGCCAGTTGCAATCTCGACGCCAGTTATCCCGACAAAACCGGTCTCATTTTCGGAAAAATTCGGAAAATTTACATCTTTAGAATGGAAAATTTCGCAAAACATCCATTATGACTCGATACAAGCATTTGACTCGAACAAACAAACATATATATCTTTTAGTTAATTGTTATTCTCATGTTCACGCTTTTGAAAACGTGTAATCCTCCCTACACTTATCCTTTATGTAAAATACCTTTATATGTAATTAAGACGAGGTTAAAGACAAAATAAAGCATTTTACAAATTCAAACATGAGAATAAACAATTAATAAAAGATATACGACACACAAATGAAAATAAAAAAAAATACACATGGGTTGCCTCCCAAGAAGCGCTTGTTTTGTTCGAGTCACGAGCCCGACTCTACCCTTATTTAACGGATAAAGGGAAGTTTTCCTACACTTAAGTTTAAGTGCGGGTGATAGTAGCGATACACACCCTTAGGGTAGAAATTTGCTACGTGAGGAGAGGGTGATGGGTGATTTATATGCTCAAAGGAGTGTGCTCCATTCATTATAACCTTACCTAAGTCTATTGGTGTAGCGGTGAATCAAATCTCCTCCTAAAATGGATCATCTTCTATCAACTTCAAAAGATTCTTAGTTAAGGATCCATCTTGACCTAATAAACCCGGTTTAAACCCATAGTGTTTCTTGTTATCAACCATGAATGGGTGATATAAGTGTGTAAGGTCATGGGTTACTCCTATATTAGCTTCCACTCTACATGGCCTAGAATCTACCACCTTTATCAAGCAACTACCCGGACTATCTATTTTGATGGGTGGATTGGGGCCTAATTCAATTCCAAGATTCACATCTAAAGACGGAACATTGGGTAAGGTTTTGGTTGAGGCTCGGTTCATCAAAATTAGGAACTTCCTAGGACTAAGAGAGAGGTCATGACAACAAGCATCTAAACCTACATTCTCTAGTGGCGCTTTGGTCCAAAGGTTCTCTATCAATCGGGCTCCTATAGTCTCTTCTACTTCTTCCGGTAAGTTATAGGTGATGTGTATTCCTCAAGTGATGGTAGGGCTTGTGGGCTTGGAGTTTCCACCTTTTCTCCATTATATCTAGACCTACCAAATGTTCATGTGTTTTAGTATGATCCACCAAAATACACCCTAAGCATCTCAAATCCTTCTTTAGCCATTTCAAATTCTTGGTCCGATTCATAAGAATTATTCTCAAAAATTTGATCATTATGTTCTATTTTCCTAAAGGATTCCTCACGCGTGTCATATGCTTTGAAATCTATCCCACGATGCAACTAGGCGCTCAACTATAACCATCTCACAATCTTGTTCGGGCTTAGGTTCCATGTTCTTAAAAACTAGGTCTTTTGATCATGGTGCCTAAGATCATTCAATTGATGGTTTATGCATAGGAGGCTTTTCCGAAAAATTCTCCGATGGTGTCACTAAAAGGAGTTGATCCCGATAATGATTGTTGAATAGAAGCCACACAAGTACAAAATGTATCAAATCCATCCAACCTTACACCCATCTCCTTTTGGATATCTCTAAGTTCACTCACAAATTCATTAGAACAATTAAAACCAAACCAATCATGAAATTCAACTGCTCCTCATTTGTTAATGATGCAAATGCAATTTCACTTGCCATAGCGACAAATGAAAAGGGTTTTACTAACACAAACACGAAGAAGGGGATAGACTACAAGGAAGCTAAAATGAGAAAAAGTTTACTTGATAGGAATCAAGCAAAGAAACCTAAACGAGGTGGACTACTAACTAGCTATTCTATTCCCGCAGCCGCGCCAAAACTTGATAACGCCACACGCCGCTCGGGGTCAAGGAAACTTCCTTTCTTCGAGCAAGTTTTATAACACCCTAGGCAAAGGAACCTAATCGCTGTAGTGTAGTAATTAGGGTAAGCCACGGTATTGATATCGCTCTCTGGGGAATAGGAATGCTAGTAAGAAGTTACTACGCTAAGGTTGAGGTTGAGGAAGATTATTTTTATCTTTTATGTTTTTAGAAATTGAAAAGGTACAAATCTCGGTATTGGATTTGGGGTTGGTATTGCACCGATTACTCTACTATTATCTAATTATCTAAGCTAAGGTTGTGATAGTCTATGTCTAATTGATGTGTACTGTATGATAGTTTAAAGATGTGTTTACTTAGGTTTTACTACTCCTTAATTATCTCCTATTGATGGTTGATTTGTCACGTCCTTATTCCTAGTCGTTGTGATTCTAAGGCTATAGGGCGTGCTTATTTCCTAACTCTTTGAAATTACCAAAGGGTCTTGTTTACAAATCCTCTAGTGATTTATAGACGCCTACTCTACGGTTGTCCTTGAATACTTTATCCTACAATTACCTAGATAATTATATTCTAAAGTTCACAAAGAAATGTCAAGCATTAAGTACACAACGAATAATCTAGCGACTCTAGATCATTAGTCAACTAAGATAAGTATCAACCAATCAATATTCAATAATTAAGTTTCATATTCCTAAGCAAACACACAAATAAATTAGCTTGACATGGAGAACATGCAAGCATACACACAAATAATCAAAGACATAATTAAATTAATGAAGTAAATACTTATCTTGATGTATAATAGGTTTAGAACCCTAAAATATCGCACAAGAAAGCCTTGGTTCGGTTTTAGGTTTTACTCCAAAAGACTACACACAAAACCGAAAAATTCGGATTCTATATATAAGATTACATCCGCGACGGCGCCACCTTATGTTTCGTGGACGCCGCCGTGTCGCCATCATTAGGGTTTCGCCTTGGCCACGTAAACCTTGCGACGGCGCCACCTTATGACCGTGACGCCGTCCCTTCACCTCCGACGCCGCCTTGGTCGCATCTAGGCCGCCTCGAGTAGCGACGGCCTATTCCTTTAGAACCAATTTTTCCTCCGACGTCGCCCTTGAAAACATGCAATTTCGCTTTGGCCATCTTCAGATATTCGCGCGTCGCATCATTCCAAGATTTCCTTCAAGAGACCGACGGAACGATCGCAGATATGCAATAAGGACGCCTTATCGCCGCAACTTTATGTTTCAAAGTCACCATTTTCTCAGTGTCTCGATTTACGACTTTGGCCATTTTCTTCAGATATTCGCGTAATACCCATTTCATACGTCATTAACCAAATAAGCATCATTCCAAAGATTTTGCCTTCAAGAGACCTAAAAGTGAAAAGGAACGATATTACCAGCAATAACGGATATAAATATTTTGAATGTGATCGAATAAGGGCTTAAATGACCCTCAAAAGGTACCTTTAAAACCTTATCAGAATGGGTGCGAGTTAAGCGAGGTTGAGACGCTTCTTGTTCCAAATATTGCGATATCAGACGCCGCCATCATAAATTCAAGTCGGGCCATCATCAACGCCGGACCATTCTTCGAGGTAATTCGTCAATTTGATTCGGATCCATTGTGAATGAACAAGGTTTTTTTTTATGAGACGAAGTATATAAACTTGAATTTGAATTATGGAAGTGTGAAAAAATGGTGTTTTATTTGGGTATTTATAGTGGTAAAAAATGGTTTTGATTTCTTTTCTTTTTTTTTTCAAACTAGCTGCTTGAAACGCTTGTGAGGGGGGTAAAGTTGACATTTTTGTCTTTCTTTAAGTATTATGACCATATTATGACCATTTTACCCTTTCTAAATTTTTTTCAAAATACTTTTTTTTGAATTTTTTTTTCCAAAATATTTTTTTAGAATTTTTTTTTGAAATTTCTGAAATTTTTTTCGAATTTCTTTTTTTTTTGAAATATTTTTCGAAGGGTAAAATGGTCATAATACTTAAAGAAATACAAAAATGTCAACTTTAATGTCTAAAAGAGTTATTTTTTTAGTTCGCTACGCAGAACTGCCATTATTGACAAGTATAGTGTTACGTCTCAGACTATCGACGAGGGTCGACCCAAGTGGGTCACTTCTAGTCCAGCATGGCACAATGACTATGTCATTGGATAACTATCTATCTTGTTTCTATTTTATTTGTTTTGGTCGTGTTTCAGTTCAATTAGGATATGTGTCAAGTTGAGTCATTGTTAAGATATATAAGTATTTGAGTCATATTATGATTAGTATGTCATTGTAAGGGTTATCTCCAATACGGTATAAATACCGCGACTTATGATGAATGCATACTCAGTTTTTATCGACCAAACAATCTCTTCTCTTATCTTTTATTCTTAGGGAGCTAGCACTCGCTAAAAGTAGTGCATACTATCGATACTTCCTTGAACGGGTTGTATCAACTGGTGCTTTCATTGACCATGATTGAACAGGCAATACGTTTGTTGTTGAAGGAGCATGCCGATGCGATCAATGCCGAACTACATGCTCAGATCGCTGCGTTGACAGCAGAATTGCAGGTTGTTAAGCTTGGAGGGACGCATCTGGGAGGAGGTGGTGATCCAGGTTCAACGATTCCGCGCTCCATGCGTTTGGAGGTGCCTAAATTTAATGGTGTGAATCCTGAAAGTTAGATTTTCGCCATCAATGAGTATTTTGATCTCTTCAACACAGCGCATGAACAGCGCCTTAAGGTTGTGGGATTTAATCTGGAAGGAGACGCGGCTGAGTGGTTTAGATGGATGTCGCGTAATAAGTTGCTTACCAGTTGGGATGTTTTTTTGGCTAGTGTGCTTAATCGTTTTGGGCCTAGTAAGTATGAGGATCCACAAGGTGCACTTTCTAAACTATTACAAACGGGAACAGTGGCACAATATCAAAGCGAGTTTGAGAAACTTATGAATCGGGTTACGGATATTTCAGAAGGCTTATTGATCTCGTTTTATATCTCGGGTCTAAAACCGACGCTACAACGGGAGCTGTTGGTGTCTAAACCATCGTCTTTGGGTGAGGCCTTTTCTTTGGCTCGGGTTACAGAAGCTCGTTTGGAGGATCAAGGGGTGTTGTCCGTTAGCACCAAACCGTCTGCTCACGGCAATAGATCGACATATCAGAAACCGACAACAGCCGTTAACACACCTTTGTTACCAACGCCAACTAAATTTGCTTCGAACAGTAATACTACGCCACTTGCTATCAAGTAAATATCACCAGCGGATCGACATGATCGGCTTAGCAAAGGGTTGTGTTTTAACTTTGATAACAAGTGGGTTCGGGGGCATAAATGTCCCGGTAAATTTTTGTTACTCATGGCATATGAAGATGATGAAACAGATCCTAACAAGGGTGAGGCATTTGAGGAGGTCGTGGAAAGCGGGGATATTTCTATTCTCAATTCATTGGTGGGGCATGGAAGTCCTCGTTCGCTCGATTATGGGCACGATGGGTCTCGGAGATGTGCATGTCTTGATCGACAATGGAGTACGATAACTTGGTACGACCAAAGCGTGGTCGAGAGAATGAATTACCAATCACTACCACGAAGCCATTTAAGGTTTACATCGGTAGTGGTGAGACGTTGTTATGTGAACATCTTTGTTCCCAGGTCACGATTCAACTTCAAGGTCTGTCAATGGAAGTTGATTTATACGTGCTTCCTATGAAAGGACCTGATGTGGTGCTAGGCATACAATGGTTACAAAAGTTGGGTAAGGTTACTCACGATTATGCAAAGCAGACAATGGAGTTCACACTTGTTAATAAAACTTACACATTACAAGGGATGAATCACTGCATGAAGCGCATTAGTCTACACCGTGTCACGAGCATTGCCGGAGACCCGACCATGTGTATGGGGTATACGAATTCTACAACTTGGCACCGGAGGATGAAGTTCCTGACGACGCGCAAGTACCAGGTTCTAGGCATGCGGAGCTTGACCATCTTTTGGAGTGTTTCACATCTTTGTTTGAGGTACCCACCACTTTACCCCCACATCGTGTCATTGATTATCGTATACATTTATACCCTAATGCAAAACCCGTGAATGTGCGTCCCTATTGTTACCCTCATTATCAGAAAGGCGAAATGGAGAAATTGGTTACTGAAATGTTAAAACAGGGAATCATACGTTTTAGTCATAGTCCTTTTTCTTCTCCGGTCTTGTTAGTGAAAAAGAAAGACGGAAGTTACCGTTTTTGTGTGGATTACCGAGCATTGAATGAGGTCACGGTAAAGGATAAAATTCCAATTCCAACCGCTGATGAAATGTTTGATGAGTTAGGAGGCGCTTTTATTTTTACTAAACTTGATTTGCGAGCAGGTTATCATCAAATACGGGTACATGACCGAGAAGTGTACAAAACCGCTTTTCGTACTCACGACGGCCATTATGAATTTCTGGTGATGCCGTTTGGGATTAATAATGCGCCGTCCACTTTCCAAGCAACCATGAATAGGCTATTCTCTCCATATTTGCGTAAATTTGTTATTGTTTTTTTTGACGATATCGATTGTTGATCCCAATATCTAATCTAACCTAGGACCTCCTTTTATAAGCTAAGAAGAGTCCTTTACATAATATTATTATTAATAACCTACAAGATAAATATCTTTTCCATATTTATCTAACCTAGGACCTCCTTTATAAGCTAAGTCCTTTACATATACAATCGTAAACAAGATAAATATCTTTTCCACTATACAAACCGACTATCAAGACTAGCAATGGTTACAATACAATATTCGTGGTTACACAATACTACTAGCCGCGGTTTGTCATCGCCAGTGATCCATTCTTCGTCCGTGGTTTCATAAGATCGTCTGTGGTTCCAACACTTAGAATAATTCTTAATCCAAGGAACCAAAACCCAACATCGATTTATAGTGTCGATCTTCTGCACATTTGGAGCATTTGCGTTGTGTTTTCAAGGTTTACAAGATCATCGCTTTATGTGAAGCGATCGAAGTGTGTGTTTGGAGCCGCCTCACTGAGTACTGGGACATGTTATCTCGTATGGCGTGGTATAGAAGTGGATCCAAAAAGTATCGGCCGTTGTTGAGTGGCCCGTGCCTAAAACGCAGTCAAGTGAGAGGATTCGGGTCTCACGGGTTATTACCGTCATTTTATTAAAGATTATGCTTCCATGGCGGCGCCGTTGTCCGGGTCTACTTCAAAAGGATAGGTTCAAATGGGTGAGCAGCAGTAACACGCCTTTTGAAACACTCAAACATCAGTTGACTCATGCGCCTTTCTAGCACTTCCAAACTTTAATGATACGTCATTCATAGAAGCGGATGCATCACGGAAGGTATTGGGGTTGTGTTAATGCAAAAGGGCAACCCTTTGTTTCTTTAGTCGCAAGTGGGGCCACGGATGCGGTAGCGGCTACTTACCAAAAAGAATTGTTTGCTATAGTGGAAGCGGTCTATAAATGGCGCTAATATTTAATCGGCCGTCGACTCACAAATCGAACGGGTCACAAGAGCATTCAAGAACTCATGCGACAAGTTATTCAAACACCTCTCCAACGTAAATATGTGAGGAAGCTTATGGGTTTTGATTTTATTATCGAGTATAAACAAGGTGTGTCAAATCAGTCACGTATGCCCTTTCTCGCAAGTATGAAGAAGACGAAACTATAACTATGGCATTCATGGCTGTGAGTCAACCAATCGGTAGGGCGATTAATGATTTAAAAGTGAGAATGAATCTTTGTAGGAATTGCGTGAATTACATCGTGCTTGAGCAAGGACAAGGGTTGGATGGATTTCGCGTGATCGAGGTTGATACTCTTTCGTGATCGCTATTACCTTGGAGCGTAATCCAAATTAAAGGACTTGCTATTGTTCGAGTTTCACAACACACCTAGCGCGGGCATGGTGGGATGAAGAAGATGTTGGTGGGATTGTCTGCTTTATTTTATTGGAAAGGCATGCGCAAGTCTGTTGAGAATTATGTCTGAAATTGCCTAGTTTGCCAACAAACTAAGTATGCTACTCAGGCACCAGGAGGGTTGTTACAGCCTCTTCCTACCCCGACCGCGGTTTGGGAGGATGTTTCCATGGATTTTATTACAGGGCTTCCTTCTTCCAAGGGATTGACTGTTATTTTGGTAGTTGTGGATCGTTTTACAAAGTATGCGCACTTCGGGGTGTTACCGACGAGTTTTAATGCACCTAAAGTAGCCGAGGTATTTCTGGATATAGTCGTTAAATTCCATGGATTTCCCAAAACAATTGTGTCTGATCGCGATCCTATTTTTGTTAGTAAATTTTGGAAGCAATTGTTTGCGGCTAGTGGTACTCAGTTGAATCATAGCATGCCCTATCATCCTCAAACGGATGGTCAAACCGAGGTTGTTAACGCGGCTCGAGCAATATTTACGGGCCATGGTTTCGGATCGCCACAATAATGGTGCGCTTCTTGCCTTGGGCCGGTATAGCTATAATACTAGTTATCATAGTAGCATCAAGATGTCTCCGTATCAAGCGTTGTATGGGCGGATTCCCCCATCAGTTATTCCTTATCCTTCGAGGTCTTCCAATGTGGCTGCGGTTGATGGTTTATTAGTGGAGCGGGATGCTTTGCTACGCCAACTTAGGAATAACTTACTGTCCGCTAAAAATCGCATGGAAATAAAGGCAAATCGTAAACGGCGAGAGGTGGAGTTCAATCCTGTAGATATGGTACTTGTTAAGTTACAACCATACCGACAAATTACTCTAGCTAAACGTCTTTCTAATAAGTTAGCTAACCGGTCCTATGGACCGTTTGAAGTGCTTGAGCGTGTTGGAAAGGTGGCTTATCGCCTTACTCTTCCTCTTACAAGTAAAATACATCCGGTGTTTCATGTTTCTATACTCAAGCCGTTTTTGGGTGATGGTGGTGAGGTAGTTACGCACTTGCCTGAGGATGAGCTTGATGGGCATCCAGTGGAGCAACCTTTGTCTATTTGTGATTCACGTCTTGTTCTACGAAATGGTGTACCAACTCGCCAAGTTTTGGTTCAATGGTTTGGGAGTTCGCCGGAAGAAGCAACCTGGGAGTGGTTGTCAGAATTCCAGTCCGCTTATCCAGATTATCACCTTGAGGACAAGGTGAATTCTGAAGGAGAGAGAATGTTACATCTCAGACTATCGAGGAGGGTCGACCCAAGCGGGTCACTTCTAGTCCAGCATGGCACAATGACTATGTCATTGGATAACTATCTATCTTGTTTCTATTTTATTTGTTTTGGTCGTGCTTCAGTTCAATTAGGATATGTGTCAAGTTGAGTCATTGTTAGGATAAGTATTTGAGTCATATTAGGATTAGTATGTCATTGTAAGGGTTATCTCCAATACGGTATAAATACCGCGACTTATGATGAATGCATACTCAGTTTTTATCGACCAAACAATCTCTTCTCTTATCTTTTATTCTTAGGGAGCTAGCATTCGCTAAAAGTAGTGCATACTATCGATACTTCCTTGAACGGGTTGTATCATCTAGTGCTTTAAAAGGTTATTAGCATTTTTTTTTGCTTGCCATAACGCAGCGTTATGCTGGTAACATAGCCACTTTAACGTGCCATTAACGCCTAGCACGGTGTGGGTAATGAGGGTTAACGCCCCGGCGTTAACGTGTAAAGCGAGTATCACGTTATTATACCGTGTGCTCTAAAAGCTAGTAAAATTTACTTCATCTTCTCGCGGGGGCAAATGCTACGACCGACCATACACAAACACTAAAATTCATGTTCTACATCTATACGAATGTATTAGTATATGCTTTTTTTTTTTATACAAGATTTTAACTGAGAACATTTATAATAAAAGTTCTGAAAGCTCGTTCACTTACATTATGACAAGTTATAAGTAAATCGCATGAAACATATTGTGCACGTACATGATATATGTTCCATGGGGGTTAATCATGCTTGTCATAGTAGCATTCAATTTTCACTTCATGAGGTCAAGAGTAAAGTTCATAATCAAATAAGTGACTGAAATCAAGGTTCATGTTTTGTTTCACATGTGATATCCATTTTAAGTCAACAATTGTAATTGTAACATATAAAATAAAAATATATACAAGCTCGCCTTTCATACTCGTATTTCCACTTTACATCATTTTTTACATTTGATTTACAATTAATACAACTTTAGTTCTTGACAACAACAACATACAAAAAATTATTTATTCATTCATTAAATATATATTATGAGTTGTCAAATCAACCTTTTGTTTTAAAAAGTTGGTCGTGAATTAGACTAAAATTAGTCAATGAAATCAAGGTTCATGCTTTAGAACTTTAGATCATATATGTGCTATATATCCATTTCAAGTTAGTAGTTCTAATTACATCAATATATATAGAGCCTCGGCTCTCACAATTGTATTTTTACATGCTAAAATTTACCCTTTGAATTAATATTTTTTATTTTATATAAAAAGTGACTCACAATTGTATTTTCACTTTAAGCATTTTAAAATTCACAATTTTTACAACTTTAATTCTTGACCAGCAAATTAAAACAAAATTATTATCTACATATTTATTCATTTATTGTATATGAGTTGTCAAATCAACCTTTTGTTTGAGAATTCTAAAATGAACTGGAAATAAATTAGTTCTTTTAATATAAAACCTTTGATTTAGATTTGTATATTTGGAAAGCAAAAAAAGACAGATTTAGTTTGAGCTTTATATCTTATGGAAGTTTATGCGTAATATAAAGTAGCGGATTATTCGTATTTAGCGGCGACGATAATAGTAATGTTAATATGGTGTTATTTTTTTTAGCTTTTTTCTAGTTTTTATAAAAGTTATCGTTCAAAAAATAAAAAATAAAAATATGGTGTTATTTTTTTATTTTATTTATTATTTTTTAATATATGAGTCTGAATTAAGTGAGAGTATAAAAATTTAGTTGATTAAATTATAATTAAATATTTAAATATTTAATTAATTTCATTACCTTTATAAGTAAGAGTAATTTAGTCTATGAATATTGCTCATTTTTAAGTTTTTAAGCACACGTGTTTTCTCTTTATATATTTATCGACGACTATTCGCAGATAATAACTACAAGAATATATAGTAAGAAAGTTAATCATGTATAATTTTTTATATGTATATAAAGGTGTGGAGTAAGTGAGAGTAAATAATGTTAATGGCTTAAATTGTAATTGAGTATTTAAATATTTAATAGATTACATTATCTTTATAAGCAGATATTTTTAATCTAACAATATTACTTAAATTTTAAGTTTTAATTAAATGTTTTTTTTTTGTTTATATTTAGTATAGATATGAATATATATACATATGTAGTATGTGTTGTCAAGAGGTTTCTTTTGAGTTACGAGTATTATAATTGACATAATCCGACGTGGATATAAACTATTCACACAAGATTGATGCAATAAGAGAAATTAAACTATTACAATTTGAGGGCTAAAGTAACATATTAAATGCATTTTGTTGAAATTTGCATCACTTTTAATTTTTTTGACTTTGGTTTCAACTTTTTAGAAAAAGCATTGGAAATGGGACCTATTTAAATTGCCGTGACATTCAAGGTTGACCGACTTCTCCCCATATATCCAACAGCACTGTTCGATTTTCTGTACTTAACTTGGTATTTAAATTTCTGTACCACTATACCAGTATAAGATTTATGAATATTGTTACGTAGTGAAAACTCTTGTAAGAAATGTTTTTACTAAATGAATTCTGACCAAATAAAGTGTGTTTATAATCTTTGTTTTGTTTATATATTCAGAAAAAAAATGAGCAACTAGACAGTTTAATTTTTAGTTTCACCACTTGTTAGTAACAGATGAATCAAAATCAGATTAGAAACCATAATTTAAAAAAACAAAAAAACAAAACACTTTTCAAAATTCGTCACAAGAAGTGTTTATCATTGCATTATTTTGTATGTAATGATCTGTTATTTGGTCGTGTAGGGTGCATGTAGGTCACCATAATCAAACCATATTATTGTCATACAACTCAAACCCTATACAAGTGAGCATTGGCGGACCCAAGACTAATATTTATCGGGTTCGTTTTATGAAAAGTTTCGAAAATCGTAACCTAAAAATTAAAGATTGAGTTCATTTCTGAAAAATCGGTTTATATTTGACATAATTTTATATTACGTAAAAAAATTCCGTAGGGTTCCCATGCGCCACGCTCGGTCCACCCCAGCAAGTGAGTTTGTCACTTATAAAAGTTAAAAGCAGATATATCCTAAGTTTGTTTCAACTCTTTACGTAACTCATAAATTGATGTACTTTGTCACTTATATAATAATATTATACATGATCTGAAAGAATAAATTGCTATAAAATGTACACTGTTATGTTATTCCAAATTCTTTTACCCTACACTGTTATGTGAAAAGAACAGTTACAAAAATGGTATTACTCCGACATTTCATGTAAAAGGAGTCTTTGAAAAGAAAACACTAAATTGACCTGCATCAATATGTCCCTCAACTCAAACCCTACTTATCTTTTGTACTCTTTTCCCAATTTCAATTCATTTTGACGGTTTACAAAAGTAAATGAAAACAACACGTAAGTTACAGGTGAGTAAAAGAAGCAAAAAAAAAAAAAAAAAAAAAAGGAAACCGATTTTCAGTATGTTACAATATATATTTAATTTTGCATTTACTAAATTACTAGATAAATCAATTTGAGACACCAATAAAGGGGAGGGATTAAGATATATTGCCACGTTATAAGATAGCTCGCGTCAAAGTCAGGGGCGGACCTATGTGGTGGCCACCTATGGCACATGCTACATATGAAATATGTGTCCCGTCGTTAGTTTTGTGACTTTCTAAAGCAACAGTTTCTTTGTTAGTCATGTAAGTGCTTTAGGGCTGAGCATCAGTCATAAACCTACCCGACCCGACCCGATACGAACCGAGAAAACCGAGGATCGAAAACCATGAAAAACGCGAACCGAAACCAAAACCGAACCGAATGTTGTCGGTTCGGTTTTTCGTCGGTTCGGTTCGGTTTTGTCGATCTAGGTGTATTTTGGTATGTTTTGTCGGCTTTAGGTCGAATGCACCGAAACCGAATCATAAAAACTCGAAACCGAATCGAACCGACGGACCGTCGGTCCGGCTCGATTTTTGTCGCTTCGGTTCGATTTTTGCCTGCCTCGTCGATTTTGTCGATCCGGCTCGGTTTTGAACCTTCTTTCAAATTTCAAAGTGCTTATTCACCCTTGATTTTCCTTTTGCTTAATAAACTGATTTATTCATATTTTACCCTTATTTTTTTTTTAAGAATTTGCCTTATGTGAGACCTCAAGCTTCAACTTTTTTTTAGGTTGCCTTAAAGTTTGAAAATTTTTCTTACTGCCCATGAAGTTAAAAGTTTACAAAGTATGACATCGACATAAGGCACTCTTATCTATACGGTTCAAGTTCTTTGAAGAATGATCACTTCGTAGAGTATACGCCGTATTAGCACTCTTATCTATACGGCGTAAGAATTTTGAAGACTTATTTGGCATTTATTCGGCATTACTTCTACGATGTAGATATGAACTTAGTTCTACGCCGTAGAGAATGAAGACTGCAAAAGGATTTGTAGACATAACGTATACGACGTAGAGGTATAACTTACTTCTACACCATAGATGGGTTGAGACAACAGAACCCTATAAATACCGACCCAAACTCGTTCATAATTCATCTATTCTTCCAGAATTCGATTTAGGGTTTCACAAGGGATGGATATCACCACTTTCAAGCTGCAATCCAAAGGAGAAGAGATTACCAATCATCATCATCAATAGACTAAGTTGGTTTGGTTATCAAAACACTATGTTTTCCACTATCATTGATGTTTACATTGTTTTTTATTTCCAAACTATAATTTTTGTCTATACGCATTATGTGTTAGCCTGGTTATGAGATTATGTTTCTTTTGATTCAATTCCTTAAGTTTAATTATTGATCTTAGTTGATATTTATTTGTTTATAGTTAGATCCTTATGTTTCCATATGATTTATGATTATTTAGTTGATAATGTACTAGGAAGTATGTCACAAGCTGAAAATCAGTATGTTAGATTGACTAATGGATGATCATTCCTTCTTAGTTGCTAGATTATGACAATTAATTTAGCCTAAAGTATGAATTATTTCTTAAAAAGTGCAAGACATCACTTATAAATGGCGACTATAGGTGTTGTGTATTAAGTAACTAACATAGATATATCAAATAAGATAGTTGGTGGACTTAATGAGTGTGATCTGGATAAGCGGATAAGCTACTCGCTATAACATAGGTTTAGATATTTAGAGATCATAAATTTAGTTTGCAAGGACCAATTGAATCTTCTCGATATTAGAGCCTCTACTAAGATCATGATTAGACATTGCAAGTAGGATTGAATCGTTTGTAAACATAATGGATTAACTAGGTTAACACAGCTTTCTCATCCTTTGTTGAATTCTGTTTACTTTCATTCTCATTAGTTATTTCTTATTTTAAGTTTAATTAGTCTTTTAAGCATTGATTGCGTGGATATAAAACACATTTTGGGATATTTACTTGCTTTCATAGGTTTATAAATTAATTTCTTATTGATAATCAAATTACCATCTCTTAGGGTTCGACACCCGTATTTACCTTAGCTACACTACTACACGATAAGGTATATTGCTCTTAAGTGTGTAGGATAGATCTATACAAGTTTATAAATTTAAAACTAGATAATCAACACATCAATCACTTTAACCAAATGCCGTTATTCCAACTTCAACAAAAATACCCATTTCACAACTTTGAAGCTTTTGGTAATACGTAGTACTTCCACAAATGATGCAACCATTCTTCCAGCAATATTCTTTTGATGTTAAAAAAGACAGAAGAGAAAGAACTAGGACAAACAACATAACCACCACTATAATCGCCACCAAACTCACCATCACAAACGTCACAACCGAGTTTTCTCCCGTCGGAAAAAGAGAAGGAAAATCAAGAGTACAAAAGTCGAGAGAGAATAAAACCGACATCACATGTACCCTTTGAAAACAACATGAAGAAAATCTTTTGGCCGAAACTTGGGTACAAAACTACAAATATTTGAGGACCCAAGACTTGGTACGAACCGATATTCAAAAACATTGGGAAAAAATTCATAGTAAATACAATCATCATGCATCCTTCCACCGCACTAAGAATATGATCACGGGAAAGTGGACAACGTTGACAGGTAATTGCAAGAAGTTCGTTAGGATTGTCGCCGAATGTGAACGTCTTAGTTGTGAAAACGATTCGATGTGGCTAACTAGTTGTTATACAAAATTTTAAAAAATTTGATGGTTTTCGTTTGTCCACTATAAAGCATGAGATTTCCTTAAAGGTAACTCGAAATGACGTGGTGCCAAAGTCATTGTTCTCGAATGACGTGGTGCCAAAATCGTTGTTCCCGAAAAACACGTACGTACAGTTGATGATGTTGAATATGGAATTTCTATCTCAATATTTTATAGTTGTTTTCTCAAATTTAACCTCATGAAGTTGAAATTTTCTTTTTAAATGCCTAAAATCTAAAATTTACATGCCTAAAAGGCTAAAAATCTAAAATGCTTTTTAATGGGATAAACTTGCGAATCAAATGAATGTCATGGCCCACGAGTAAACCTATGATGGTAGCTGAAAACGGCCCACTAACAGACTTGCTAAAGAGTATTACAGTTTGGGGCTTTTTCTACGAAGAAGGCCCAAACTTTAAATTCCAATCCATTGATAAATTTTTGCTTTATTTCTCTAGAGTCTAGATCATACCATGTCTTTGTCTTCTGTTTACATCTTGATTAGACAATTATTCACCATGGAATATACAACGTGATTTATTTCTTGTTTTCTAATGTCATAATATGTCAAAGGAGTTTCAAATTATAAAGAGCATTCATGTTTACTCTCAAAGAACAATCCTTTGATCACAAAACGCGGTAAAACCAATAGTCATTTAGCTTTGCGGCATCCTGGTGCGAGTGAGGTTCTCAATCAAGAGGTCGTGGATTCAACACCAAATGTGTGGTAAAACCAATAGTTGTGTATGTGAATTAATCTTTTAACAATAAAAATGGGTTATAGACACAAAAGTCACTAAAGCTTCCAAAAATTTGTTCCTAAGCTACTATAGTTTCATTTTGGTATCCAAAGCACCCAAGTGTTATCGGGTTTGTTAATTAGGTCTCTATACGCTTAAAATACTACGCTCGTGTCATTGAGTGGAGTGGCAACCGGCTACTAGCTCTGTCTCATATGCCATACGGGCGACATACTTCTCCACCTCACGGCCACGTTGGATTTCCACTTTCCTACCCTTTATCTATAATCCCTTATAAAACTACACACACCACATTTACTTTTCTTCTCTCTAAAACAAAAACATAGAACACTTTTCCTTTCTCTCTCAAACCCAGATCCTATTTCAGACCATCACCGTGACGCCGCTACCACTATCAATCGATCACCACCAACACCACCAGATGTTTTAAACCCAGGTGTTTGAGTTATGGTAGATCGCCTTAGTTAAGTGGTTTCGGTGGCGTTTGTTAGTTAAGTGGTTTCGGTGTGTATGAAAATCGGGGTGTTTGAGGTTAGTGATCTGCAGAATCTATATGTTATGGTCTCAAATGGTTTTAGTAGAAATGATAGAATAGGGATTAACAATCAGGCATTCAAAGTGAGAAGATGAACACGAAATTGTAATCAAAAGGATTTGTTATATGATTGATGAAGTGTAATTGTTACAAAGAGAATTGAGAGAAGTACAAAATCAAGAATATGTAGAAAATGAAAGATTACAATGAATTTATACAATGAGAAAAGGAGGAAAATCATATGGATTGTTTGACCAAGGGTGACTTCCCAAAGACGTGCTTCACTGGCGATGTTAAGAGCTTCTAACATTCCATTCCCTTAGCATTCTTGTCCTCAAGAATGTAGCTCCATCTCGTGAAATCTTTGAATCAAATCAAGATAGAGCTCCCAAGTAGCATCCTCCTCTCGACCGACCGACCCACTCGACCGTAACATACAACACCGCCTCCTTGTTTAACTTGCTCAATCTCCTTCCAATGATGGCTTCAGTTCCACACTTAGCACACCATTTGGACCACAATGAGGTAAAACTCCTATCTTGTTATTGCTTCCTTTACACAACTTTAGCTGGGACACATGGAATACATGATGAATCTGACTATCCTCTAGTAGTTGCAACTTGTAAGCCACTTTTCCCACCTTCGCAATGATGAGAAAAGGCCCATAGTACTTAGCCACAAACTTATGATAGGATCCTTGTCTAACAGTAGCTTGTCTATAAGGCTGCAGTTTCAAATAGACCCACATTCCAACCTCAAAACTTCTATCACTTATGTGCTTGTCAGCCATATTTTTCATTCTAACCTGTGACCTCTTCAAATGGAACTGCAACATCTCAATAGCTTGCTCTCTTGCTTGCATAGTCCTGTCAACTTCCTCTACTTCACTAGAACCAGCTAAGTAAGGCAAATGAATGTTAGGAGCTTGTCCATACACAACCTCAAATGGAGTAGTTTGAGCTGAACTATGGAAATTGGTATTGTACCAATATTCTGCCAAAGCTACCCATTTGACCCATTCCTTGGGTTTTTCACCAGTCATACACCTTAAGAAACATTCCACACATTTATTGACTATCTCTGCTTGTCCATCGACGCGGGATGGTAAGATGTGGACAAGTTCAACTGCACTGAGGACTTTGAATAGATTGCCAAAATGACTCGATGAAAATCTTGTCTATGTCACTAACAATAGTATTAGGCATTCCATGTAGCTTGTACATTATCCAAGAACACCGAGCTACCGGCCGCAGTGAATGGGTGACTCATCGAGATGAAGTCGCATACTTACTAAGTCTATCCACCGCCACAAACAACACTGTTTTGCCTCGTGATGGAGGTAAAGCTTCAATGAAGTCCATAGAAATGTCATGCCATACTTTAGTAGGAACGGTAGTGGTTGAGTAGCCCGGCTTGCGCTAAATCGACTTATTCCTTTGACAAATATCACACTCACCACAAATTTCTTAACCGCCTTCTTCATTCCCTTCCAATACAACACGGTTCCCATCTTCTTAATGGTAACTGGACACCGAATGTCCACCAACCGGTCCACAATGGAAATGTGTCAAGAACATCTTTCTCAACTGCTCATCATTACCAACTACTAGTTTTCCTTTCCTTCTTAACTCACCACTATTCCGTATACTTGCTCCCGCAGTAAGTCTTATCTTTCACTTGGTAATCACTCCTTGCAAATCAGATCTTTATCCCAACTTTCTTTAATCGCCTTCAACAAGTCACTTGTCACCGTACTCGTAACCATGGCACACAACTCGAACCACTAGAGACCCTAAAGAGTGCATCGCAGACCCAAGTTCTCACTACCCTTCTTATAAGAAATCTCATAATCATACCCCATCAACTTTGGCAACCATTTAGCCCGAAAGGGTGTGGTCGGGCTTTGATCCAATAGTACCTAAGACCAAGTGGTCGGCCTTGATTTTGAAATGTCTATCTAAAGGTACCCTCCACCTTTCTAAAGCCATTAAACCGCATAAAATTCCTTTTCATAGGTTGATAAAGCTTGATGTTTTGAGACAAAGCCTTGCTCGAGATAGGCTATGGGTGCCCACCTTGTTGCAACACCGCCCAATACCTATTCCCGATGCATCGCCTCAACTGTGAAGGGGTTGATTGAAATTTGGTAAAGCTAAAATCGGGCTTCCATCATGGCCATTTTTAACTTTTCAAAAGCTTCATGTGCATCGTTGTCCCATGTGAAAGAATTCTTCTTTAGCAAAATAGTTAGAGGCTTACTAATCATCGCATAATCTTTGATGAATCTTCTATAATACCTCACAAACCAAGGAAACCCTTAATTGTTTCACAAGTGTTAGAATTGGCCACTTCAGATAGCTTCTATTTTGGAAGGATCTGCTGAGACACCTTCTCCGAAATAATGTGACCCAAATACTCCACTTGTGTAGCAAAGAAAAGTACACTTGCTCCTTTTAGCATACAAAGAGTTATTCTTCATGACTTGTAGGATCGCTTCACATGTTGCCAATGTTCTTCCAATGTAGCACTATATACCGTGATATCATCAAAAACACAAGCACAAACTTCCTCAAATAGGGCTTAAACACTTTGTTCATGAGTGACTGAAAGGTTGAGGGTGCATTAGTCAAACCAAAGGGCATCACAAGAAACTCATAGTGGCCTTCATGAGTTCTAAAAGTTGTTTTTCCCACATCTTCAGAGTGCATTCTTATTTGGTGGTAACCAGACCTGAGATCCAATTTTGTGAAAAACTTAGCACCATTCAACTCATCTATCAATTCCTCAATAATTGGAATGGGGAACTTGTCCTTAACAGTGTATTTATTGAGCTGTCTATAGTCAATACACATTCTCCATGTACCATCCTTCTTTTTCACCATGACAATGGGAGAAGAGTATGGACATTGACTATCTCTTATGACCCCGCATTCTTTCCACTCTTTACCATTGCTTCAATAGCATCCTTTTGGTGAAAGTGGTGTTTGTATGGTCCGATATTGATAGGAGGAGTGTTTGGTAGTAATGGAATTGTATGGTCATGTGCTTCTGCGGTGGTAATGAAGTTGGTATTTCAAACACTTTGCTGGTACTCATCCAATGTGGTAGTCAATTGTGGTGATTTTGGTGCCTCGGTATTGGTGTTAAACCGAACAAGGTATTTAGGTAGACACATAGCATGGGCACATTAGCTTTTGTACCACGCCCATCGATCTCCTTGTTGGTTTTCTTTCCAGACATCCAATGTAAAACAGCCTTTTGAGCTCCCCTGATCACCATTCTTTTTCCCTTGTAGATGAAATCCATCACCAATTCTTTGAAGTTCCACTTAACCCAGCCCAAAGTAGACAACCATTGAACTCCTAAGACCATTTCATATCCTCCCAAAGGCAAAATTAACACATCAGACACAAATACTTCACCTTGAATAGTCCACTTGAAATCCTTGCACTCAAACAAACTAGTTATGACCTGTCCATTAGCCACTGAAACTTCCATAGGACATATCTTCTCGAGCCTACAACCCGCTTTTTAGCTGCTTGAGGTCCAAAAAGTATGTGTACCGCTGTAATCAATGAGAGTGCAAAGTATTCTTCCCACATAAGCCTTTACCTCATGGTCTTGTAAGTACTTTCCCGCTAAGGCATGTAGTGAAGTTTGAGGTTCCTCCCATAGTGTTCTCAAAATGATGCATAACCCGCTTCTTCACCATCTCCAACATTATCACAACTCCTTCTTCACCTTCATCCACACAAATCTCCAAAGAAAACAACATCCCACTACATTTATGGCCCGGTACAAACTTCTCATCACAATAAAACACCGATTCTTTGCTCTTTATCTCGCTATTTCCTTCGAGTCAATCTTCTCCTATTTTGTACATAAGCGGATCCAAGATATGTTGTGGTGCGTGCAATGCTAAAGTAGTGGTAGTATTCTCGGTGGATAAGTCAATTCCTATTGGCATATGTATTGGTACTAACATAAGTAGTTTTGGGAGTAGTGAGCAAAGGTCACCGATCTACTCTTCATGACCACAAGAGTTGCTTCTTGCATTTTGCTAGGCAATACACATCCGATAGGTGGTTGGTTTAAACATTCTAATGACCATTCCTATCTCATCTTTCAAACCCCTATGAACAAGCCGATAGCATAAGACCCACCAACTCTACCTTATTCATCAACACCTCAAACCGATCTTAATACACTCAGACAAGACTAACTTGTTTCAAATTCTTTAATTCTATCACGGGATCTTCAAACACGCACTCAAACGTATTTTCACTTCTTTTCATACAAAGACCAAGCAACACCTTCACCATGTCTCTTAATGAACTGCTTATGCCAATCAAGTGCTTTATCAAACATGCATAGAAACTAACCTTACTTTCCGAGTTTCAAGAATGGAATCAAGGAGAAAGAACCGATTAACTCTATATAACCATCCCTGCACATCTTCACCATAAAACTTGGGAAACTCAAGCTTTGTCAACCTCCCAAATGATGATCCTTCACCTCTGTTACTAGTACCTTCCCCAGCATTCAATCGGTTAGTAGTTTGTTGTTGAACGAATAACGGTCCTCTAACTGCTCATTCATCCGCCCATTGACCTTTGCATTGTTAATGAGTCAGATTCAGATCATCGCCAGCTTGTAGTGGTCAAACTAGCTAGATTACCACCACCACCACCGCCGCCAGCGTGTATTCACCATTGCAAAGAATTGATCGAGTATCGATGGACAAGAATGATTTGAAAGTGATCGGAATTGTAACAGAATTAGTTAGGCAGTTATAACGGATTTGTAACTGAATTGTAACAGAATTTTGGTGCCAAGATTGAGCTCTGATACCACTTGTTATGGTCTCAAATGGTTTTAGTAGAAATGATAGAATAGTGATTAACAATCAGGCATTCAAAGTGAGAAGATGAACACGAAATTGTAATCAAAAGGATTTGTTATATGATTGATGAAGTGTAATTGTTACAAAGAGAATTGAGAGAAGTACAAAATCAAGAATATGTAGAAAATGAAAGATTACAATGAATTTATACAATGAGAAAAGGAGGGAAAATCTGTTATGGATTGTTTGACCAAGGGTTGACTTCCCAGCATGTGCTTCTCACGTGCTGATGTTAGAAGAGCTTTTAACACTATATTTTGGTTACAATATTTATCGAAGAGATAGAAGTGGTTTCGGTGTGATTGTTGGTGTCCAGGGTCTTGGTGTTTTTGTTACACACCACCGTCATCCGGAACAACCATCACCTCTCCGGCATCTACCGCGGGGTTTGTTGTGTTTTGGTGCTTTCGGGTGTGTGGTTTATATGGTAGATTTGGTGGTTTGGTTGTAGATCTTGTGATTTTGGTGATGGTTTTTTTATTTTTTGTTCGGTCTATGTTTGCAAAAGTAGTTATTTGATTCTTGTGATTTTGGCTTAACAAGATTTTAGGATGGTGCTGTTATTGGGTGTTTTTGGCGTATACAGACATGAATCACACGATCCTTTTTGTTTCTATATCTTAAAGTATTTTTAATTGCTTGTGATTGTAACCAGTAATCATAAGTAGTATACAACGCAGTAACCTAAAGAACCTGGTCACTATAATACGTGAATCTTGATGACTAAACGAAACTATAAGAATCTTGCGACAAATTTTTTGGAAACTTTAGTGACTTTTGTGTCACTATAACCCATAAAAATCAACATATTGGACATGTAACACTCACCAATTATTTTCTACCAAAAAAATAAAAATCTAAGTCCATTTTCAAGCTTCCTAAACCACGTATAGAATAATATCCGTTAACTAAAAAGACAACACAAAAAAAAAAACATTCAAGCAAAGAAGTAATCTCATTTACACGTTTGTTTATAATAAAAATAAAAATAAAATAAAATATGTAGCTTCCACAATCACAAAGCAACACATAAGCTAATAAGATCCTACATTTACACAAGTCTAGATTTAATTGGACCATTTGGCACACATAGTATCTTATCTCCTTTGTCTTTTTTCACACACTAGACTTACAAACGTGTCCATTTTTTCTTACACTTATTTTTCTTTCTCTTTGCCTTTTGGTCAATCAAATTAAAAGTTGTAGGACCATAACACAACTCATCATCAATCCCATTTTTATTACCTACCATTTCCCACTATTAATATCCATCCTTACATATATCATAAGCTATCTTCACTTGTACTTTTATTTCTATACAACTCTTTTCCTATACTACTAGTACTAGGTTTACATACCTTGATACTAATAAATGTTTTTAAGCTTGAATGTTACATAACATACGATTTATTTAAAACTGTACTGATAACGACATTTTCGAAAGAGAATTGACATAAGGAGAACGTGTACATGTACAAGTTGTCGTTGCGAAGAAAAGGTGACAAAAGAGGTAAGATTCATGTCAACCTCAACGCGTACACCTGGTGCTTTCCACATTCTATAAAGGCACTATATAACAATCACATATTGCACCTATACAACATAATATTCGCTCATACTCACCAAGTCATCAACTAGCTTTCACTAAGAGCTTAACAAACCCACGAGAGGCGAAAGAATGGCTGCTCACGCAGCAGAAGCTAGGAAGAACAAGAACGAGGGACGAAAGAGATTTACTGATAAACAGATAAGTTTTCTGGAGTATATGTATGAGACTCAGTCAAGACCTGAGTTAAGGATGAAACATCAGTTAGCGAATAAACTTGGGCTTCATCCTCGCCAGGTGGCTATATGGTTCCAGAACAAAAGGGCGCGGTCGAAGTCTAGGCAAATTGAGCAAGAGTATAATACACTAAAGCATAACTATGAGACACTAGCATTGAAGTCTGAGTCTCTGAAAAAGGAGAACCAGGCACTTCTTAGTCAATTGGAGATGCTAAGAAGTGTTGCAGAGAGGCATCAAGAAGACAGTAGAAGGCACGACTCTACTGGAAATAGCAGTGGCGAAGACTCTTATGATCGAGTAACCAATTCTCCAACCAAAAGTGACGCAAATGTTACGTTGGGAAACTGTAGCAAAGAAATTGATGTTCCATTGTACGACAGTGTTGCATACTTTGAAGACGGAAGTAAATTTTTGAATTTTGAAGAACTAGGCAGTGTCAATGTATGGGAGGAAACTGCCTGCAGCTTAGGGCCAGATGTTCAGAAATGGTGGGAATTCTGAGGGATTTACGATAGAGTATAGATTAATGAGGACTTGTAAAATAGAATAGAGTGTCACTTTTGTATCCGCAGCAGACATAGCAATTAGCTTTCACTTTGTATATAACACGACATAAATGAATGCATCTTTGAGGTTACCTGTGTAATTTGCTTCTGAATAAAATGCAGTCCCTGCTCACATCGGAAAACAGTAAATTGTTAGATGGATAGTTATAGCACGTGATAACGACCTCCTGCGTTTTGGACCAACGGGACCAAACCTGTCATAAAGAGATACCGTAATGTCAAGCTTTCAGATTCTACAATTGACATAACTAACACGTTGCACCAGAAAAAAAGACAAAAAGAAATGTCGACACGACGTAATAGCCTTAAAAACATGACAAATATACAAAAAAACAGGTAATTGGCTTTCAAGTTTGTTCATACACGTAATGCATTTGTTCTCGGTGTATTAAATATCAGTCCCAGAAATGGCCATGACAGAAAGTTGTGTCCTTTATAAAAATCTGTCCTCAAAGAAACTAAGAGCGTAACTTAACAAAGCCATGTACCAAGACTTTTAGGCTTACCAGCTCAGTAATTAAAAGGAACACTAATACGTAAATCATCTTTTGCATGAATACAACGCCCAAGAAAGGCTTAAGAATACAGAATTACGGAAGTTTCTATTAAGTCCGGTTGTTATGTATAGTTCGAGTCAAGGTATTACAAACGATGAAGATATCGCGACTACATAATCGTTTTAACATCAACTATAACATTGGATCTACATCTCGGGTTTGACTTTCATATCTCCATTTGGTAGCATGCTTTGTGCTTGTGCAAGACGCATTGATTCCTGCATTAGATGATCTGAGGTTAGCAACTATACAAGCGACAATTACATGAAGTATCTTTCCAAGGTTACTAAAGTATATTAATTACTATTAAAGTCATGCATATTCAGGTAGGATTTACTTGAGAACGGGTAAGATTTAGATTAATTTCAATACCAACCGGGTATTTTCATTTCAAAAGAGCTAAAGAAGTAATATGTCAGGTGGGTAGAACATGTCAAGGGTTTAGAGGCTGCTGAATTGCACTTTAATGCATGCAACTTCCTACATCAATTTCTTCAAAGATTCAAATTATTATTGTGATGACACTCTGCCGGTTTAATATCGTATCTTAAATCATGTTTGACGCATTATCTATTTAGTAAATTCATATAAAACACACAAAAAAGTAGTTTTAGGTCAACCCAACGTGTTCCAATTTTTACTTAAATATGACCTGTTTTGACCCACTACCCAACTTGCATTTGCCACCTCTACCAGATACAAAAATCAGTGTCCTACTGTCCCTACCATAGTTGTATATGTTTGTGACCAGGCAGAGAACCTACAAAACATTAGTCTAATCAGGAGTCCACTTGTAAAATCTAGCATAATCCTGTTCGATTAACACCTCATCCAAAAGATGACACGATTTATTAAAAACATAGATTTTTCATGCTACGTCTGCATAGTACAGATTTAGTAAGATAATAGACCTTTCCTATAAATGTATGGATTACAAATTTTTAATCATCCGAGCTTTCTGAATGGACATGTACTGTGAATATACTGTTTATTAATACAACCAGTAAAAAACGATACCCCATCCCATAAAGAGAGTGCTACTTTTAACCTGGAAATTTGACATAAACTACCTACTAGAGCAGGAAAGTATTGATTCAAATCCGAAAAAGGAGATTGAAACTTCAATAACGTGTTCCCTTCTAACAGAACTTTCTACACTTCAATATCCCTTTCAGAACACAATTAAAGAAGTGATGGACATTTTATCTTAATATACTCCTAAGTCCTAATGAATCATTGTCCTCCTTGTGGGAAATCCAAAATGGGTCCACTTGTAATGTAATGGAGCACTCCCCTATGAAAAAAAGAAAACCTAAATCGCATTTGCTTTATGTTGGAACCCAAAGATCCTACGTGGTATAACAGCAGGCCAATTCATGGTCTATAAAAGTTTTTGACAATGGACGACCTAATGGTATATGTTTACGTATGCAACTATGCAAGACTGCTTCAAGAGCCAAATGCGGCATAATACCAATCACTAACAACTGACTCCGATACAAGTAAGGTATACCAATATAACAAAAAAGTGATATCAAAGCAGATATAGAAACTTCAGCTGGGTTTAAAGAACTCACAGCTGCAGAAGATGCACGAATCTCCCTGTAATCTTCGACTTCATCAGGAAAAGCTTGTTCAAGTTCTTCCAAAAGATGCTTCCGCAAAGCCTATAAAGAGAAACCCTAAGTCACGCATATAATATGTGCAGATAATTCATGCATGAAGTACACGATTAAAACATAAAAAAGATTATCCTAATTACACTGATCTTGGTATTTACAGTATAATATAACAGCACTAGGGACCAACTCAATTGTCATAGTGCAAGGAAGTACATGATTAATACATAAAAATGATTATCCATCTTCCAATGAAAATACTTTAAAAAAAAAACCAAAACTATATTACTATTTACAGTATAATCTAACAGCACTAGGGACCAACTTAATTGTCATGTTCTGAAAAGCTAGCATTTCCAAAATTGGACAAAACTTCGGGCAGAGCAAAACTAATGAGAAATACATTAGCAGTATGTCAGTAGCAAAACTGTATCAGCTGACTAAAAAGAAATGTTTGAGAGGTAAACAATAAGCCTCACTGGTTATTATTTTACATCAACTCTCTTATATCTATACAGGATTATAGATTACACTATTTGTAAAACATAAGTGTTGTAAAACTCGGATAACAAGGCTGAGTAATCGCCTAATCGGCGATCACTCACTCCAAGGTCCGTGACCGAGACAAGTTGAGCTGAATCAGCCAGAAAAATCGGTTTGGTAAAAATTCAATCAACACAATTGGCTTAATGTTTCTATACATATTCCTAGGGTCCTATGAACATGTCATACATATAATTTCAAAATTCATATATAAATATTCCAATCCGGGTACTGCCTAGGCCGATTATCCGCTACAAGGTATCCAACTGCTTGAGTACCGCCTAGCGAGCTTTACAACCATGTAAAATACATCCCCTTAACACTTCCTTTTATGTTACAAGTTTACAACTGATCACACACGATAGATTAATCACAACTGGAGAGTACTGGATAAGAACCAGTAGAGAAACTTCTCCTTACCCATAGAGTAAAAAATAAACTGATCCACACCCTTTTTAGAGCTAAAACGCCCAAACTGCACGCATATAAACTTTCTTGGATAAACAATAACCATACGCTAAGGCCACTTAGAAGCACATACGAGTCCACTTATACAGCTCTAACTATGTTGAAAACGTACATTTCTTAAAATTCCAGTTTCCTATACACTACAAAAGTTATTCAATTCTCTTCCTAATAACCCGAAAATATAAACAACGATGATGATGATGATGATGATGATGATGATGATACAAACCTTAAAAGCATCAGTTTTGCCTTTGGTAATCTGATTCTTGGCAATACAGCTATTCAACACATCACGCGTAAACTCATCCGGATTCTTCCCATCATCAATCAAACTACAATAACAATAAACAAAATTCAACTTCACGTTCTTATAATCCAAAACAAGACATAACAAACAAAATTCATTACTTTAACACTTCCATCGGCACTTGTATATTACACTTCTCCGACAGCTTCGCCATATTATCCATCTCCATCACAAGCGCATTCCTAAACAAATTAACCAATTCAGTTAACAAAAAAAAAAAAGTATCCGAACTACACGCCAGTTCCTAACTAAGCCACCATACTATCAAAACGATAAAAAAATGTTTTTCATCTTTCGTTTTATTGTGCACCAAGGGTAACTTTTACGAAAGTATCCTATTACATGTTGACACGCACGTGTCAACACGTAAAACTATAAAATGTAAAAGTTACCCTTACTGCACAAAAAAACGAAAGATGGAAAAACATTTTTTTATCGTTTTGATAGTACGGTGGCTTAATTAGGAACTGGCGTATAGTTCGGATACTTTTTTTTTTTTTTTCTTCCTTTTATAAAAACCCTAGAATTAAATTTAGGGGGTGTTTGTTTAAGCTTATATGTAGGCTTATGAGCTTATTTGATTTCGGCTTATATTTCATAAGCCTCAATTTTCCGGCTTATTTTGAAACTTATATAAGCCCACAAGTCTCAAAATAAGCCGTAAATTTTGGGGCTTATGAAATATAAGCCGAAAAACAAATAAGCTCATAAGCCACATATATAAGCTTAAACAAACACCCCCTTAAAGTTATTAAAAAAAAATGAATGAAATGAATTACAGGCGTTGGAGGAGGGGAAGCTGAGAAGAGACGTTGAAGGAAGAGACGGTTAGGTAGAGCTGGTGGATGGTGGCGAGGGTTTTCTGGATGGAGTTGATGACTTGATTAAGGTTTTGTTTATGGTCGTCGGAGGATGACGTGGTGGTTGATTCGTCAGGTGAGTTGTTGTTGTTGTTGTTTAATGTGCCGTTGCCGCCTGCTGCTGCTCCGGTGGTGTCCATGGTTGGTTGGTTGAGGATGGTGGTGGTGTGGTGGGTTTGAGTTTAGGGATCGGATGGGATGGTTTTTGGAGTCTGAGTTTTGGGTGTTTGGAACAATGACACCTTCAACAAAAGGGTGTGTTTGGCAAATAGTTACTGTATGAAAATGGTTTTAGAATCAAAAGCTTTTTTATTTTATTTTTTTATTATTATTATTTTTTTTTTTAATTATAACATCACTTTATTATAATCACTTTATTAAACCCAAAGGATTTACAAAATTAGTGGGGAGTCGCGATCTGTTGAGCCTCTCCTCTAATACTATATCAAAGCCTAATCCTACTAAAGATATGAATAGAAGCGCGCCCAACGTTTGAGTCACTTGAGAACTTTGATTCGCTCAAAGAATGCCACCGCATCCTTCTCAAGTTCCCCAAAAGAAGAGAATGAAAAGGGGAGAAACACATATCCAATATTCGCACACTTAGCTTCATATTTGGCGCGTTACGTTGCGCAGCCTCAATCACCGCACTACCCGGCATAAAATCAACCATACCAGTTTGTGTCAAAGGCGATGACCCTGTCAGATCAACACAAACATCAAGTCCTCCATTCCACGAGTATAGCAAAACATCAGCTAGCCGCAAGGGTCTGTCCCTTTCTCCACAAAGGCCAATGTCAACTTCTTTACAAGCCGAGATCCCCGACCGAGAACATATATCAACAAAGGTATCGCGCACCACGTTATGTCGATGTTTAATACCAATAATACCCGCGCACGATACAGCATGATCCCCATAAATATCACCCGCAAAAACCCTGGAACAAGCTGAGCCCGGATTTCAACATAGAAAAGTGGAACACCTAGCCGATAACACAACACACAACGGTAGGTCCTAGCAATTCATAGTTTGTCCCAACCCAGATATCGGAACCACCCTAAGTCAATTCATAGTTTGCATATTATTATTATTATTATTATTATTATTATTATTATTATTATTATTATTATTATTATTGAGTAAACTGCAAAAACATGTCCTTAAATTTTGTCATTTTTGTGAGAAATGTCCTTGAACAAAAAATTATGCAAGTTGTGTCTTTAACGTTTTTTTTTTGCGAGAAATGCCCTTTAGCCGTTAAATCCCTCATTTTTACTAACGCTCGTTAACTTTTCCTCTTAGTGGCCATGTGAAATGACTAATTTACCCTCGTCTTCTTTCCACAATTACGTTTTTTTTTAATTGCAATTATTTTCCCTCCATTATTCTTCATCACCACCACCCTCTACCACCATACGACGACCACCACCACCAAATACCAAATAAACATTCCAGTTTAGTTACGATGCAAAAGACGAAGCTGTTGTGCAATGCTTTCCTTGCAATTTGTTGTTACTACTTGCTTTCTGCAGTGAATACATTGTAATATACCACCACTTACTCACTGCCAGATATAATTAATATATCTTTCTTTTTTGTTTTAACATGTCGATATAATTTATTCTATACTTGGGGTTTGGGTAAACTATACACATACGTCTTTTAATTTGGAAAATTTAAGAAGTGACTAATTCTAAAACAGATGGAGTTTTTGTATGTGAACGAGTAGGTTTCGTAGTTTTTCATTACGTAATTCTTTCTAGAACAATCTAATGATGAAATTGTGGATAGATCCTCTATTCCTCTCGCTGAGTGGTGTTACTATTGATGCTAAAATAATTATATACTTTGGTAGATGAAGGAATGAATTGAAATTTCGGGTAAATGATGGGCTTATATATAGTTGCTTGTAATTGTTGGGTATTAAGTATTAACCCTTGTTCAAATTGATAATTATGAACATCATGGACCGTATGGCAAGACATAAATAGTTTTAAGGGAGAACATAACCTTCAATAGGGCCAGTGTTGGCGGATCCAAGATTTTAATTAACATGGTTGATAGCAGAGCCAAAACATTTGCTCAATGGGATACAATAGATGGGTTAGACTAGTTTAAGAAAGGAAAAATCATAAAAGTTCAACTGAACTTTACACCTGTGACATTTTTCAAGACGGTCCCTAAGGGCAAGCTAGGTCATGTGACCAGAGTTTGTTGTGGGTTAAACTTTGTATGAGACCTTTCAAAGTTAAAAGAACTTTGTGCATTCAGCTATTATGTGACGACTATTTTTCGTTCCTTATGATATCTAATCACTCATTATGATGTATGCACAAACCATTAAGGAAAATTGATGAATATCACAAACGTTATTATCAGATCGGATGTTATAATATTTTAGCTAATGAATTACAATCAATCAGCCCAATTATGGCAAACCTGAAACCCTTAGAGCATGGGGTGTCGTGGGGAGCTCAAAGCTCTTCAGTTGGGCCCCACGTGTGCCACCTCACCTTCACATCACTCCAACACACTCACTTAAAAATACCCCCAATCACAACTAATTCAAACCTCTTCACTTGGGTCCCACCCACCCTCACAAACACATCACAAACACAAAAGAAACAAACACAAACACTGCAAAACCTTTTGTCCGTTTCTTCGTCGTTGGACCGGCGAAACATTAACTGGCGAGTAGCCATGGTGTCGTGGCGAGGAGAAGAAACAAGTGGCGAGTAGCCACGTTGGAAACGGCGAACAACGAAATCATCGACACCCCTTGCTCTTATATGAATAAAAATGAGTTAGTTTTCTATGGTCACACATAAATGGATTTTGTTGCTGGAAACATTAGGAATTACTCACTGCTCATAAAGCAAAAAGGTGGATATCTGGATAGCTTTGTTTTTACTTTTGGTAGTTGAGAACTTGATATGGAAAACCTTTTTGAAGCTTGCGAGTTGTATAACAGAAACTTTATTATCTACAATTAAACCATATAACTAGAAATGTTGCCTCAACATCTGATATAACACATGTACTAAATAGCTTATAATACAATTTGAAATAAAGTAATTATTTGGATATATATTTTTAAAATGTTGTGTGTTTTAAACTTATTTAATTCCTTTAAAACATGACAATGATCTTATTATCGAAAGTGCAAGAAAAGCATTGCACAACAACTTAGTCTTTGCATCGTAACTAAAATCCCAACAAAGCGCATCCCGTGAGTGAATGGCATTAGCGATATATTCTTCTTGGTGTTGGCGTTTAATGGCGGAACCTACACTCCATGTTACTTCTCGCAAAAGGTTTTAAGGAGACAAAGAGGCAAGACTAACGTGCTAACCCAACAAGAAATGTCCCAGTGTGCAGATCCCCTTATCAAGAGCCCTTTCAAAACGCGAGAGAATCCCAAACGACACTTTGAGGGATAGATTCGGTGTATGCAACCCCTTAAAAGCAAGGTGTCAAGTAGGTGTAGATCAAAACCATGATGCTCACCAAACCCGGTCTTAAACATGAGCAATAGAAGAAGGAACAAGCGGTTTAACAAGATCAAACAAGATGAATCTAACAACACCATCACCACGATTGGGCATAAAGTCATAACCGTGCCTCGCACTTTATTTTGATGCGCATTTAAATACAATTTCCACGTGTTTCGAGTATCACGTAAGGAAAAAAAAATGAAAAGAAACAGAAAACGTTGTGTAAGGATGAAAGGAAAATGAATGAAAAATAGTGTAATTTGGTTGATTTTAAAAGTAAATTGTTTCCTCTCAAAAGTGGCATGAAAATGTTTACTTCATATTACTTTATTTTTTTTTAGTAAAAAAAACTCAAGAACACAGAAAGATAATGTATTCAGAGGCCGCTCAAGTTTTCAGTTTTTTACATATAGGTTACTCATTTATAGAAACCAACTTATAGGCCATTGAACTATATGTTTGTTTTCGTTTACACCAATTACGATCAAATTTTTTCTCGAAAACTATACAAAAAGAAATGACGAACCAAATCTAGCATATTAAAACAATACCAACAAAAAAATATGCGAAAAATGTCAACAAAACCTTTTTAAATTAGATGTTTACTCTATAGCATTAATGTGATTAAACATATAAAATTGAAATTTCACGTATAGTTTCCTCTCCATATTATTTTAGTATGTTAGTTTTAAGTTCATTCTTTCAGTTTGATATAATATCGGAAATAAATTTAGGCGAAGTTGGTGTACTCGAAAACAAACACATACTTTGGTGACCTATTAGTTTGTTTTAATAGATAAGTGACCTATATGATTAAAAAAACTGAAAAATTTGGCGGCTTCGAGATACATTATCCCTTTATTTTTCAAATGTTAATCTTATATTTTTATAATCACAAATACAAATTGTTCATGCTAGTTTTGACAAACATAATCGAAAATTAAAATGCGTTTCTTTGAGGTTTTTTACTTTTGTAAAGAGTAAAGCAACTAAAATCAACTTTGTGTTAATTTTATTAGCTAAAAAGGTCAATACGTTATCCATTCTGCGTTCTCGAGTTTTAAATAAAAGGAAAAGAAAGAGCTAGAAAAGAATTGAAACACGTTACTTGGTTAGTGTTCTCGAGATGTTAAAAGGAAAAGAAAAAAAATTGATAATTTTACACTTATACCCTTCACATGTGATATATATGTGTGAGTATTATATAAGGTTAGATGAGTCATTATACAAGAAGGTGCATTTCCTAATTATCTTTCCTTCCAAATCATCCCATATTTTGGAGGAAAATTTTGGCTCAAATTTCCCTTCTAAATCATTTCCTTTCATTCCCTAAAAAAAAACTCGAAAACACAAAATTTTGTTATTTTTCTATCATTTCTTTTATTTTCCTCCAAAATTAAAACTCAAGAACACAACAATGTAAGGAGCATAGAATTGTTACATACTCCGTACTTTTACAACCTTGACACAAAAATTAGAAAACATGAAAATGAAGAATTTTTTCATTTAATTTTTGTTGAAGATCTATATATGTTAGATATATTAGTCGTAAGGTTTAGAGGTTATGAATATTAGGCGAAATTGCGCCGACGCAGTGCGGGTTTCTAGCGGTAGACAATTAACGATATGCGATATTATGGCAAGTGTTTCGTTTAACATTCAAAATAGAACGTGAAAATATCAAAATGTAATTGCAAACGGTTGTAACATCCGATAATTCAACCCTAACAAAAATTCTTAACATGGTTTGACATTCACGAATGGTATGAGTATATGGTGTGACAATTTTCTTTTCAAACAATTAATACTTTCCAAAGTTACCATGCAAAGTAATAGAAATCAAGTTTGACATTCACGAATGACAGTTTTCTTTGCAAACCATGAATACTTTCCAAAGTTACCATGCAAACCACATTTTCCACTTTTCACATTCTACTTTTCCAATTCTTGACTTGATGACCATTTTTGTATTTTATGTAGTATAGATTATAGCTCGAACTCATGTTTCTAATACTTGCAATGTTGCTAAAAGAAATACTTGCAATGTTCGGTAGGCGGATGTTATCATAATTAGCTTAACCATAAAAAATCCTATTTTTTGCTTATTATTTTCTCGTTTGTTTGTTGGATTTCCTTTTTGTACGAGAAAAAACTCCACCCGAGACACATTAGGTGACCTTACAGGCAAACCTCAAACTCAAAAGACCACCCTGCAAGACTCATGAAGCCTCATAAATCACTAGCCCTCTACGATTCTAGATTATTTGGCTAGGACGTGATAGCCCCATAAAGTTTGCAGCTAATGAGATTTGATCTTGATACCTCTTATTTTGACTCCTAAACCGTTATCACTAGACTACCATTGGTTTAAAAGTTAGAGTTAATTACATTAATCGTCTTTGTGGTTTGCTGAATTTTACAGATCTTGTCCTTGTGCTTTTTTTAAGCGGGGTCATGTCCTTGTGGTTTTTGATTTTTACGGATCCTTTCCAATTTTCGACCCAAGTCCCAACGATCGTTAGAAAAGACCTAACTTGACATTGATGGACTAACGTGAGGGTTAACCTTGTAATTTGGGTTTTCCCTTTCAAAATACAAACCACAAGGACGATTTATGTAATTTACTCCTTAAAAATATATATATTTTTAGTTTTATTATAGGATTTTTTTTTAATTTTATTATAATAAAAATTTTAATTAAAAAAAAAAAAAAAAAAAAAAAAACTTTTTAAAAAACTATGGGCTTATGTACTTACGATTTTTTAATACATATTTGTATTTTTTTTTTACGTTTTAATGCTTTTTCGTCTCTTTTTTACGTTTTCCATACTTTTTTATACGTTCTTCATATGTTTTTATACGTTTTTGTACGCTTTTTGGACGTTATTATACGTTCTTCATTCGTTTTTGTTCGTTTATATACACTTTTGTACTTTTTTGTTCGTTTTTGTATGTTTTATGCATTTTCGTATAAAAACGAACAAAATGTATGAAAACTTATAAAACACGTATAAAAACGGATAAAAACCATAAGAAAATGTATGAAAACAACGTACAAAAATAGATGAAGATGTACAAAAACGTATAATGACGTCCAAAACAAAAAAAAAATCGTAGAAAAACTTCTAAAAATCTCATAAAAACAAACGGAAACTTATAAAAACGAACGAAAACGTATAAAAATGAATGAAAGCGTATAAAATCGTTTTTTATACGCTTCATCCGTTTTTATAATAAAATTAAAAAATAGTTTATTTATTTATTTATCTATTTCAATTTATTATGATTTTTTTAATAAAATATTAAAAAAAAAAACAGTTTAAAAAATTTACTATAATAAAATTAAAATTATTTTTTTTTTTTTTTAATTTTATTATAAAATTTTTTTTAATAAAGTTATTATTTTTTTTTAATTTAAAAAAAGAATTGTTTTAATAAAATTGAAATTTCTTCGTATAATAGAATTAATTTTTTTTTTAATAGTAAATTACATAAATCGTCCTTGTGGTTTGTATTTTTAGAGAGAAAACTCAAATTACAAAGTTAACCCTCACGTTAGTCCATCAATGTTAAGTTTGGTCCTTTTTAACGATCGTTTGGACTTGGGTCGAAAATTGGACAGGATCCGTAAAAATCAAAAACCACAGAGACATGATCAGCTTAAAAAAAAGTACAGGGACAAGATCCGTAAAAATTAGCAAACCACAAGGATGATTTATGTAATTGACTCTAAAGGTTATATTAATGTGAAGTATAAAAATCGGTAATCCTAGCGTGTAAGCGACAACTTTAACCATCTAAGCTACCTTTCCATTGGTGTTTATTGCATTTAGCACAAGATACTCATATCAACAAGCATATACGGAGTAATTCATTTTCAAGTTTCAAATAGGTAACATTAAAGTACTTAACCTTTTTAGTCAATTGTCATATACATCATACCAACAAAATGTTGAGTTTATGATATATAAAATACAATAAAACATAAAGACATCAAGAGTACACAAATGAAGACTTAAGATCATAACAAATAAATTAATTAACGAAAGTATGCGTAACGCACCTCTTGCGAATGTCAAATCCTCGAGCAAAGCAAAACAACCCTCGAGCAAAGCAAAACAAAGAAGTACTTATTGGTGTAAGAATAATGTCTTACAACCACGCTCTTGTACACACGAATTAACCAAACGAATCAGCGATTGCTAGATCTAACACAAGTCCTCGCTTAAGAAAACGAAACCAAACTCCCTTACAAATGGGTGTTCGGCCAAAATGGGACAAGAGAGAGAGAGAGAGATCTAGGTTAATTTAATGCACAAGTATATAAACCCTAAAACCTAACCTCTTTATATACTAGTAGGTAAACTTAGGAACAAGTTTATGAATTAGGGCTTTGGAAGGCCCCTATGGCCGCCATGTAGACAAGCCCAAAGGAAATCCATAACTTTTCCAAGTTTTCCATTTCTAGTCCTTTCTCTTTTCATTTAACGGTCGTTAGTCATATTACCGTTAAATACTTAACGATCGTTAACCGACTTAATGTGTAATAATTAATCGTAAACATAAACATTAATTATTAACTTTAATTCTCATTCGCTAATGTGTGCATCCGTGGTCACGAGTTCGAATCCGGACATTCACATGTTTGTAAATATATACATTTCCAACAGCTCCCACTGGATATGTTTACAAACGTGAAATGACATTGGTTAGCGTCTAGCAACACGCCAATGCCCCCAAGATAACTCGTATGGTTTTCGGAGAAAACCAAGTTTGATGATTCATCATCATATTCATCCTTTGTTTCTAATACCATGTTAATAAGAATATGGATCTTACTCATTTCTTAATTAACTATTCTGCTTCTCGCTTTATATGATTTATTAAGATTACCAATTCTTCCGAATGTAAGACCTTGGGTATGGCCATACAAACATCTTAACAATCCTACGAGGGCCCAAGAGTATTATACTTCAAAATAAATTTGAAGGAAACAAATCCCATTTTGACTACAAGGTGATTCATAAATTTCGCAACACTCGAAAACAACCCTTATAACTACCGCCACGTATAGCGTTAGATTGCTTCACAAAATGCACTACATCCATGACATATCTCTTGTATCTCAAGTCGAGGATAAATATCCATGATATACTTATTGACAAAGATCCATAAAGTATCATCACGCGGGTGGGATAAGTCCTACACTCAATTCATTGAACATCATCTCGAATTAGTCATGCTACGCATCAATATACTTTCAAGTATATTTTAACTAATACTCGATTTGTCTTAATTCAATATCATTCCCATGTTATTGATTGACAACGGACTATTTAGAATAACTTAAGTTATTCAAGGATTTAAACATGCAAATCTGACACAATATTATAAATGAAATTAAACGATACCGTGCTTTAATTCATTATAAATAATAATTGTTTAACATCCTTTATCCAAATACTAAATAGATCAATGCATGATAATTCTCGCTTAATGAATTTTGCCAAGTCATGCAACTCATACTTGTTGACAAGGCATAATTTCAACTAACTTTGATCTACAAGAATTTTGAGAATATTTATTTCAAAAATTCAATAATTGAATTTCTTGTATGTGTTTACATATCTTGATATTGTCATATCATTCCATAAGGTGCGTGATAACATGAACCACCTTTATATGACAATCATCTTTCAAAACTTTAAAGTTTTAAAGTATTCTTCATTCTTTAATGTATAATGCAACTATGCTCTTAGTTGAGCATAACTAGTCAACATGGTCATTATCAAGGATACCATGACTAGAATTGAGTGTCATCTCAATTATACCAAGATTATTGTGTACAACAATATGCTCTTTAAACATCCGTAAACTTCAGCGGTTATAGTGTAATGTTGGTGCCTACCAAACTCAAGTTTGTTGGCAATGACAATTATGAAATAATTGCCATATTTTCGTCCATAGAATCTAGGAGCATATCCAGATCGTGGAATGTGATTCTAAATCCAAACATATTCCTTTTAAAATATTTATTACACTAACAACTTTCAATGTTGTCAAATCATCTTGTAACCAAGCATGACACAACAATCTTATACACAACATGCTGTACATGATGAATCTTCAAGTTAAACTTTAAGATCTCATTCATATTATATCTTGTTAAAGATATGTATTTATCATGTTTTATTAGACTCATTTATTTTACCGCATATGTTTATAAACATATATTCCAAGGTTGTATGTCTTATTTCCAAATCTTACACACAAATTTTCATTCCCAATTAAAACTTAATTTAGATGGAATGTAGTTGCCCATACAACATATAAGATTTAAGAAAATAATACTCCCACTAGCTTTCAGGAATACTTATGAGCTATCTTATTTTGATTTATTAAATCAAACATTGATTTAATATTAAACATAAGAATCATCTCATAGATGCATGCATATATCCATTCATGGATTCTTGCAGTTTGTACATATTCAAAGATTATTTGGATTCATAAAACTACTTTGTATTACTTATCGTCCTCGCAAAAGTAATTCTACAACAAAGAGTTTTGATATTCATTGTCAAAATTTCATATCAATGAAACTAAGTATGACAATTATAATCTTTATACTTTTATTTAATGTATTTAGAAAAGAATATTCAATCATAGTTAATTGCTTAAATATGATTAATATTATTATCACTAGACATGCATTAAATATGTGTACAATATTGTCCATATAATTTCTACATAAAGATTTAAACCACTAGGTTTCCATCCTTTGAAGAAAATCATCTTCATTTAGATAAACCAAGTATCTAAAATTGATTATATTTATGGACAAGATCTCAACATTCATAGTATGATTGATTTACCACAATTCAACATTTGGTAAATTCATCATCATTATTATGAGCTTACCATGATCCTGAACTCATAATCCTCAGCATATTAAATATCTGAGATATCCTTACGGATCTATGAATGACAATTCCATCATTTTGAGGTCTATCATTTACATGTTTAGCCTCATCATGATATTTGCTAGTGCATTTTAGAAGATTATATATTTTGTAATTCAATCTTTCAAGATCTAAACAAACTCCCACTTGCCTTTAACAATTTAAAGATTACCTTTAAATAGTTTATCAAGTAAAGCAACAATACATTGTTCTCTTTTGGGATATTACATAAAACATTGATGCTTCTAACATTAGTTTGTTACAACTCACTCTATAAGTAGTTTAACAAATTCGAACTTCATTTATAAGACTTAATGTGATTCATCACATTCCATAAACAAATGATGTCTTATCAATCTTCTAGGTTGGAGTCTTATTGAGTATATTCAATCTATACTCAATCTACTAACCTTGATAACTTTTGGAAGAAACTATAGTTATCTTGAATCAAACATGTTAATAGATTTTGATTCTTCTAACTGAACATACCATAAAACTATGGTATTTCATTAGAATTAATATTGTAAGATAATCTAATAATATTTAAGATAACCATATACTCTTTGGCTCATCTATTTACCAACAAAGTAAAACTTAATGGTACAATAGAATTACCAAGTCAATTGCATACATTATAACTCAAGTATTTTGACCAAATCAAAAGACATATCGCTTATAATCCCACTATACGCTATAAGTCATTGATCAAAAGTTAACGCCTTACTTTAGTCCATCAATGTTAAGTTTGGTCCTTTTAACGATCGTTTGGACTTGGGTCGAAAATTGGACGATCCGTAAAAATCAAAACCACGTAGACATGATCGCCTTAAAAAAAGCAGGACAAGATCCGTAAAAATTAGCAAACCACAAGGATGATTTATGTAATTGACTCTAAAGGTTATATTAATGTGAAGTATAAAATCGGTAATCCTAGCGTGTAGCGACAACTTTAACCATCTAAGCTACCTTTCCATTGGTGTTTATTGCATTTAGCACAAGATACTCATATCAACAAGTTTAGTTTATGATATATAAAATACAATAAAACATAAAGACATCAAGAGTACACAAGAGTGGAAGACTTAAAGATCATAACAAATAAATAATTAACGAAAGTATGCGTAACGTACTCTTGCGAATGTCAAATCCTCGAGCAAATCAAAACAACCCTCGAGCAAAGCAAAACAAAGAAGTACTTATTGGTGTAAGAATAATGTCTTACAACCACGCTCTTGTACACACGAATTAACCAAACGAATCAGCGATTGCTAGATCTAACACAAGTCCTCGTTTAAGAAAACGAAACCAAACTCCCTTACAAATGGGGTGTTCGGCCAATATGGACAAGAGAGAGAGAGAGAGATCTAGGGTTAATTCAATGCACAAGTGTTTGAAACCCTAGAACCTAACCTCTTTATATACTAGTAGGTAAACTTAGGAACAAGTTTATGAATTAGGGCTTTGAAAGGCCCCTATGGCCGACCATGTAGACAAGCCCAAATGAAATCCATAACTTTTCCAAGTTTTCCATTTCTAGTCCTTTCTCTTTTCATTTAACGGTCGTTAGTCATTTTTCCGTTAAATACTTAACGATCGTTAACTGGACTTAATGTGTAATAATTAATCGTAAACATAAACATTAATTATTAACTTTAATTCTCATTCGCTAATGTGTGCATCCGTGGTCACGAGTTCGAATCCGGACATTCACATGTTTGTAAATATATACATTTCCAACAGCCCCACTGGATATGTTTACAAAGCGTGAAATGACATTGGTTAGCGTCTAGCAACACGCCAATGCCCCCAAGATAACTCGTGTATGGTTTTCGGAGAAAACCAAGTTTGATGATTCATCATCATATTCATCCTTTGTTTCTAATACCATGTTAATAAGAATATGGATCTTACTCATTTCTTAATTAACTATTCTGCTTTCTCGCTTTATATGATTTATTAAGATTACCAATTCTTCCGAATGAAGACCTTGGGTATGGCCATACAAACATCTTAACAATCCTACGAGGGCCCAAGAGTATTATACTTCAAAATAAATTTGAAGGAAACAAATTCCATTTTGACTACAAGGGATTCATAAATTTCGCAACACTTCGAAAACAACCCTTATAACTACCGATTCGTGTAGCGTTAGATTGCTTCACAAAATGCACTACATCCATGACATATCTCTTGTATCTCAAGTCGAGGATAAATATCCATGATATACTTAATGACAAAGATCCATAAAGTATCATCATGCGGGTGGGATAAGTCCTATACTCAATTCATTGAATATCATCTGAAATTAGTCATGTTACGCATCAATATACTTTCAAGTATATTCTAACTAATACTCAGATTTATCTTAATTCAATATCATTCCCATGTTATTGATTGACAACGGACTATTTAGAATAACTTAAGTTATTCAAGGATATAAACATGCAAATACATGACACAATATTATAAATGAAATTAAATGTATACCGTACTTTAATTCATTATAAATAATAATTGTTTAACATCCTTTATCCAAATACTAAATATATCAATGCATGATAATTCTCAGTTAATGAATTTTGCCACAAGTCATGCAACTCATACTTGTTGACAAGGCATAATTTCAACTAACTTTGATCTACAAGAATTTTGAGAATACTTATTTCAAAAATTCAATAATTGAATTTCTTGTATGTGTTTACACATATCTTGATATTGTCATATCATTCCATAAGGTGCATGATAACCTGAACCACCTTTATATGACAATCATCTTTCAAAACTTTTAAAGTTTTAAAGTATTCTTCATTCTTTAATGTATAATGCAACTATGCTCTTAGCATAACTAGTCAACATGGTCATTATCAAGGATACCATGACTAGAATTGAGTGTCATCTCAATTATACCAAATCATTGTGTACAACAATATGCTCTTTAAACATCCGTAAACTTGAATGCTTATAGTGTAATGTTGGTGCCTACCAAACTCAAGTTTGTTGGCAATGACAATTATGAAATAATTGCCATATATTCGTCCATAGAATCTAGGAGCATATCCAGACTGTGGAATGTGATTCTAAATCCAAACATATTCCTTTTAAAATATTTATTACACTAACAACTTTCAATGTTGTCAAATCATCTTGTAACCAAGCATGACACAACAATCTTATACACAACATGATGTACATGATGAATCTTCAAGTTAAACTTTAAGATCTCATTCATATTATATCTTGTTAAAGATATGTATTTATCATATTTTATTAGACTCATTTATTTTACCGCATATGTTTATAAACATATATTCCAAGGTTGTATGTCTTATTTCCAAATCTTACAAACAAAGTTTCATTCCCAATTAAAACTTAATTTAGTTGGAATGTAGTTGCCCATACAACATATAAGATTTAAGAAAATAATACTCCCACTAGCTTTCAGGAATACTTATTAGCTATCTTATTTTAATTTATTAAATCAAACATTTATTTAATATTAAACATAAGACTCATCTCATAGATGCATGCATATATCCATTCATGGATTCTTGCAGTTTGTACATATTCAAAGATTATTTGAATTCATAAAACCACTTTGTATTACTTATCGTCCTCGCAAAAGTAATTCCACAACAAAGAGTTTTGATATTCATTGTCAAAATTTCATATCAATGAAACTAAGTATGACAATTATAATCTTTATACTTTTATTTAATGTATCTAGAAAAGAATATTCAATCATAGTTAATTGCTTAAATATGATTAATATTATTATCACTAGACATGCATTAAATATGTGTACAATATTGTCCATATAATTTCTACATAAAGATTTAAACCACTAGGGTTTCCATCCTTTGAAGAAAATCATCTTCACTTTAGATAAACCAAGTATCTAAAATTGATTATATTTATGGACAACATCTCAACATTCATAGTATGATTGATTTACCACATTCAACATTTGGTAAATTCATCATCATGATTAATGAGCTTACCATTATCCTCAGAACTCATTATCCTCAAGATATTAAATATCGAGATATCCTTACGGATCTATGAATGACAATTCCATCATTTTGAGGTCTATCATTTACATGTTTAGCCTCATCATGATATTTGCTAGTGCATTTTATAAGATTATGTATTTTGTAATTCAATCTTTCAAGATCTAAACAAAACTCCCACTTGCCTTTAACAATTTAAAGATTACCTTTAAATAGTTTATCAAGTAGAGAAACAATACATTGTTCTCTTTTGGGATATTACAAAAAACATTGACAGTTCCTAACATTAGTTTGTTACAACTCACTCTATAAGTAGTTTAACAAATTCAGAACTTCATTTATAAGACTCAATGTGATTCATCACATTCCATAAACAAATGGTGTCTTATCAATCTTCTAGGTTGGAGTCTTATTGAGTATATTCAATCTATACTCAATCTACTAACCTTGATAACATGTGGAAGAAACTATAGTTATCTTGAATCAAACATGCCAATAGATTTTGATTCTTCTAACTGAACATACCATAAGTATATGGTATTTCATTAGAATTAATATTGTAAGATAATCTAACAATATTTAAGATAACCATTTACTCTTTGGCTTATCCTATTTACCAACAAAGTAAAACTTAATGGTACAATAGAATTACCAAGTCAATTGCATGCATTATAACACAAGTATTTTTGACCAAGTCAAAAGACATACCAGTTATAATCCCACTATACGTTATTAGTCATTGATCAACTCATTGACTTCATGCATATGTCTTAAAACATAGCAAGTTAACGTCTTACTTTATATTGTAAGTCTTGTATAAAAGACTTCATGTTTGTGACTTTACAAAATCATAAACATTTATAATTAAAGTAATTATGAACACCACCTCGTGTTTCAATTAATATTTCAAGTTAATATTTACTACATATACTTAAGTCATTCAACGAATACTCAAATTCAAAGTAGTATCGATTACTTCATTTAATTATGTCATTCCATGAAATGTTCAATGTAAGAAATCGCAGAATCATCCATGCTCGTATCACGACACGTGGATATTTTACCTTGGGCTACAATCTAGTTCACGCTCTCACGTAACATAAATTGTAACTACAAGTGCTTCTTAAATATTGAAAGACATAAATATTTAAAATAAAGTAGTTTTGTTATCATCTTGACACATGTTCTTAATAGGATAATCATACACATTTAAATGTATAATTCCTATTAGAACGTTACTCTCTTACCTCATGGTCAAGAGAATCCATTTAAATCATATTTATATGTGTTGTACCTTGCACACAATAAAGATTTCTCCCACTTGTGCTTGGAACAACATCATGTAGCGATAAACAACACAATACACGCTCGCTTATTCGATTAATATGATTTGTGTCATAGATATAACAAGTAGATGTAGAACTATATTGTTTAGTAAGGAAACGCACATGACTTTCCTTGAAAACATAAGTGTCTACAATTGGAAAGTAATTATCTTTGAAGATAATTTGGGTTACTACACGAAATAAGGCTTGTAGCTCCCACCGAATTAGAAATCATTAAAACAACTTCTTATTCAAGAATGCAACACAAATGATCCCATCGAATCGACAACATTGTAAGTGTTGCATAACTAGTGAAAACAACTTGCTTGCTTTTTACTTTCCTACACCTTTAAAGAACCATACGTAATCATTACTAAGGTACTAAAAGGTGTATTCTACTGTGAATGATGGGTTATCCATCAATGTTATTAACTTGAAAAATTGGGTATGCAATTTCTTCCTTAACAGTCTACCTTCCCATACCGGTATGTAGCACCTTTAAAGGTTAAAGTAAACCAACTAGATAAATTAAGCTAGTTTTCCTTTACCAATTTTCACGTAATTTGTCTAGCTTCTAATTTTGTAACTCATATACATGTTTTCCAGTTAACCAACATTCATGTTGTTACAAAGGATTCATTCACCAAATGAGGGTAATGAAATCTTTATGGAAAATAAGATGTGCAATTCATTGCTATGAGTTACATTAGAATTTAGACAATTCAAATGTTCCTATTATACCTTTCTCATTCATGAAAAGGAATAGGATTGAGTCTCATGCTTCTCCCATGGAAAAGAGACTTCGTTTGTCTTTTCGTAAATTATTCTCGATCAAACATTTGTTTGAAAGCGAATGGAGCAATTTATCGATCAAAGACTAAACTTTGTTTACTGTTAAATGTTGCAATTATACATTCAAAAGAATTACAAAATTCAATTTTAGTATTTTCGATAATTAACCTTTTCAAGAAAATTAATTACCCATGGTTCATAAGCATATAACTATTTAATTTTCACTGAAAAACTAGGATCCAAATTGTCATAATTCTCATCACATCAGTTGATTTGCTAGTAATGAACCTTATACAAAGTGGTAGACCTTTTGCTCAATTGCCAATTTCAATTGCAATTCCTAGATTTTTGGGATTTACATATAGCCAATTTCAATTGCCATGTAAACATGTTTTATCCCATCTTATGCCTTGAGTTGCCAGTTCTCACTACAAAGCTCAATTAAGTTATCCAACTTAAGAAACTGCAAAATCATCCATGCCCGTTCTCACGTCACGTGGATATTTTACCCTTTGATTACGATCTAAATCACGTTCTCACGCAAATAGAAGGTAATCTCAGGTGTTTCCGTTTCGTTGGATGGCATATAATTTAAATTAAAGGGTAATAGTTTTGATGTTAAATCAAATATGTACAAAGATGTCATGCATTCATCTTTGTAGCATAGTTTTTATTAAAACATTTATATCTTTTTTTAATGTATAAGCTTTTCATCATCAAACTTTAATTGAGGTATTGGATTCACCAATCAAGGAATTTAGTGTTAATTATCATCCATTATACCGCACTTTTGCATAAGTGTAAACACTTAGTGTTTCGGATAATTACCACCAAGTGGTGCATGGAATTAAAACTAATTCGCCTTAAGATGAGCTTGCACATTTAATGGCTTACTAAGTAGCTCCACCGAACTTACAGAGGGGCAGAGGACTGTGCACGCTAAAGCACAACCTTAGACATCCTTTCGGTGTGACGTCATGCACTTCTTTAAACCCCTTTATTAGTTCATTCTCATGGGTGAGCTGCTCATTATTTGTACCAAAGTCATCAATCAATTAAACGATTATGATTACTATTCTTAAAATACATGTTTCACTATTTTTTAGGTCGCTTTATTTTTCTTGTAAAATACCCTTGTTACACAACACAAACAAGCAAGTATTTAAAAAAATAAACAAATAAACAATAAATGCATAACAAATAAAAGTCATGCATATCAAATAGCCACATGCAAACGGTTTTGATAAATCCTATTAATAACCAATTAATAATGATTGAGGTCTTCCCCAATTTTAGATCTATCATAATTTAGTGTATATCACTTAAACAAGAAAGACATACAATAAAAGCAGATCCATGATAAAACATGCATATAATTATCATGGACATAAAATTACACTAAACATATAATGCAATTAAATCAAAGTTACGCAATACACATAAAGTTGCATGCATCTTAGGGTTTCTAATCCAATTAAAACAATAGTTTACAAAACCCTAATTAGGGCACCAAAATAAACGCCCCCTATAAAATTAGGGTTTAGGATATGCAAACCCTAGATCTAAGCATACAAATAATAACACATTCATGTTTATTTTAATTATGTGTTTCAAGAATTAATTACTTGTTATACAAGGCTCGTGATGCCACCGTTGAGTTTATGATATATAAAATACAATAAAACATAAAGACATCAAGAGTACACAGGAAGACTTAAAGATCATAACAAATAAATAATTAACCGAAAGTATGCGTAACGCACTTCTGCGAATGTCAAATCCTCGAGCAAAGCAAAACAACCCTCGAGCAAAGCAAAACAAAGAAGTACTTATTGGTGTAATAATAATGTCTTACAACCACGTTCTTGTACACACGAATTAACCAAACGAATCAAGCGATTGCTAGATCTAACACAAGTCCTCGTTTAAGAAAACGAAACCAAACTCCCTTACAAATGGGGTGTTCGGCCGAATATGGACAAAAGAGAGGAGAGGAGAGATCTAGGGTTAATTCAATGCACAAGTGTTTGAAACCCTAGAACCTAACCCTCTTTATATACTAGTAGGTAAACTTAGGGAACAAGTTTATGAATTAGGGCTTTGGAAGGCCCTATGGCCATGTAGACAAGCCCAAATGAAATCCATAACTTTTCCAAGTTTTCCATTTCTAGTCCTTTCTCTTTTCATTTAACGGTCGTTAGTCATTTTCCGTTAAATACTTAACGATCGTTAACCGGACTTAATTTGTAATAATTAATCGTAAACATAAACATTAATTATTAACTTTAATTCTCATTCGCTAATGTGTGCAATCCCGTGGTCACGAGTTCGAATCCGGACATTCACATGTTTGTAAATATATACATTTCCAACACAAAAGTTGCGATAAAATTGATCCGACGATCAATAGTCTAAACTTCAATTTTGAATTTTGAACTCAGTAAAAAAAAAAATTCATACAATGTTCAAGGCTTGGTGGCTTGCTTTGTATAACAAAAAGTAAAATGATCACAACTAAGTAATATGATCGCAACTAAGGTCGGTCCCAATCTTGACTGAGATGACCAGGTCACCGTCAATCGACTTTCTTTCTCCGTGACCGACATGACCGGATGCCACGGTTGATGACCCAAAGGTTTTTACATTAAATTTAAATTCATTAAAATTAAAAAACATTACAATACGAAATAAAAAAAAAACATTACAATATGAAATTAAAATAAACACTACAATACTTAAACTAATAATCTAAAATCGTAGCGTGCCTTGATTGTTACCTTGACTTTCATCAATTCTTCTAGTTGTCGTCCGGTCAATTTTGGGTCGATTGGGGTGTTGTAGAAGATAATGTCGGACTCCCGTTTTGATAGCCTCATGAGCTCAAGTTTCTCTTTTTTCATCTCCAGCTCTTTTTCCCTCAACCGTAACCAAGTATCTTCTAAACCCTCCTTATTCTTACCTTTCTCCCTTTAACGGCTTCTTGGTTTTGAAGAAAGTTTTGTGTGATTTTACAAATGATTACGATGGAACATCATCATCGTGAGAGGAGGAGGCCGGTTTCTTCCTTGCTTTGTCACGACCAGTGGTCATAGTTCTCTAGTCCCTTCCTCATCGAATCATCAACATCTTGGACATCGAAGGATCACAAGCTTGGGTTGAACCGGAGGTAGTGGTAGAACCCTTTGTTTTCTTCCGACTATTCGTTTGGCCGGTATCTCAATGTTCTTCAGCGGCATGACCGCTTTAAAACCTTCCAACACTCCTCCAAAGTGAAATCATGACCGTCGTCATACAATATTCTCTAAGAGCTTTTGAAGTGTAAATTATATCATTCTCACCGCTTCCATGGTTATTCTTGATATTCTCCATGATAGCACGATAATTACCAACCCTATTACGAATCCTACACTTCCATTTGGTAGTGATGGAGTCATAGGTTGATCCGAGCCGTTTCTTTTTAAAGTAGTCTATCACTAACTCCCAAAACTTGAAGCGGTTCAGGCGTTTCCTCCGCCGAGTTTTACGACACATAAACCCAAGCTTTACAAAGCGACCTCTTCCGCCTTTGTCCATGCTTCAACGTCTTCTTGCTTTCCTCTTGCTTGTTTCGAACTTTGCCTTTGTCCTTGGCCTTTGAAGCGCCTTGATGGTGCTTTGGTTTGATGGGGACATTTCTTGATGAGCGGTTTTTCATCATCGAATCTTCAGCGGGAATGGAATCATGGAGCGAACAGTAGTGCGACCGTGACCGAACCTTGGCCCATCGAATTGGGGAATAAGGTTGATACGGTTGAGAAGGATAAATGAAGTCCATGTTTGGATGGTACGACGACCCACTAGGTTCTTGCCGGTGATCGGTGTAAGGACGTTGCGGTGGGACAAAAGGAAGGTTAACATAAAACGGGTTTATTGGTCTTCAAGTACATTATCCTCAATTTACTTGACAAAAGCACTTTCGCTTCAATTCCAAAAACCATATCTACTTTTCACTGAGAAGATTATTTCTAGTTGGATTTATAGTATATCTTTATTCAATGATTCTGTTAAACCTTTTGTCGATACTCGACAACTTTATTGACAAAAACAATACACACTCCCATATGACATTCTAAATTTGAGTGTTTAGACATTTATACCCTTACATTATTTTTAGTTATGTTAATCTTGTAAGGGTATAAATGTACAATCAATCAATTTTGAATGTCTTAATCATTTATGAAAATGTGCAAATCACATCCCAAAATAAGTATCACCATAGCATGAACCACATGAACCAGGTGCACCACCACACCTTGTAACAAAACAACAAAATAAGAAAAAAAACAAAGAGTCAAGTAGTGAACGTTCATTTTTATGACTCACCTGCTTGTTATTTATTCCTCAGCAAACAAGCTAACATAAACATTGTATATATATATTCACATTCCCACGTGGCCTAGTTGCTTAAATTTTCATTTTGACTTCATTTTTTGCATTCAACTCATGATAAAAGATGGTGATCATAACATTTTGGAAGATGGGTACGTACCCGAAAATGATGATGATGATGCGATATCGGAAAGATGTAAGAAAAGAAGGACTAAGTTGGTGAAAAAGAAGTGTAACTTGCATGACCCATTAGTCGTATTTGGCTCTGATATCATGTTGGTGATACTTAGCTTTCTCGATGCACGCAGCGTGGCTACCGCACTTATTATTTCGCTTCGATGGCGTAGTGTGGCTTCTAGTGATACCATTTGGTCTAAAAAGGTATGCACACATATTCGATACCACCTAGCTGAAACACAACATTTTTTTAGCGTGCGGGGTATACTGTGAGGTAATTTTGTATAAAATGAGGTATTTTTATGGGTGGAAGTGATCCACAAAAGGGTGAATTGGCGGGAGAGCACTGGCGCAGGTGTTTTGGCACCAACAATTGTCGACGCCACGAGGAATAAATAGTTCGGAAGCTCTCCGACCAGGTGGGCGTCAAGCTGGGTGAAGACGAGTCGGCTCGAACCCGTGACTTTATCCATAAAATCTCTCTAGCAGCTAATGGATTTTTCGATAGTGGTACCAACCGACCCAAAGCTCTTTGGTGCTATGGGTGGAGGTGATGGTTGGGTGACCCTCACACGCAGCCATTGGTATTCTTTGGAACTACAAAGCACTTTGTAGAATAAAGCTTTCCTTATTGTAACATCTATTGAAGATCATTAGTTTTTTAATCTTTAAGAGTAAAGATTCTTGCATGATCATGATGGATATGAGTTAGGGATGTGTATATATCATTATTTGATGATTAACTCATTACATGCAAACTTCTAATACATGCTAAAAAATGACGTGTAAAATGATTAACTCTTTCCACCTTTGTTGTTTATTAGTTTTGTTTCAAGATCAACTTGTTCATTGTATCGATTATCATCGGTCTTGAGTCTTTGAGAATGTAAAAATATTTGGGGCCGGTTCAAGAATAAAAATGGGCCCACAGAAAGTCAATAGTAAAATCGATAACGTAATATTATGACGATATGAAGTTTATTGGAAAGATGGAATTAGATGCGATGGTTGCGTTTAGAGTTAATAACATTCAACTCTTTTTCTTGATCAAAAATCCAAATAGGCTTTACTCATTTTAGATTTAATATACATATAATTTTTTTTTTTTTTTTAAATATGGGCCTTGGGGGAGGCGACTCGATCAGCACCCATGCACCCCTCCGTAGGCCACCGTTATCATATGATTTAAAATTTTGGTTACTTTCACGCTCGCATGATATTTGGAGCTCTTCTTGGTTATTTTAATATAGGAGTTTACATTAAATTAGTGCGGGTCGTCTTGATTTAATGTTTGTTTGTCTGTTAGAGTTATTTTCACTAACTCTTCATCGTTAACGTTATAATATTATCGAGGAAAGAAAACGTAAGAGCCTAATTTTTGTGTGCCTTTCTTGTTGATAGTGTGAAGAGCTATGGTGGAAAAGCTCATCTACCACGTTGCCCAGTTGAGGGGTTGTCAAAGCCGTCGCTTTCTCATTATCCATTATAGATGGCAACGGGTGAATTGCTTCCCACCGAGTAAATTATTTCATTTTTAAATAGAATTGTATGATCTTATAAACAACGGTTGGTCTCTCTTGGCGAAGTTCTTTGTCGAAACAGGGATCATGAAGGAAGATCTTTGGGATCATACTGGGAGTTTCACTTCAAAAAGGCACGTGCTTTGCAACTTATTGTCTTTCTCTCGGTATCATGTCTATGCTATATAGTAACCTCAAGAATTCAACTTTCATGACTTATGCATGTTTAAATTCTCTATTTATTCCATCTTCTCGAATGGGTCTATTTGGGTTATATTTTACATCTAGCGGATCAAATGTGCAAATAAAATAAAAGTTAAAAGGAAACATGTTGAGCAGGCCAAACAGGTTGAATTCATCGAAGTATTTTTTCAATGCATAATTTATAGAAGAGGCGAGTCTTTTGACTCGGATGTACACGAAAGATCAAGAAATTGTATAAGAGTATTTTTGGGTCGACCCAATCCCGACCCCAACCGTGTCAAAAGCTACCCACTTTGACACCATTACCCAACCCTGACCTTACTATTTTGACCGGTTACTGATTCTTCTCATTGTAACTTTTCACCACCATATCATTCTCCCACATGATCATGTTGCGTGTTATTAAAAGTTTGGCTAATGATCCGAAACCTCAATAAGGTTTATTCTTCCATTATTACCAGCAGAAGCTCGAGAATCTTGGCGTAATTTGGACCCATTTTGGATAGGGATCGAGCCATCAATGCGCTACTTTCATCGGATGGGAGCCAAACGGTGATCTGGTGACCGGTTGTGGGGTGGCCATGAATGTTGTTACTCCATAGTTACAAGTTTCATGGCGGATGGAAAGATGAGGAAGCATTATGTAAGAATCAACCGTTGGCGCAAATGTCCATATGTAGGAGGCCCGATTATGGTTGGAAATGTCAAACTTTCTCTGGTTACTCTAGTGTTCCCGATGCTTATAAGAAAGGAGGCACCGGTCCGTGTCTTCACGTGCTTTAATTTTCGTAATCCTTTTGTAAAAAGCTTATACTTGCTTTTCGGTGAGTACAATGTCGCAGATGGTTTTAATTAGGTGCTAAGTTTGCTCCCTTTGTATTATGTTAAGTAAAACTTCACGAATCTTTTTCGGAAGGCGATTTACACATGTTATACACCTAATACCACGCCTATGTCCCAATTGAGACTTGAATACACAATCTCCTCGTTGATGAGTCACTGCATTACATAGATATTTAGAATTGCAATAACACCTTATATAACATTAGACATATAATGTCTTCCTAAAATTAGAAACTATGTAAGCATCAAAGGTTAAAACAAGCATGACGGTGACTTGAAGTTCACTTTGCACCTTTAAGTCTACCATCTTTGTAGCAAGTTCATTGTCGAAGTTGGTTTCTCGCCTTTATTATCAATAAAGGCGGAAAACTAGTAAATTATATCTCCTCCCATCTTTCTACGCATGCCCCGTTGTATAAACAAGAGGTGTGCTATTACGTGAGATGAATGATATATGAAATATTTTCAATTTGTTTTATAAGCTCGTGTGTTGTTTGATAAGCTCGTGGCGTTCACTTTCATGGTGTATTCATCGTCTTAGAACATCATATGATTTGTAAATGATGGATTGTTCTATTGATGTGCTCTAGAAATTATCTAAGTATTCAATGTACTTTTGTCCCACATCTATTCTCATGGTAAAGTGTAAGATGTAGGCGCTGTTTGGTAAAACTTATTTATCGTAAGCGATTTGAGCTTATCTTTGATAAGCTCAGATTTTGTGAACTTATTTTGGAACATTTCGAACATATAAGTTTATAATGATATGATTAACATAAAATCAAATGATCTTAAAATAAGTCAAAATTAAGAACTTATAAAAATAAGCCCAAATTGAATCTTAAGGTTTTCTACTAAGATCTCATGGAAACTCATTTGTTTTCTATAAAGTTTTTTTAGTTTTCTATGAAAATTACTCTAGTTGTGTTTTTTATTTTTATTAAAACCAACGAAAATCATCAGAGTGTTAACAAAAACTTTGTTCTAACAAAGATAAATTTCTTAAACTTATAAGTCCTTTTTTGTAAATAATGAAACTTACTTTAGGGTTATTTCCTTCCCCAATTTATACTCACTATAAATAAATGATAAAGATTACCGTATTCGTTTGAGCATGAGAGAGTAATGTGTGTTTTAAGTAATTGCATTTGAATTAAAATAAAATAAATGTTTCTGATAATGACGATATGCGATAGCTTAAAACACAACATTATCTCGTGTTCAAATGAACATGATCCTTATCCATAAATAAAACCCACTCACAAAAACCCTTTCAACCAAAATATATTTCCTAAATACAAAATATTTCTAAAATGGATTTGGGTGGTGCATTGATCCCTTGTCCTGATCCCATACCGACTTGGGAGAAGCTCTCGAACACGGTTACAGTCATCAGACGGCAGACGATGTGATCCACGCTCACCTTCATGTGGCTGATATAGTATGTTTTCTTTCTTTATGCTTTATAAATTTTATTTCCTAATTTATAGTTTATAAACTGTGTTTAACATGTGTAGATCTATCAGATCTGAAATTATTATAGATTTATAGTTTATAATAATTTGTGTTTTATTTATTAACATGTTTAGGTTTTCTTATTTTGTAGTAATCTGTTATGCATTAAGTTTGATAAATTATGTTCTGTCTTTGTAGAATTTAATCTGTTTCATATTGCTTACATTGATATGTTAAGTCTGATTGGATTACCTTCTTCTCACACTTTTTGAATGGTTGATAGGTGGAAAGAGAAGCAACCGGGTTCTCGGCCTCACCTGAAACAAATGTCTAGGTAATTATTTATCAAGTGGCATGATATGCTTTTTATTTTTTAGACGTTTTCGATATTTGTATGTGTGCGCGCTCTTGTGATGCTCTTTGTGAAGGCTTATGTCACTTGTATGCTAGATTTTGTTGTAGCAAGGCATAGCGTAATTTTTTATATTTTTTTATTAGAGGTCTTTTTTTTGGTGTTTGAAGTTGATGTTGTCAATTGCTGAAGTAACCAGCCTTGTATGTTTGTTTCATTTTCCTTGTATGTCCCTTGACCAACGTTGAGTATGGTGATGCGATACAAAATCTCTGTCTCAAGCGTGATTTCTTATGTGGCCTTTGTTGGGTGTGAGGATTGAACAATCACATGTTAGGGCTTTTCAAACTTGTTAACCTTTTGATTTTGCCTGTAGATGTATGTCATATGTGAAAAGCTTTAGTAAGTTTGGAAATATGTTGTGTTATTGGAAGATATAGAGAGCACTACGCCACTACATGTTATTTATTTATTTACTTACGTATGTTTATATTAAGATGTGTGTTTGCTGTGTGAGCTAAATGTTGTCAAGTGGTGAAAGTAATGATACTAGTATTGCCGTTCTCGACCAGCTTTGTATGTTTCATTTTCTTTGTCGGTCATTGGCTGCTTGGTTTCATTGCAATGTTGAAGTATGGTAGACATGATAGAAAATATGTTACCAAGTTTTTGAATCGTTCATGAGATGATGTCCTAGATTTGTATTTTGGGGTGCATCCTCGTAGACAAAATGTACGTCTCAAATCACAATGTGACAGACTGTTTGATGCTATTTTTACATTGGTCGCTATGCATTGTAAAGTTTTAGTTTCATATGTACAAAAGAAGTCATTCCTCATGATTAAGAAAATGCCATAAATTTAAAGTGCGTGTAGTTATTTGTTCGATATTGTATGTGTGCACGCCTTGTGATGCTAGATATATTTTTATTAGAGGTCTTTTGGTGTGTGAAGTTGATGTTACAACTTGATATGGTTGATGTGATAGAGGTATCACGTGATTTATGTCACTTGTATTCTATATTTTCGTCGAGACTAGATTTTGTTGTAAGAGGCATGACACGTGCTTGGGCTTATTAAAATTGATATTATGTTCCGCATTTCGACAAAATGTTATAAATGATTGATAGCGATTAGATGGTGGCGGTGATATCAATTTCGACAAGCTACTTCGTGATATGAAGAATGAATACATCCGAAGTTGAGGGAGGAAGAGGAAGGCGAAAAGGCGGAGCGTATAACAGCGAGTAGTAGAAATTAAGCTCGGCGTCTTTGAAAGTTAAAAACCCTCTCCTCGCCGCGCAAACACGAACAATGAGACAACTTCCAAGAACCAACAATACGCGGTGATCCGAAATTGATCAAGCTCGGTGAAATTTACATGGAGTCTGCCAGCGAGCAAAATTAAGAAGAAAAGGCGAAAAATGGGTGTCTTAGAGCCTTACCGCTTTCGCCTTTTTCTTCTTAATTTTGTTTCCTTTGAGACTCCATGTAAATTTCGCCTGAGCTTGATCAATTCTGATCACCGTCATTGTTGGTTCTTCTGAAGGTGTCTCGTGTTCTGTGTTTGCGGTGTGAGGAGAGAGGTTTCTTTAACTTTCTAGCACGTGAGCTTTCTACTTCTACTCGTTGTTACTTCTGTCTTCTTCGACTTCTCTTTAACAAAATGAAGATGTGACCGAATTTGGTACTTCTGAGGAAGCTGATGTTTCTTTAATATTTTTGGAGGCCCTGAAAAAGGTAAAAACTAACATTTAGATAACCTTTTATAAGCTTTTTGTAGGTAAATCTCATTAAGTCGTGTTATTATTGCTTTTTGGCTAGGAACATGCCTACTATCTAGAAGCCCTTTCTGCTTCTAATGATGAAGCTTTATCTGGCAGAAGACTCGACAATCTGGCGAGTCAGCTTGCCTCTTTATCTGCAGGACGTGAAGAGTTGGTTTTCAAAATTATGGAATATGGAATTGAGTTTTCCTTCACAGATGCTCCTCGTCATCTCTCTTTCTTCACATGCGTTGTTATGCAATTTGTTCTTGACTTGGGGACCAATTTTCACGAAATGTAAGGACCTTATCTTTCAAACATCTTTGGTTCTCATGTTGAACCCCAAAATGTAAATTCTACATGAGCGTTTGTTAAGAACTAATATTAACTTTTATAAGCGATTGAAGAACCTTGATAATCGAACACGGTGTAAACACCGATGGATCCAAGTGGTTGGACTTCTTACTTTGCGTGTGTAGACACCCTACGTGAAAACATCGACAAAAGCGGACGGTGAGTGCGGTTCAAATGAAGTTGATGATGATTTTGTACTTTCAAATTTAGCCACACCAACATGAGGTGCGGTTAGACTTCCAATCCAACTAATTGGGATACGAGGTGAGCGTGCGGCTTTTGATTATCTTTCTTCTACCTATACCGACAAGAAAGTCACATGGCTCAGCGCGGCTAAAGAGACAGGCTTACCTATGACATTCTTCTAGAAGCCGTGACCAAGACATTGGAATATGTCGGTGAAGTCTACAACATTGGCGAGAAAAATTGGTTTCGATTACAATTGAATCGATGGAAATTTGCCCTTGATAAGGGTGAGGCATATACATGTGCACACGTCTTTTTATCGAGCGATCTTGGCCCAAAGGTAACCGTTTATAGAAACATAGTGCAATTGGTGAAATCAGACGTTTTGAAGCGATTGTTCATCCCGAAAAGATCATTCTCGAGTAAGTCGCTTTCTTGCAATGTTTTATAACGTAATTTTGTGATTTTAGCTAAGGTAAACTTTTGTTGGATTGTCAAATTGTTATAAATCATGCATTAATTTTGGTTCATTTATTTTACGAATCAAAGTATCATTAATCATGCGTGTCGGTATATGGTGTGACATATACTTTTGCTAAATCATGCATCTGTTTGGTTACCAACGATCGGTTGATCTTGTGTAGTGATGCAAGATGTGTAACAATGGGTCGGTCGAAGAGTTAAGTGAATTTAGATTTTTCTTACTCGTGTATACGTTTTATTAGTACAAGGCAATTGAAAATGTATGTAAACATCTAAACATTCAACTATCGCATTAAGATTTCATATATTGTCAGTTCAGTTCCCTTAGGGTGTGTTTGGTTCACCGAATTTGATGGGTTTTTATGGTTTTTGTATTTCAAATACAATGTGATATTGTGTTTGGTTGGGAAAAAAGTTGAGCTTAAAATACGACAAAAGTCAAAAAGGGACGTTTTATAGAACCACTCAACATGTGATGCATTACAAAACCAATGACATGTGTACTTTAAAGACATAAGTAAAAGACAAAAACATCCTTCCTCTTCATCTATAACGACGGAGTATTCGGCGTTCTTCTTGAGGTTGTTGTGTTAAGATTTCTGTTGTTGCGTTTTTTGTTTTTCGATACGATTGTAGTATATTTTTTTGAAAAGGATGAAATTTAGCTTTTTTTGCCCCCAAAAGAATTATAAATGAGCTTCAAGGCTCTGTGTAAATATACAATTATTACAAAACATTGAAAATCCAAACGTTTAAATCCATACATACCCTTTTATAGGAGTCTACTAAAATCATTAACTAATATTTCACCTTTCAGGTATGATGGTAACTTACCTTCCTCACTATCCAGAACCCATTATACAACCTAATATGCTTGTACCTAACCGTCAGCGTACTTGTTGCTCATTGCTTCTTTCATAGGGGCCTAAACCCTCGCTTGCTTTCAGATTCGCTGCTGCCTATTCTTTCTTTTTTTTGCCCTTCTCTTTAGCCCACTCCATTGCCCCTTAACTTCCTGCTATTGCTTTCACATTTTGAGCTCTCTTGAATACCACATCATTGTAGTTATTTCTAAAAAAGAAGTAAAAACATTTAACGTAATTGTGTACCTTGATTACTAAGCTTAACTTAAGAAAACATTTTTATAAAGGAAAGACATACACATAAACAACAGAAAAAACATCAATAATAGTTAACGGGTCAGTATGGGTAGCTTTAGGTACGGGGTCAGGTGAAGTTAAACTTTTGGTCCATACATGATTAGTTTTCCATAGATAGTACGTCTAATATAATAAAGCTTACTATATTTTTTTCAATGCTGATCTAGCATCACTAATTTTTGAAGTAATTGGTCGATTTGGCTGTTATTACTTATAACGGGTCAACTAAAGAAAAATATATCTCCATTTTCTAGTCCTTCAATATGTCCAAGTCAGCATGGGTCAAACATAACTTACGATAGATTTTTAAAACTCATGAGACTCCCCCCAGTTACTCATTCTGGTAATGAGTGGAATTGGCGATTCGACTACCTTTTCCTACATAGGTGTCAAGACAGGCGTGCAGACGCGTAACAACACAACATGGATCAGTTTGACCTGTAAACCTTTTTTCTTATACTCTAAAATTTTAAACTAAGAATCTAACTTTATTTCTAGAGTGGACACACAACATAAAGTTTCTTTTAAAGCGAATGACTACTTGCCTTATAATATCCATTAAGGTGCAGAAATTTGGATAAAATGATCACCAATATTATATCTAACCCGGTATTCATCAACATCGATGTCTGGAAGAGTAAAGCCTGCTCTGGTCAATAGGTTCCGTGCGATCGAAAAATAAAGTACTCAAATGAGGTCTTACAACCCTTTTGTTGGCCACTCCCAAAATGTTACTGTATATCTGAATAAAATTGTTAACAAAGAAACCAAATAGAAGGAAATCATGGTACTGTAATATACATGTGAGTGTGAAAAAGGAAAAAAAACCTTGCAAGTAAACTGAGCAGACACAACATCAATGAACAATTAGTCCTCAACATATTTTGCACAACCGAATTCCGCCAGTTCTGATCTCTGCAAACCAGGAAAAATCAATATCAAACTCAATGTTCAAAAGTCGATAACATATCCGACATAACTACATGAAGCGGGAGATAAGCTGTAAGACCAAAATGGGTAGCTAAATAAAAATAGAATGACCGTCAACCATTGGAACTTTATTGAAGTTCTATTATTTCAAGTAGCTAATCACCCCTATAGGACACACATACTTACTTTGTTATTGAAATATTTGTACAAAAATTGGTCGTTTAAACGAAGAGTGTATTAAAAGTAAGAAAAATTATAATGCTGGAAAAGGTAAATTGATAATTTACCTGAATCATGGTAGGATGATCGTGCGGGTTATTTCCTTGCCATGGTGTCCAAAAAAAAATACAAAACGACCCTTAATAACATATCCGGCCACGAATGATTGTTAAAGTAGATTATCAAACGACCATTATTAAGATGTAAAGACACTTTAAATTGTTGTAAATAAGCTATCCAGCGACCACGAATAACATGTTTTGGATGCTAAATAGGCATTGAGATGGGGTATTCAAGCAGTGTTAATCTGCCGAATCTTCGTTGTTTGACCACGTGTACGCTATCAAGCGACCCTTAATAGTATGTTATTCAGAGTCTTTGAAATACGGTATCGAAATCGACTTATTAAAACTAAATTGCGATGGTGGTTTCTTCATAAAATCGTATTTTCTCAATAACCATCTTCAAAGAACAAAAGAAAGCAAAGCCAAAAAGGAAAAGAGATGTCTAACCAAACTTTACATCAGCAAACCTAAATGAAACTTCGAATTGAAATTGACCAATCCCGAATCTAATTTGAAACTGATGAGGTGTTATACCCAAAACCACTGTTGTTAACCTTGTTCAAGAGAAATAAGCAGGGATATATCGAACCTGCAACTCTTTTATGAGAAAAAACAAATGATGTCTCCATATCATTCAGTAATAATTATTGAAGCTATAATAATTTAGATAATAAATCCTGCTAATTCTTCAAGAATGGTCGTAACATACTCAATCCGGAAACTTTTCATTTTTTTAAGTTACACCCGATTGTAGCTATAAATTCTAAAACTCAATAGTAAGAGTTATACATCTTTTTGTCAAAACTATAAATTCATTAGGTAGTTGTTGTCAAGCTTGTCAATTATCTTTTATTTCTACCCATCCATCTTTGTAACTTTTATGTTTTGACCTTTTTTTGCATAAAACTTTTACCATGTGCAATTCATAAGCATGTAACAGATACGATATCGCGTATGCATTGTGAATATCACAAAGATAACAATATAAAAGAGGAGTATAGTACCTTATAGTTGTAGGCCACAACGACAATACCACCATCCCAATAACAACTACTGCAACATAAGAACGATATTAATTAAATACTTTAATCATAACATGTCAGCTATTTACAAAACAAAAAGTTAATGCACCAACCTGAGTGGGTCGATTTTGATCTACCACTAATGTGTTAACAAACACCTGAATTAACATTAGCACTCACGACCTTGGTTTTCCACTTCTCTACAAAAACTAATATGTTTAAGAAAAAACGGTATATGGAAATCAAGTTATAGTGGAATTGAGAATACCTCACATTGTTACCTTCCTCGATAGTCTTAAGTTTTGCTTAAAGAAATTCTATATGCTCCTCGACCCGTCCTGATATCTGTAAATGCACACAAAAACACTTGGTTATTCGTTACAAACAAACCACAGTTCCTATATTTCTTTTTTGAATTTCAAATTAATAATTTTTTTAAATTTTCCAGAACGATTAGTTTATCTCAGAAATACACATTACTTTTACAATACATGCCACTTAATCCACCCACAAACAACATATTATGTTGATTCTTGAGAAATAAGTAGGGGAAGTGGAGTATGCATACGCATCTTTTATTAGAAGACAACCAATAAGTGATACATTTTTTTAAAATCATCTTCGAAGACAACCTGTAAGTAATATATTGTAGGTGACTTTAGACACGTTCTTCAATCTTGCGATGATATACACACGCACATTGGAACATCCTAATCAGCAGTTGGACCGCTATTTTATTTAATATGGAATCAATTCAATGCATGGTTTCAATCACTACCTAAACAAATTGATCGTGTAGACTCACTGGCTGAGAAATTCATAGCTCCTGGTACTGATAATGTATTGATAATCTAAGTCATGGTACGGACCAAACCAAAACTCTAATTGCAAATTTTACTTAAGACATTTTATGCAAGCAAACAACACCCAAGTTTTTTATAAACAAAGTTTTTTTTTTTTTTTTTTTTTTTTTTTTTTTTTTTTTGTCAATATTAGTTCATTAATTGTAAATGAAGAGAAAGCGGAAAAGAGGAAGTGTATACCATGGATCATAAGGAAGAAGACGACCAATACACTATCGTTGCAATAGAGACCCCAAATCCATGAATCCGGTACCCGCTGCAAAAAAACCATATCGCTACTAAAGTATGAGAACAAAAGTATAAGAACAAAAACCCCAATTCAATAGTTCAAATTAAAAAAAGATGAAAGAAAAAAAAAATCGTACTACTTCCGTCCCATATTAAGTGTATCTTGGGATGTCCCATATTAAGTGTCTAGAATCTATTTCAATTAGTGGGTAAAAATAATATTTGATTGGTGGAGAGTGTAGTTAGTGGAATTTTTTAAAACTTTGTGCACTTTAAAAGTGAACACTTAATATGGGACGGAGGGAGTAATTAAAACCTAGTTACTTTATCAACTCTTTCTTTGGAACTTCAATACCCGTTTGATTTGTATCCTCCCATTATTCAATACCCGTTTCGATTGGCGTCATGTGTGTGCTGTGTTTCTGTCGCTGGTTGGATAGATTCGACAATTTAGGGTGCGTTTGGTTGATGTGGTTGGGGTCGGCCACGATAAGTAGATGAAAAGAAATTTGAAAGGAAGAAGTTAAGTCTTCATTTAAATGATGTTGGTGATCTGCTGTTAGGGTAGTCAGAAGAGAAAGGGGAGGATATGTGTGAAGAAGAACCTAGAAGTGGGGAGAAGTAAAATAAAAGGGAACTAATATAAGGCAAAATATATAATATAAGTATAGTATAATATGGGACACTGTTAAATGTACAGTTGTATAAACAGTGCGACCAACAAATATGGTCCGTTTAAATCATAGATCGTGTACATCTTTACCGTCCAAACCATCACCGGCAAATTGTTCATCAGAAAGAAGCATTCTCACCTTTTAAATATATAGTATAATTCTTAGAATCTCAGTTGTGTTTTCCAAATTTCCAAACCCACCATGGATAACATACGAACAACAATTATCATTTTCTTCTTTATTTAATTAATTACTCGTAAGTGTTCTATTCTATAATTGTTAGGATTTGCAATTTACATCTACTCAATTTTTACTATTATTTTACAAATTCTCATATAATCTGTTATATATTATAATAATTAGGTATGAATTTTTGGTTTAATTGTTTATAAGAATTGGTTGGCTATCAATTTAATTAAAACAAAAGATATGTGGTTCATGGAGGGATTGTAATTTTAGAGACAGAGGAGTATAATTTGGATATTGCTTTTTTATTTTGATTAAACATATTACAGTTTATAAGGAATACAAATTTGAACTTTCATTGATCATCAAGGGGTATACAAAGATATAATAAAGGTTGGAGCGTGATTAATTGCAATACAAATTCATTTATGTTTTATGATTGAAAAAATGGAGAATTGAGTTTGTCTTTTATGATAGAAGGGTAATTGAGTCATTTACAAAAAAAACAAACTTTAAACTTTACACAGAAATTTGTTGACCAAACACAAAAATAATTTCAAACTTGTAGTTTTGAATAACTCAAGAATTAAAAAAACACCCAAATTTCAAATCTCAGGTTTTTAAACTTATGAACCAAACGGCCCCTGTGTGTTTGGTTCGCTGTAGTTCACTGGTTTTGGGAGGTTTTGTATTTAAATTACGGTAGCATGATCTGTCTGTTTGGTTGAACTTAAGATGTGATGGTTTTGTCTTTAGAATATGGTTAAAGGATGGTTTATTGAGTGAAGGCCGATTAAGTCATTTACTCAAAGTTTCATTTAGTCCCCTCTTTAAAAACTGGACAACCAAAACACGAAACTAAATTTAAAATCCACATTTTTTAACCCCACAAAATACTTGCGAGTTATTTTTCAGATTATTTACCAGAAGTCATTTTTCACCTTATATTCGTAAAATACTTTTCTAGCTTTACATAATTTGTGTGAAACTTTCTTTAACAGAGAAGTTTGAAATATAACTAAGAACTTTAACCAATACCCCCACAATAGATGATGTATGATCAAGCTAGTCATTTTTTAATTATGTTTTAAGCTCTTAGTTTGAGTAGACGACGCCAAGTCTCCAACGTTTATATTATAAATTCGACACATGCCTATCTTTTAAGATTGAAGTAAACAGCTTTATGTAGAAACTAGCAGGGTACCCGCGCAATGCGGCGGAGGGTATCTTGTGACTAAATATTTCAACACTCAGCCTGCTGATGTTTTAGATGTGTGTGAAAGATATTAAATGTTTTGTGTGTATTTATAGTGGATGCGGTTATATGTTTTTAATAATCATTATTGATAAAATGATTTTTAGTGGTTACACGTTTTTAATAATGGGCTATTAATGATTGAAGACTGTATTAAAATTTAATTGAAATGTCTGCATTTGAATTTTAATAATGAGATGTATTAAATTTTAAGGCTTTCTTTTATATTAAGTGTGTAGGCTTATTTTTTTAAGATTTTTTTTGGGAATGGCCTAAATGCATTATAATGTAGTTAAGATAAGATGAAACTCCAGAAAAAAGAAATAATATACAATTTAGGGCAAATCACCCAAAAATGTAGTTAACTTGTCACTTTTTCCCATTGTATGTAGCATTCTTTTTTTTTCCTCATTCTGTCAATAAACCTCTATCGTTAGTCCTTTATGTGTACCCGTTACCAAAAAAACCTGCATCGTTAGTCCTTTATGCTAACGACCGTCAATAAATAACTTAAAATTTGGTTATCTTACGCTAAACTTGCATCGTGGGTCCTTTATACTAACGATCGTTAAAAAAATAAATTAAAATTTGGTTTTCTTACGTTTCCGTCCGTTTTTTCACATTTTCGTCTGTTTTTACACGTTTTCGTTCGTTTCAACACGTTTTTGTCCGTTTTTCACGTTTTCAAACGTTTTTTTACGCTTTCATCCGCTTTTTCAAGTTTTCGTCCATTTTTGTCTGTTTTTACACGTTTTCCTCCGTTTTTACACATTTCCGTCCGTTTTTGCACGTTTTCATTGGTTTTTACACGTTTTCGTCCGTTTTAACACATTTTCGTCCGTTTTTCACGTTTTCATCCGTTTTTACACATTTTCGTTCGTTTTAACACGTTTTTGTCTGTTTTTCACGTTTTCAAACGTTTTTTTACGCTTTCATCCGCTTTTTCAAGTTTTCGTCCGTTTTTCACGTTTTCATCTGTTTTTACACGTTTTCATCTGTTTTTACACATTTCCGTCCGTTTTTGCACGTTTTCATCTGTTTTTACACGTTGTCATCCGTTTTAACACATTTTCATCTGTTTTTCACCTTTTCATCCGTTTTTACATTTGTATTCGTCCGTTTTTACACGTTTTCTTCCGTTTTTTCACGTTTTCATCCGTTTTTACAAGTTTTCATCCGTTTTAACACATTTTCGTCCGTTTTTGCACGTTTTCATCCGTTCTTACGTTTTCATCCGTTTTAACACGTTTTAAATGCTTTTCCACGTTTTCATCCGTTTTGACATGTTTTCGTCCGTTTTACGTTTTGTGTCCGTTTTTCACGTTTTCGTCCATCTTTACACGTTTTGGTCCGTTTTAACACGCTTTTGTCAGTTTTTGCACGTTTTCATCCGTTTTTCACGTTTTCATTCGTTTTTGCACGTTTTCACCCGTTTTTGCACGTTTTCGATTGTTTTTGCACGATTGCGTCTGTTTTTGCACATCTTTACACGTTTTGGTCCGTTTTAACACGCTTTTGTCAGTTTTTTCACGTTTTCATCCGTTTTACACGTTTTCCTCCGTTTTTACACGTTTTCTTCAGTCTCTACACATTTTCGTCCGGTTTTTCACGATTTCATCCGATTTTACACATTTTCATCCGTTTTTACATGTTTTCGTCTGCTTTTTCACGTTTTCGTCCGTTTTTCATTTTTCGTCCGTTTTCACGTTTCATCGGTTTTTCGTGTGTAAACATATGCAAACGTGTATAAAATGGATGAAATGTAAAAGATGAAAACGTAGAAACAAATTAAAACATTCGAAACGTTAATATGCGAAAAATGAGCGAAATGTGCAGCGAACAAAACGTGAAACAACGGATGAAAACTTGTAAAACGAATGAAACGTGGAAACAACGGACGAAACGGGCGGCGTGTGAAACGGATGGCGTGAAAAGATGGATGGCGAATAACGGGCGGCGTGTTAAACATACGGCGTGTAAAACGACGAAAACTGCAAGGCATTTAAACATGCAAAAACGGATGGCGTGAAAAACAGATGAAAACGTGAAAAAAAAACCGTGTTAAAGCGGATGAAAACGCTGCATAAACGAACGAAAATGTAAAATGGCGAAAAGCGCGACGAACTGACAACGGTTTTTCTCATATATAAATATATATATATATATATATATATATATATATATATATATATATATATATATATATATATATATATATATATATATATATATATATAGGTAGGGTTAAAATGAAAAGTTTCTTATAATGAAAAGAATGAGAAGGCGTGTGGAGGTGACATGTGTCACCTTTCACATCACCACGCCACGCGTGTGACATGTGTCACCCCACCCCACCCCACCCACCTACCCCCAAAAAAATTTTTTTTCCTTGAAAAAATTTTTTTTGAGCAAAAAAAATTTTTTTTTCCGCCAAAATTTCCGCCAAAATTTATTCTTGCATCACGTTATAAAAATCTTGCATCACAATTATAATTGTGATGCGATGATTCTAACCCATGCACTAAAATCATGATTATGATGCAGATAAATTTATAACAAGTGATGCGATAACCTTATAACCTTAATGCACTAATAAGTTTTGGCGCATCTTTATTATAAGTTAATAGTTCGATGCATCAACTATGATGCACTAAAATCAAGGTTATAACATTAAATGCACTAAAATCGTGATTGTGATGCAATAACTTTATAAGCGTGATGCGATAATTTATAACCTTGGGTGTGCAACACTTTGATTCCATACCTCACCATCACTCATGACCCACCAATAATTTCATTCCACCTAATCACATACCTCACCATAGTTTTTAGTGGCAATGGTCATTCCATACCTCACTTTTTTCTTTTTAAATTCATAATTAAATCAAACAATTAAATAAAACATAATATTTCATTAATAATAAAAACAAATTACATAATACTTAAAAAATACGCATCTAAATATCCGTCGGCCATCCATATTGCTCCGCATACTCACTTTTTGGTAATTGTGATCTCTCGCATTCTCGGATCAATTATGTGATCGTGAGGTTGGTTATAGAACCTCGGTGCCCGATGATAAGCCTTTCTTCAATATTACGGTTTGGGCCGACAACAATTTTTCGGCCAAGCCATCCTTGTAGACCTTTTCTCCGCTATCGATTCCAATATTTGTATTTTCCTTAATTTTGAAAATGAAACACACGCTCCTCTTGAATTCCTCCATGCCGCTCTGACAAAGATGCCGCAAACCATACCGAATTCATGATGCCGCTAGGGTGGCAATGGGATGCCGCATGATGCCTAGCCAAACCGCAAGCCATACCGGGTGTTGCCACCCCTTAATGCACTAAAATCATAATTGTGTGATGAACTTATAACCTTAATGCACTAATAAGTCTTGATGCATCTTTATTATAAGTTCTTGCATCATAGTTAATAGTTAAGTGCATCAACTATGATGCACTAAAATCAATGTTATAACATTAATGCACTAAAATCGTGATTGTGATGCGATAACTTTATAAGCGTGATGCGATAACTTTATAAGCGTGATGCATAATTTATAACCTTAATGCACTAAAATTATGATTTGTGATGCGATAACTTTATAACTGATGCGGTAAAAATTTTGGCGGGAAAAAAAAATTTTTTGCAAAAAAAATTTTTTGGCGGAAAAAAATTTTCTGGGGGGGGGTGGGCGGGGGGTGGGTGGGTGGGGTGGGGTATGGTGATGTGGCATGATGATGTGGCAGGTGGTGACATGTCACCTCCACACGCCTTCTCATTCTTTCATTCAAGAAACTTTTCATAATAACCCAAACCATATATATATATATATATATATATATATATATATATATATATATATATATATATATATAGAGTTATTTAACAAATATAAACTAATAAGTTACTTAAGGCCATATTTATTTAAAATTCAAGAACTAAAGTTTTATTAATTATTCAATCTTTTTAGTTTTCATAAATCGACACATGTGTGTTTTTATACACATTTTTTTCTAGATGAAATACAGATAAGTTTGATCAAATTGTTTTTAACTTGACTTTCTGTTGTCCAATGAGGTGACTTTATCTTTCTTATGTGGCATAATCAAGCTATGGTATTGGTACCAAGGCTGTCAAGATCGCGTGTAAACTCGTAAGATCGTACGAGTTTACGTGTTTATTAGCTAAAATCGTGTAGGATCGTAGTAGGATCGCATATGTGGTAGGATCGTAAGTAAGATCGTGGGATCGCACGTAAGATCATAGGATCGTCACGCGATCCGAGTCAACCTTTTTTTTTTTTTTTTTTTTTTTTTTTAAGTGTATCTCACTTGCTTAGGCCAAAATAAATGTGTGTTTTACTAATGCCTAACAAGTAAACCACTATTGTTTCATTTTCTAAATAAATTATAGTTTATACATAGTTTTTTACTTTTCTAAATAGATTATAGTCTAAAAGTGTTCAAGAACTCAATTTACTTTAGTTCATCGTGATTAAACTAATCAAAATGTATGTTTTAGAATGCCTCTAATGAAATGTATCTTTCCTTGAAATCATGTAAATGGCTCGTAAGTTTTGAGACATTTAGGACTCATGTTATGTAATATTATTCCGTTAAATTGTTAATTTAACGATTGAAACTTAATTTTTTTGAGTTTTTTTGTTACTTTTGTGTTTGAAATTTGAACTTTGTCATTTTCAAAAGGATATTATATGAAATTATTTTTGACGTTGAGTAGAAATGTAAAACAGTTTGACTCGTTTATCATTTGTTTACAAACTATGACAAATCGGTAAGATCGTAGGATCGCGATCCGATCCTACGATCTCGATCTTGCAACGACAAAAACGATCCTACGCGAGATCGCGATCTTGACATCCTTGATTGGTACAATTGAAACCTCTTGAAAGTGATTTCGCACGTAACTTAAATAGACACCGCACAAACATGTTTATAAATTTACCCAATAAAACCATTTGGACATGATGTTGCAAACAAACAGCAACTTGCAAACAACCTCAATTAGGCCTGCCCATGGTACTAGATCGAGAACCAAATCTATAGAACCGAGAACCATACCAAGTTCCTCAGTTTTGTTCGGTACGAGAATTTTTGGTTTTTCCCCGACAAGAACCAAAGTGAATTTGGATGGCGGAAATTAGGGATTTTGGAACATAGTATAATTGATTATTGAGAAATGATAGGGGCCTAAACTTAGGCCTAATTTTAGGCCTAAAATCAAGTGACATCATCTTAATGGTTGTAAAATAAGTGGTCCCTGTTTACAGTCATCAAGATGATGACACTTGGTTTTAAGCGCAAATTAGGCTAAGTATGATATATTGCTTATCGCTTCTTCTACATAGTGTGTATTCATGTTTTAGTTAAATTCCCAACTGGGTTTAACTTCTTTAGTTTATCTCAAATGGGTTTTTTCATTTTGAGTAACTTTATAGTATGATGGTTTTATTAGGTATGTGAGTGGCGGAGGTGGAGGAATTGTGAGTGGCAGTGCGGTGAATGTTGGGGTGCGTTTAGTTGGGAACAGCAGCTATTTTCCACAAATGTTTTGTGAAAAACAAGGAAAATAGAGATCGAGTTCAAATTATCGTTTTCCAACAAAATGTTTTGCAAACACAAAATCCCATATTCTGTCTAATAAGGAAAATTAAAAAACAATTTTAGTTGTATTTTCAGAACCCCAACCCTCCCTCCCTTTCTTGAAAATAGAAAAATACAAATATCAACTAAACGTATTTTCTATATTTTCTAAGTGTTTTGCGGAGATAAATTTCCCATCCAAATTTTTACAAAACTAGAAATAAAAAATAAAGGAATTTTTTCTCCAACTAAACGCACTCTTAAGGTTTTGGGGAGTGGGGTTGTGATCGATTAATTGGGTAGCCATGTAATATTTGTAGTTAATTTTTTTTTATAATATTTGTAGTTAATTTTTTTTTTTATAATCTAATGACACCGGATTAAAGCACAAACTATGTCGTTATTGTTTTTGTTGTGCAGGTAAGTTGCCCAACTACTTCATGTTTTGGAGTGCATTATGAGGATTGTTCTCTAATTGAAATCTTTTTTTATTACCATCCATTTTATATATCAGTGGAGGCTAAGTATTGCAAACAATTACTTTTTTTAGTGTGCGCGAACGAGGTAATTGATCTATGGTGTTCAAGATATGCTACCATTTACTCATACTTGATATGGATATTTGTTTCAAACATCTATTGGAAGTTTCTAAAACATATACTTTCCAGTCATTATCCCAAGTGTTTTGCCAAATTTAGGTTGAATTACTTTATTGCATGAGTAATGAGTTCGTTTTTGAGATTTCTTATTGAAACTACTTTTATGGCCTGTTTCAGTTTGCTCAAACTACTACTACGTAAATATTAAGATTGTTTGGAAAAAACCTTATTAATATACCATCATGCTATATTTTCACACAGGTTGTATAAAAACATTAAAACTACAATACATTCATTAGTCAACCACTTAAGAGTTTAGAGCAAGAGAAAGTGGTGCCTTGATTATCCAGCTTTGGGGGCTGAAGTGGAGGTTGGAATGGGTGGGTTTGGGGGCTGAAGTGGAGGTTGAAATGGGTGGGTTTGAGTACTGAAAACAGGGGCTGAAATTTGTTGCGTTTGGGTTTGAGTACCTGAAGCGTGTGGATTTAGGGGATGAAATGGGTGGGTTTGGAGGCTCAAATGGGTAACTTTTGGGGCTCAAATAGGTGTGGGTTTGTAGGCTGAAATAAGTGGCTTAGGTGGCTGAAATCATGGTGTATAAGTGCTAAATCGGGGGCTGAAAATGATGGACTTCTGTGCTGCAATGGGGGCTGAAGTGGGTGCGTTTGGATGTCGAAATGGGACTGAAACATGTGCGTTTGGGGTTGAAGTGGGGGCTGTAATGGGTGGTTTATTTACCATGATTATTGCCCATTGTGATTTTATTTTCTAAATTTAGTATAACATTTTCTCTAAAACAATATACGTATACCTTCTAAACGCAAGTAAATTTATCTACCTATATTTCTCACAGAAATTTAAGGTTCAAAAATGAAATGTAACTGTAACATTTACGGGTTAATTTAACGTCTATGATTTTGTGTGATAATGCAGGCAAGGATCGTTTGGTGATGAAATAAAAGATATAGCTGAATTATCGACAAAAGATGGATATAGAATAGGGATGAAAATCATGCTGAGATAGGAAAAGAGGAATACAGATCTTAAGAAAACAAACGTTTTCTTCACTAGCATGTCACTTTCTCATAAAAAGTGAGTCATATTTCTTTTGCAACTAATACCAGCAATGTTGGCATTTTTCAGAGTCTAAATGATCCTCCTTTTCGACTTTCCACTTACAAAGGTGACCTGCATTTTAGTTTTAATAAGAAGTGATGTCATTAAAAAAACAATTATTAAGGGATGTTTATATAGTCTATTACAGCAGCCATTTAGCATCCGAAACATATTATTCAGGCCTGCTTGGATAGCTTATTTACAGGAGCCCTTAAGGTGTAATTTCACTATATAAAAAAATAGTATTGTGATTACGGATATGACATACATCAGGTTAAGGAATCTTACTAATACTTTTGGTTACATCAACATACAATGGTTCGGCGGCAGGCAATGGTACGGCGGCAGACAATGGTGCAGCATCAGACAATGGTGCAGCATCAGACAATGGTGCAAGGTGAGTAGCCTTTTTTTCAACATTCTTTGTATCACATTCTATTTATGTTGCATAATATTTCCTGAATTAGCATCTGTATCAAATTAGGATCAGAGATGCTGGGTTTTTATCACTCTGATTTTATATTTTCTAGATTGATAGTACTAAAGTATGTCTAATGCAGTCTCAAGCGTTTCGCCACGGTTTCAAATGAAAAGGATATTTTGATCTGAAAACCTTCTGTGATCATTGGTCCGATGCTTCGGGCGAAACCCTTTACTCCCACGTTGGAAAGCATATGAACTTGACTGAACTGTTTCTGTAGTGGACCAATTTGTTAACATACCACCGAGCCATTCTACATGATATCAATACCTACGTAATTACGAATCCCATAATTTAGCATATCTTATCATGGTGTACTTGCTGCTCTATAATTATATCTTATTTCAACAAAATAATGTGATGTTTGCTTATAGTAACATTATAAGATTCAATTTTTATACTAATTTTGTTGTGTAATTAGTGATGGGTGCAAACAAATTTTTTTGCTTGGCCAAGGCTATAATAAGATTAGTTGTTTACATTTTACAAGCAAGTCAAGAATCCGTGACTCACTGTCATGTTGTACTTACTCACACATCTTAATAAGCTAAAAAGCTCATAAACACACAAACACCTCTTTACTATATTAGTCTTTATCTATGTTAAGGTGGTCTTTCGGATTCATTATTTTGTTATGCTTAAAAGCAAGTACTTTTGAGATTCTAAATGGCACATGGCAACTTCTGTTTTCTTTTGTATTTACGTGCACGTAAGCATGATTGGTATGCACTATGAGAACGACCACGTTATCCGACTTGATTTTTAAGAGGGTGCCAAACCAGTGGGTGCTGTTTTTATCCGACATGATTGGTATGCACTATGGTGTTTTTTTTTTTTTTTTTTTTTACCTTGAAATTTGTCATGTTTAGTGCCAAACTATCGATTAGGAGTTTGTATGCATTTAGATGTCCAATGGGTTATAACAAAGAGCAAGACACCATAAAACCATTCTAGGCTACTATGATCACCTAAGGGAACACGTGAATTCAGTTGTCAGATTTATTGAACATGATTAGGTCAGCACCCATATATTCAGACTGATTACTGCTAAGACATGTGGTAAGAGAACATAAATGCAATTATAAACATGTGTCCTATTTGTTTTACTGTTAGAGTGCGGATTAAGGGTGTTTGGTACTTAGTAGTCTATTAATAAGGTTATTGCAACTTGAAGACGGACACATCAGTTTTGTGGCGTTTCGGTCAACTGAGTATGATTCCTAATAGTTTAACTCTTTATTATATCATGTTGTCACTCCCACAAGCATTATATTTGTGTCTTAGTTTCTTACCCCACCAATTCCTCCGCTTTTCACACACACATTGTTTGTCAGGATCATACAGAGGGGATATTATAATAAGACGAAAGCTGTTGACCTAACAGAGACTATTGGCGGTGTTCTTAAGGTATGCCACTCATTTGGCACTGTGCACAAATTCTTCAAAAAGTTCTCCGTTTGACAAACATCCTACCTGGATAACTATGCTAAGCTACTATTTGGATCATGATACTTTGTTTTGTCTCATGTGTGCAGACACTATAAAGGGAAGCAACATATGTGCAATGTTAGCTGATGTAGAAGCTAAGATCTTAGATATAGAACTTCAGCAAGACCTAGAAGCATTACTTAATTAATCATCATTGTCTTCTTAGGAACAAACTTATCATCATATTGGTTTGACAGGTTCAATTCAGTAGGCCTGTTACTAGATATATCTTATATGAATCAATGTATCAAAAGAGGTTGCCTTATGCTTATACTAAACTTATTGCATAATGGTAACATCCTTGATAACATGCTGTTTTCTAACTTCACAAATGACTGATTATATATTGTTTAAATACTATGTGTAAGATCAATGAATTTCTAAACGAAAGCGTATAATCTTAGTTGGATATTCTATAGATCTAATACCTTATGTTTATAAAAACATATTGCATAAATGAGATGTGATTAGATTTGTCTCTTACCTTTGATGCTTGGTACAGTGAGTTACTGAGTTGTAATACAACTTATTGGATCCAAAACACTATAAATTGAAAACAAGATAACTTAAATGAAACAACATAAAAATTAAGAAAAAAAAAATAATAAAAATAAAAATACAAAAAACCTTATTTGCAACGACACTATTGAAAAAAAAAAGTTTACAAAATTTATCGAACAAACGCACTCCCGCAGCAACGCGCGGGCTACCTAGCTCGATTATACTAAAAATGAAACTAACATTTTTCACTATTTTAATGCCAAACAAACGTTTTCCACTATTTTAACATCGTTAACGTTGTGTCCAAACGTTATTGGTCCTAAAAATGAAACTAACGTTTTTCACTATTTTAATGCCAAACAAACGTTTTCCACTATTATAATTTATAACACCGTTAACGTTGTGTCCAAACGTTATTGGTCCTATTAAATGTGATGGCTTAATATTATTGGATGAAAGGTGTATGTGACTAATTTTCTACGATACTTTCCCATTATAACAAGCTATTTAAAAACGTTAGCCTTAAATGTCTATAGCACTTTCGTCTTTTCTCCTCGCTTCTAGGTTCTTCTTCTCCACACATGCCTTCTGCTCTCGCAAACACACCCATGCACAAAATTTTTTAAAATATTAAAATACAACTATCACAAACCAATATACTAAACACAACTTACACAAGCCGATATCATTAAAACAAATGATTACCAAACGAACCCGCAGCAACACGCGGGCTACCCCGCTCGTTTTAACCAATGATATATGAAGTAAGTTTAACCGTTTGCAAATTCCAACGCTTTCATTGTAATCATGTTACATTCTCGTAAGTCATCACTATGTGAGAATAAGGTCACAAATGAAGAGCTCAGAAGCTTGAAATGAACATCTAGAAACTGAAACTTTGTTCTTAGAACTACAAGAACTACAAATGTATAGTTGAAGGTTTTATTTATTTTCGTAGTATGGGGATGTGTTTTGCTATTATTGAATAGTTAGTTTGTTATGGTAGTTAATATCAAGGATTGAACTGAATATACTTATAAGTGAAGCCCAATAAGAACTAGATTGGTTTGGGCCAAAATATGGACAACATAGTCTAGTGAAATTAGCTCAAAATGTACTTTTATAATTTCAACTTTTAAGGTTGTTGTTAACTAACGACTGATAACCGAAATTTATATTCAGACATTACACAATGTTCAAATAGAACATTCAAAATCACTAACAAATTGCTAGAATATCTTAAATACAAATACAATACACTCTTCTTATTGGGCATGTTAGTGAAAAATACAAAACTTGTTGTAATTATGTCTTAATATAAACAAATTTTGTGAAGATTTGATTGTTAATAACAATTATAAGGGGTTGTTGTTAGCATTTCCTTTAAAGGCACGTTTGGTAGAGAGAATTTCAGAGAAATGAAATTCAGCAAAGAATAGAAATTCAGAGAATAGAAATCAGTAGAGAATTTTGTTCAATTGTTATGTTTAGTAACAACAGAGACTTGACTCGATAAATAAATAAATAACAATTATTCATATGAGACTCGCATTTATTTGTTTGTTGATTTAATTTTTTTTAAATAACAATTCTAAAGAAATTATTTAACTTTTTTTAAATATATATATTTTTAATTTTTATACATTATGTTTTAAAAATTTATTTAAAAAAAAAATATATTTTTCTAAAATTTAATTACTTTCTTTAATTTTTTAAAAATAATTATTTTAATTTTTTTAATTTTTTAAAAAAGACTTATTTTATAAAAAGTTATTTAAAAAAAACTTATTTTTTTAAAAAATTATTTAAAAAAAATTATTTAAAAAAAAAACTTATTTTTTAAAAAATTTATTAAAAAAAATATTTTTAAAAATGTATTTATATTAAAAAATCTTACAAAATACTCTCATTTCTCCTATTTCCCAACTAAAAGTAGTGGAAATGAAAGTTAAAAAATTGCACTACCAAGTCTCCACAAAATCTCCACATTTTTATTTCTCTAACATACCAAACAAAAGAATTTTATTCATTTCCATTTCTCCATTCTTATTTCCCTCTACCAAACATGCCCTTAAGTTCTTAGTACATAAATATTTGTTCAAAATGTTAAAGCATTAGCTTAAAATAAGGTTGCAAAAATCGCAAATCGGTAGTCGGGCGACCCCCTTGTAGCTTGTATCGGTCTAGGCGAGATTAATCGGTGATTAATCGGATTGACATTTTTGGCAAGTTTTGGGTATTTTCGGCGAGTTTTGGGTATTTCCGGCAAGATTTTCTTTAAAAACATCTTTTAATAGATATAAACAGCGACTATAAGTGATTAAAACTAGTTTACGACGAGTTTTGGGTATTTCCGACAAAAAATGCAAGTTTTTAGGAAGTTTGACCATCGTTGACCGCCTTGACCATGGTTGACTGATTTACACAAATCGAAAGGTTAATGACCGAGTAGCGCCTAGGCGGCGATTAATCGGCATTGTAGGCTTTGTTTTGCAACATTGCATAATCATACATATTGATAAATGTGATTTTCCCAAATATTTTTCTCAGATTTCATAAAACACAATTAAATTTGAACATAATCAATAAAAAATATCTTATATCATTGAATCGAAACCAAATAATTGCAATATGAAACTAATTATTAGAAACCCTAATATTACAATTAAATCGGTACTTACCAATCTTCTATTGCTCGATTTTTTAATAGGTTGTTTTTTGAATTTGTAGAATCATTGTCTGATTTTTATTTTAATTTCGGAACCGCGATAATAACGGTGTTTTTTAATCAGTAGAATCCTTGTAGTGATTTTGAGTCGGGTATGTTCATAGATAATAATGGTGTTTTGAATCGGTTGTAGCATTTGTTGTGAATCGTGGGATTTGGTTTTGATTTTGGAACCATGAACTGATTTGAGAAAGAATATGGTTTTGATTTCTGAATCGTGAAGTGATTTGAGATGGAATAGGTTATTTTTTTATTGAATTGAAACTGAGTATTGATTAGGGATTTAAAAATGAAGCGTATAGAAGAAGATTGCAGTGGTGGGTGCCATTGGTGAATTTGAATTAAGAATCGTATGTGATTGAAAGACTATTAAAGAAGATTTGACTTGGTGTGTTGTTTTAGGATGTTGATATGATTGTGAGAAAATTAATTGTAGATGTAACAAATTCTATGTGATTGAAAGAGTATTGAAGAAACTTTGACTTGTCTGTGTTTTTGAAAGAGCAAAGTATTAAAAAATATGTGTATGCAATGTGTTGTACATTTTTTTTGGGACCAATCACAGCAAAGACACATCAGACAATTAATTGCAATGGTTGCATTATTAGGTGGTACAAAACTCTTATTTATTATATTAGATACAAGATACGTACTGTGCACGACCTATTCGTAAAGCTTGACCAAGGCATCCCTTCTCCTCATAGGTTTTGAGCTTCATCTAAGGACTCCTAAAATCAGCAATCCGAACCGACTATAATTCATACCGAATGAGCATCTCAACTAAATGGCATGCAACAAAGCCTCTTCCCCCTAGTGAAACACACCACCTCTATTTTGGAGCAACCATATCTTAGTAATAATGGATCCTATAAGAACATAATAACCATATCAATTGATGCAATCCGGGTCACAAAGTATCCTTGCATGAAGTTTGCAGATATAAATTATACATGTTAAAAAAAAGTATCAAATTGTGCAACCTTACTTCACAACTCTTTGGTAGAGTAATTCATAAATAAGCTATCACAATTAATGAATTTTGAAGCTTCTCCTCTCATAGTTGGTTATACTCATTGACTGCAGCTTCTTCGAACCATTGACAATTTTGTTTAGAAAAGGAATAAAACCTACAAAGAGCTATAAATCAACAGCCAAATATTAATGAATTTACTGAGACTAACTTCAATGTTCCAACTTTATTAAACTGGCTATAATACTAACAAAGGTGTGACAAAATTTTCAAACAAACAACTAAAATCACAGGTTTTGGTGAAACGAAAACTTAAAGTCGAAGGCAAAATCGAATAGACCGTTCCATCATTAACCACCTTTGGTTAACTGCATACGTTCAATGAAACATTCCACCCTACGCAAGACAGTTCCATACGCTTATTGCCGAATACTACCAAAAATTGATTACAGCAAAAAGTGCATAAAGTACTCATTGTAAAACACAATTAAATTTGAACATAATCAAACATATCGATAAATGTGATTTGGAACAATGAGACCTCGAAATAGAGGTTGTGTTTGGCAAGTAGTTATAAAAATGGGGTTTCAAATGTTAATCTTATGTTTTTACGAGGCATTCTGACCCGTGCGATACACACGGGCTGTATCTAATTGTTTATTGCGTAATGTATGTGTAAATTGTTGAAATGTAAGTAAGACTGTGCATCTAATTGAGACGTGTTATTTAAATTACAATGGTTTGTACACTTTAAGACAACTATTCATTGACTATCATAGTTGATGAATCATAGGAAATGTATCAACTACTTGAAACAATTATAAATTAAATAAAAGAAGTCACATGAACATGTTGAGTTTATGATATATAAAATAAAATAAAACATAAAGACATCAAGAGTACACAGCGGAAGACTTAAGATCATAACAAATAAATTAATTAACTGAAAGTATGCGTAACGTACCTCTTGCGAATATCAAATCCCTCGAGCAAAGCAAACCACCCTCGAGCAAAGCAAACCAAAGAAGTACTAAATGGTGTAAGAATAATGTCTTACAACCACGTTCTTATACACACGAATTAACCAACGAATCAAGCGATTGCTAGATCTAACACAAGCCCTCGATATGCAAAAACCAAACCGAACTCCCTAACAAATGGGTTTTCGGCCAAGCTAAACAAAAGAAAGAGAGAGAGGAGATATAGGTTAATTCAATGCACAAGGTGTGAATGAAACCCTAGACCCTACCCCTCCTTATATACTAGAAGTAAAACTTAGAGGACAAGTTAGGGGAAGTGAAGGCCTTGGAGAGCCTATGGCCGGCCACCATAGAGAAGCCCAAAGCCCATCCCATAACTTTCCAATGTTTCCATTTCTAGTCCTTCTCTTTCCATTTTAACGATTAGTTAGTCATTTTCCGTTAAATACATAACGATCGTTAACCGGACTTAATGTGTAATAATTAATCGTAAACATAAACATTAATTATTAACTTTAATTCTCATTCGCTAATGTGTGCAATCCGTGGTCACGAGTTCGAATCCGGACATTCACATGTTTGTAAATATATACATTTCCAACAGCTCCCACTGGATATGTTTACAAACGCGAAATGACATTGGTTAGCGTCTAGCAACACGCCAATGCCCCCAGACAACTCGTGTATGGTTTTCGGAGAAAACCAAGTTTGATGATTCATCATCATATTCATCCTTTGTTTCTAATACCATGTTAATAAGAATATGGATCTTACTCATTTCTTAATTAACTATTTTGTTTCTCGCTTTATGATTTATCAAGATTACCAATTCTTCTAAACAAGACCTTGGGTATGGCCATACAAACATCTTAACAATCCTACGAGGGGCCCAAGAGTATTATACTTCAAAATGAATTTGAAGGAAACAAATCCCATTTTGACTACAAGCGAGATTCATAAATTTCGCAACACTTCGAAAACAACCCTTATAACTACCGCCACGTGTAGCGTTAGATTGCTTCACAAAATGCACTACATCCATGACATATCTCTTGTATCTCAAGTCGAGGATAAATATCCATGATATACTTAATGACAAAGATCCATAAAGTATCATCATGTGAGTGGGATAAGTCCTATATTCAATTCATTGAATATCATCTCGAATTAGTCATGCTACGCATCAATATACTTTCAAGTATATTCTAACTAATACTCAGATTTGTCTTAATTCAATATCATTCCCATGTTATTGATTGACAACGGACTATTTAGAATAACTTAAGTTATTCAAGGATTTAAACATGCAAATATAGGACAACATTATAATAAATGAATAATAAACATAACAAAAATACTTTATTTCATTTCAATAATAATGTTTACAATATCCTTTATCTAAAATACTTAGTCACGATGGGCATGAAACTACTAGCTAAACGAAGTCCAAACTTATCGACAAATGATTAAGTTTTCACCGTGCAAGGCCTTCGTTAACGGATCCGCTAGGTTATCATCTCAGTGAACTTTGAGCAACTCAATTTCACCTATCTCGACTTGCTCTCGAACATAGTGATATTGTCTAGGATAGTGTCCGGTGCCCTTCATGACTCCGTGTTCATGGGCAAAAGTAATTGCAATTGAATTGTCACAATACACTTTAATAGGATGTTCAATCGACGGCATAACACCAAGCCCCAAACAAACTTCCTTATCCAAGCAGACTTCCATGGCACCTCGACGCCGCTATGTACTCACTTTCTCAGAGCGACATCGCAAGTGTTGTCTGCTTACTCTTCCAATCCACAGCACCTCCATTGATGACAAAAATGTAACCCGTTTGAGACTTCGTATCATCTTTGTCACACTTCCGGATGCATCGCAGATAACTGTAATGAGCGATCGCTTCGATTTCCTCCATACACTATGAACATATCTCTTGTAGCCCTAAGGTACTGAGAATATGCTTAACAAGCCCGATGAATTTCACCGGATTACGTTGATACCGACCGGTCAAGTTTTGAGCAAACGCCACATCGGCCTTGTGCATCGTATCGCGTACATGATAGATCCTACACCAAGCATAAGGAACTTTCTTCATACGCGCCACCTCTGCAGTGTTGAAGCACACCTTGGTCGCTCAAACCATGATTTACTTGCATTGGCAAAACCCTTCTTGAATTTTGCATATTGAATCTCTTCAATATTTTGTCAATGTAAGCACTTTGGCTTAAACCAATTAGCCGCCTTGATCTATCCCTGTGAGATCTTGATTCCGAGTATATATGTTGCTTCCCTAAGTCTTTCATCGAAAACATTTACCAAGATAGGCTTTCACCTCATTTAGACTTGGTATATGATTTCCATGATTAATATGTCATCGACATACGAATAAGGAAAGTAACACGACTCCCACTAGCTTTGTGATATACACATGGCTCATCAAGATTCGAGTAAATCCAAAACTTTTGATTTCCCATCGAATCTTTTATTCCATTGCTTGATGCTTGCTTGATCCATAAATGGACCTCTTAAGCTTGCATACACGGTTAGGAAATAATGGATTCACAAACCCTTCCTATTGCGCCATATAGATGTCTTCATCTGACGGCCATTCGAAAAGCGCTTTGACATCCATTTGCCAAATCTCATAGTCATAGTGTGCGGCTATAGCTATGAGAATCCTAATAGCTCTTATGTCCGCTACAGAGAGAATGTCTCCTCGTAGTCAACGCCATAGGTTTGAGTAAAACCTTTAGCCACCGAGACGAGCTCTTGTAGGTGTGTATTGCCATCCATGTCGGTTTTCTTTTGAAGATCCACTTACTCCCAACGACCTTAGCCTTGGGAGGAAGGTCAACTTCAATCCGACATCATTATCTTTCATGGATTGCATTTCCCCATTCATAGCAATCGCCATTTATCCTTTTCGTGATCGGCCATGGCGACCTTTATAGTTAGCGGGTTCATTAAGATCCCCAACCATATTTTCCTCCACCTCACGCTTAAACATAGGCGGTCAGTGCACGATAGTCCTTTCGCACCTCTGAATGGGAACAACTTCGGGAGGAGCACCTAAGCTTTCGTGTTCTTCTTGAAGTTGGCTAGTGGTTTCGTAAGGTGTTGTATCTTCTGATCATATTCCGCATCATATACTCTCCACCGAGTTCTTGAGATATGAGATTCCTTTCAAGGAAATCTCCATACCTAGCCACGATGACTTTGTTCTCACCGGGTAGTAAAAGTAGTAACCCATAGTTTCCTTGGGGTATCCTACAAAGATACACTTAACAGATCCGGCTTGGAGCTTATCGTGTGTGTCACGTTTAACAAACGCTCACATCCCCGCACCTTTAAGTAAGAAAAGTTGGGAGCTTTTCCGTCCATATTTCATATGGAGTTTTAACAACCTTCTTAGTTGGAACCATATTCAAAATGCGAATAGCGCTTCAAGGCATAATCCCAAAAGTAAAAGGTAGAGTCGTAAGTTCAAACATTGATCGTACCATGTCAAGTAAGGTACGATTTCTCCTTCGGATACACCATTTTCTTTGTGGAGTATAAGGAGATGTGAGTGCCGGATAATTCCACACTCGACTAAGTAATCTTTGAACTCTTGACTTATATACTCACCACCTCTATCGGATCAAGAGCTTTAATCTTCTTTCCAAGTTGTAATTTACTTCACTTTTGAAAACCTTAAATGTTTCAAAGACTTCATGTTTATGTTTAAGTAAATAAACATAACCATAACGACCAAATCATCCGTAAAGGTTAAGTAGACAACGACCACGTTTTGACACATGTCTAAGTGGACCACACATCGCAGTGTATCAATCCAAGTAGATCGAAGCCCTTTCCACTTGTGGTGAAAAGGTTTCCTTGTCATCTTCCCAAGAATGCAAGACTCGCATTTGTCAAATGATTCATCATTGACCGCTTGTAAAGCCCATCGTGTTGCAGCTTTTCCATGCGTTTCTTGCCAATATGGGCAAGGCGACAATGCTAAAGATAAGAAGAGTCACAGTTCGACTTGCTCTTCTTATTGCTAATGCTATACAACGAATTATTTTCATTGGATATACAACCATCCATATCAATTTCAAACACACCAAGAATAGGAATTGCATTAAAGTAAAAAACATTATTTAAAGAAACTGAAATTCCATAACTTGTAAAAGTGTGCACAAAACCAATATCTTTTAACAAAGAAACGAAATGACACCCCAACAATGGAGGGTGCATAATGACAATTATTTAGTTCTAAAATTAAGCCCAAGGCAACACTAAATCAAAAGTCCCTATGGCTTCGACAATGACGCTTTCCATTTCCAACGTACAAGTATCTCTCTCCACAGTCGCTTCTTCGCCTCTAAGTCCTCGCGATGTATTACGATGTGAGTACCACATCACGTATCATATATCCGTGAATTTAACTTATGAGGAAAAGAAAATAATTCAAACATAAAAATACCGATGAGCTAGGCACCATCTTATTTTTATTCAAGGCACTCATTCGGATAAACCGATGCAGCCCGCTTCAAAGACTCAGTGAGTTGCGGTGGTGGCAAGACAAATCCTTCTTAGGATTTTCCTTTTCTTTCCGTGGTTCTTCTTAGGAGTCGTGGATGACAACTTGTTTCCCTTTCCTTTCCTTTCCTTTCTTATCTCTTGCGGCTTAGGCTTATTCACCCTACCACCTCAGAGTAGCGAGCACAGCGGTGTAGGAGCCTTCTTTGGCAATCTCTTCTCGTAGTCTACAAGCATTGCATGTAACTCATTCATCGTCTTCCCGTGCAATGCATGTTAAAATTGCGGACAAAATCACCAAACCGCTCTCGATTAAGGAATGATTGATGAGTCCGACATACATCGCTCGAGTAACCACATGTACCGAAGCCCAATTGGTCCAAGTGATGTTTCATCTCAAGGACGTGGTCGGAGACAGTTGCCACCTCTTTCCCCGCACTGTGAACCTTTTCAATAAGTTCATACAGCTTCACCGTTGGTGGCTTCTCAAACATACGTTTGAGTTCATCTAGCATGCTCATAGGTGATAGTGCTCAAATTGTTTTGCAATTGAGCGAGACATCCCAAAGCATTAGACACGCCACATCATTATGCTTTCATATTCAACACGATATGCCTCTAATTCAAGAGCATTGCCGTGTCAGGGAGGAGCTTCAGCAGAGGTGTAGTCAAAATTTCAACCCTTTTGGCAACACGAAGGATGATCCTAAGTGAACGATGCCAATCATTGAAATTAGGGCGGTCGGTTTGTCCCTTCCAATCATATCTTTGAAAGCGGCACTCGAGAAGCTCATAGTGTTATCGATTGAGCCATCTACGTAAAAGTTCAAAAACCATCATTAGTATTTTGATAATTTTCCTTTTCAATAAACAATTAAATACCCAAGGTTCATATTCATATAACCAATTAATATTTATTGAAAACTAGGATCCAAATTGTCATAATCTCATCACATCGCTTGATCCGTTAGTGATGAACCTTATACAAAATGGTAGAGCATATGCTCAATTGCCAATTTCAATTGCAATTCCTAGATTTATGGGATTTACATATAGCCAATATCAATTGCCATGTAAACATGTTTTATCCCATCTTATGCCTTGAGTTTTCGCCACCGCCTAACTCAATTAAGTTGTCCAACTTAAGAAATCGCAAAATCGTCCATGCCCGTTCTCACGACACGGGACATTTCACCCTTTGATTAAGATCTAAATCACGTTCTCACGCAAATAGAAAGTAATCTTAGGTGTTTCCGCTTCGTTGGATGGCATATAACTTAAATTTAAAGGGTAATAGTTTTGATGTTAAATCAAATATGTACAAAGATGTCATGCATTCATCTTTGTAGCATAGTTTTATTAAAACATTTATATCTTGTTTTAATGTTTAAGTTTTTCATCATCAAACTTTAATTGAGGTATTGGGTTCACCAATCAAGGAATTAGTGTTAATTATCATCCATTATACCGCACTTTTGCATAAGTGTAAACACTTAGTGTTTGGGATAATTACCACCTTAGTGGCGCATGGAATCAACACGACCGCCTTAAGATGAGCTTGCACATTTAATGACTTACTAAGTAGCTCCACTCGAACTTACGAAGGCGAGGACTGTGCGTGCTAAAGCACAACCTAAGACATCCATTCGGTGTGATTGCGCACTTCTTTAAACCCCTTTTATTAGTTCATTCTCATGGGTGAGCCTTTCACTATTTGTACCAAAGTCATCAATCAATTAAACGATTATGATTACTATTCTTAAAAATACATGTTTCACCATTGTTTAGATCATTTATTTTTCTTGTAAAAATACCCTTGTTACAAAACACAAACAAGCAAGTATTTGAAAAAATAAACAAATAAACAATGAATACATAACAAATAAAAGTCATGCATATCAAATAGCCACATGCAAACGGTTTTGATAAATCTTATTAATAACCAATTTTATATCTGTCAATATGCATATATTTAATTAAGACTTCCACCCGTTTTCATCTATGTACAAGGTGAACCACATGCATCGATTCATCGATTGCGTAAGTCAAAACTAAATATATACCACATAGCACATAACTGATTAAATAATAACAATTGAGGTCTTCCCCAATTTAAGATCTATCAATATTTAATGTATATCACTTAAAACATGAAAGACATACAATAAACAGATCCATGATAAAACATGCAGGTAATGATCATGGATATAAATTACACTTAACAATTAATGCAATTAAACAGAGTTACGCATATACACATAAAGTTGCATGCATCTTAGGGTTTCTAATCCAATTAAAACAAAGTTTACAAAACCCTAATTAGGGCACCAAAAAAAAAAAAAACGCCCCCCCCTCAAAATTAGGGTTTAGGTTTTGCAAACCCTAGATCTAAGCATACAAATAATAACACATTCATGTTTATTTTAATTATGTGTTTCAGTAATTAATTACTTGTTATACAAGGCTCGTGATGCCATTATTGAGTTTATGATATATAAAATAAAATAAAACATAAAGACATCAAGAGACACAAATGGAAGACTTAAGATCATAACAAATAAATTAATTAATCGAAAGTATGCGTAACGTACTCTTGCGAATATCAAATCCCTCGAGCAAAGCAAACCACCTCGAGCAAAGCAAACCAAAGAAGTACTAAATGGTGTAAGAATAATGTCTTACAACCACGTTCTTGTACACACGAATTAACCAACGAATCAAGCGATTGCTAGATTAAACACAAGCCCTCGATATGCAAAACCAAACCGAACTCCCAACAAATGGGGTTTTCGCCAAGCTAAGCAAAAGAAAGAGAGAGAGAGATCTAGGTTAATTCAACGCAAGTGAATGAAACCCTGACCCTACCCTCCTTATATACTGAAGTAAAACTTAGAGGACAAGTTAGGGGAAGTGAAGGCCTTGGAGAGCCTATGGCCGGCCACCATAGAGAAGCCCAAAGCCCATCCCATAACTTTCCAATGTTTCCATTTCTAGTCCTTCTCTTTTCCATTTTAACGGTCGTTAGTCATTTTTCCGTTAAATACATAACGATCGTTAACCGGACTTAATGTGTAATAATTAATCGTAAACATAAACATTAATTATTAACTTTAATTCTCATTCGCTAATGTGTGCAATCCCGTGGTCACGAGTTCGAATCCGGACATTCACATGTTTGTAAATATATACATTTCCAACAGAACACGTATACATGCAAATAACAGGTTGGTCTGAACTTTGAAACTACATTTAAATGTTGATGCCCAAACAAAGCCTCTATTCGCACTAAATGATCCTTTCACTTATTCAACCTTAAATTCATTTACGATAATGACTGCATCATTTGTAAAACTCTTTTAGTGATAAGTGCACATACGTGTACATCTTAAATAATATCAATCCGTGCGAATCTCTTAAGAGGTTACGTTTGCTAAACAGTGCCAAATTCTAGCCGTGTAAAATTAACATCGTGAAAATCTCTGAGTCCAAAATTCCACTCTCTTTGCCAATAAATACCAAAGTGCACTCAATGTATTAAAATACATTGGATATTAAAATTTTCAGCCCAACACTTTAAGTATTTTCGGATCTAATAATGACTACAAATTAAAGATCTCCAAAACATAGAATCTTGTGGCTATTGACATGTAAAGCATCTTAATCTTAGGTGAGTATGTACTTTAGGGGATAATGGCTTTAAGTTATAAAGAGTATTTTGGCAAATAATAACTCAGAGGAGTGTACTAAGCTTTCAATGAGAAAATTGCAAAGAGTTATCATATTGAAAGTAGGGGTGCTCATCGGTCTAAAACCGACCGACCGACGAAACCGGACCGGACCGAGACCGAATCCGCAAAAACTCCGGACCGAGACCGAGACCGAATGAGGTCGGTCCGGTCCGTCCGTCCGTCCGGTCGGTTTTGTCGGTCGGTCCGTCCACAAGGCTAAATTTCGGGTTTTCGGTTTGGGTCCGGACGGACGACGGACCGAGACCGAATCCGCAAAATCCTAGACCGAGACGGACCGCGGTCCATCGGTCCGATCGGTTCGGTCCGTCCGGTCGGTTTTGTCGGTCGGTCCGGTCCGCTTGAGCGATTTCTAATTGAAAGGGAGGTTTCACATAATGAGCGTATTTTCATGTGATGTAGGACTTCTCACATAAAGAGTTTGTACTGCAATTAAAATGTTATATATTGTTCTGGATTTAGTAGCACATTTTTATTTTAATATTTTGTTTCTTTTAGAAGAAAGCAAAAACGAAGCAAAGATAGACAATCGATAAGGTTGTAACTCCTTGCAAATGGCAAAAGGCTCATGTAGCGGTCTCAAGTGGAACAACTTTCAGAACCCACAAACATAAGGTCGCTTCAGAAGTGACTCAATCCCCTTATTTTCCCTGTCACGCCAGCCTTTCTCTCCAAATGACTTTCATGCGATTAGATCGCCGATGAAGCGACTCTACACTACAAAAAACATACCCCACAAATATACCTTTTTATTTATACACACACAAAAAAAAAAAGAACCAAAAGTCGATCGCCCCAGCGATCACTTCCCTCCTAAAACCTTTAGTCGATCGATCGCCCACAAAAAGAAGATCGAGAGGTAATCGATCATGTATGTCGATCTCGATCGCCTATTGGAGGCAGCCTACTGTTGAAACTTTAAAGAAAGATTATTTATATACTGTATTTATTTATTTCCTAATAAGGAGAGTTGATGAGGGGAAAATATTTTATTGGGCATAATCGTTAAGAGGAAAGTTCAATGCAGAACAATAATTATCTAAAGATCAAATCAAAAGATCTCAACCATCCATTTATTTTAAATTTAAAGGTCTAGATTAATCCCCATTTTAATACAATTAATTATTAAAGGGCACTTTAGTAATATTATCCCAACACTCCCCATTCCCCAATAACAAAATACGTAGTGAGGGGATTTGTTAACCAAATTCTTTTCATTTCACTTCTCTTAAATCAACCACTACCAATGATCCGTGATATGATTTGGTGGCGATAATGATCCCATGGTTTTAGTGAGTATTTTGATAATTGATTGAGGGATTTGTTCGAAGCCCTACTAATCACTCGTCTATGCTCAATCTCATCACAGCGAACCTAAAAGTGTTAATCGGGTGATTAGGGTTTCGTATGTAATAGAGTTGACGGAGATATTGATGGTGACGGGCATCGATAGGGATATAGCAGTGGCGGCCGAAGGATGGAGACGACAACCGATGGTGATACGTTACTGTTCAAATAATGTAACAGGTTGATGAATATGGCTATTTGATTTTGTGTATCAATTTTGTTTCTTTAAAGATGGTAAATGAGGCCAAGGATCAGATGTGATTTTAAGCTGATCATGCACCAATCATTGGTTATGGTGCACACAATTTTGATCAAACGGAGGTATACGTCTAACACAAACTAGATAGAGAGTTTGGTGAAGAGAATTGCATGAAGCTGTTATTGGAGGAATAACCTTGATGAGTGTCATAGTCTATATAAATTTACGAGTAGTTTCTATTATTGTAGCTTCATAATTCTACGAGTGTACTAGCGTTAGACACTTAGACCTCTTACAACCCAAATTTTTTGGGTCTATTAGATTAATAATATAACAAATAAAGTATCATTTTCAAACTTCTTTACGCAATCTTTCTTCAAAATGGTCGTAATGTAGTCCGGTGTTTGGTTGAACCTTCTATTGTTTTATGTTCTTATCGTATGTTATATGATCCATAAGGGTGGTGGCAGTCGAGTAGGCATGAGGCTCGGTTTGGTTCATACCGTGCGGTATGACCAATGCTTGCATTTCGGTTTGGAGCGGCATGCAAATGAGAAACACCAAATCGGCAATCTTTACCGAATCGACATGGTCCAAAAAGTGTACGTTGGAGCATTTAATGTGTAAATATATCCGTTTGTAGCTTGAATGCCAATATCATTTGTATTTTCATCCCTATTTAAATTCAATACATTTCATATTTTTTTCAAACAATATCATTTGTATTTCACAACAAAATGTATTCATCTTCATCTTCATCTTCATCATCTTCATCCGATGAAGAGTTAGATTTTTTATCCGACTCTTCATCCGACATATTTTCTACCGGTTCTAGTGTTTTTAATCTTACAGAGTATGTGGACGCTCAAGACTTACCATACCTAGATGACTAGTGTTTTTATTTAATAAGTACTATGTAATTTTCTTTCATGTCTTATGTAATTCTCTTTTAAGTATTAATAAAAAATTATGTTTTTATTAAATTGTTTAATAAAATTAAAAAAAAAATTGTAATGAGTTAGGCATGGTTCTTGCCACTAAAAATCTATTATTAGGTATGAGACGGTATGAGGTGAGTTAGCGAAATATTATTGGTAGATATTAGCGTGGAAAAAAGTTGTGGCGTATTTGCCACCACCCCAGAATATAATCTAAATGGTAGTCATGTCATTTAATATGTTTTGTATGTTTAACCAGTTTGACCCATGTCATTTTGTAGTGTTTGACCCATTTATTTTTTGTATTTGACCTGTTTAATTTGTATACTCTTTTTATATAAGCCATTTGACTCTTTCAATGTTTCACGAGCATTTTAGAGGATGTGATGTATCATGGTTGAAGATTGACACAAATTTTGTAATGTTATACTGTTATTGGATATGTAAATAGATAATTAACACAAATTTGTCCTAGTAAATAGGTTCTATTGGGTTTTTTATTCTCTTTGAAAGGGTTCGTATGACTTGTCATAGTTTCAAACTTATCATGAGAAACAGACTATGTTTTGTGCAATCACATGTGATTTTTTTACTTAATCCCGTGGGATTTTTTACTTAATTCCGTAGGATTTTTTACGAATCCCGTGGGATTTTTACGAATCCGTGGGATTTTTACGGACATAAATTTTGAAAAAAATCGTCTTTTACGAATCCGTGGGATTTTTCTCGACGAAATTTTGAAAAAAAATATCGTCTTTTACGAATCCGTGGGATTTTTTACGAATCCCGTGGGATTTTTAGACGGAAATTTTGAAAAAAATAGTTCGTCTTTTTACGAATCCCGTGGGATTTTTATAGATGGAAATTTTGAAAAAAAATAGTTCGCCTTTTTACGAATCCCATGGGATTTTTTTACGAATCCCGTGGGATATTTCTGGACGGAAATTTTGAAAAAAAAGTTCGTCGAAAGTATATAAAAGTGCATATCAATAGAAAGATGATTTTTTTCTCGTCGCGATGGTATATTTTTTTTAGCTTGAAGATTTACTATTTGCAAGATATGTTATTTTTTAAAAAATGGTGGAAAGTGGGTTTTTATAGAATTACATTTCTACCCTTCATTTGTTAATTTTTGCTTTCATCTCATCCATTGGATGAAAAGAAGATGGATGATTGAGATGTTATGATTTGTTCTTTAGATTAGATGTGTTTTGTATTGATCTCACCTCTAATAGTTAAAAATGATTTTTAACATTTGTTAAGTAAAACTTAGAGTGGAAGGTGTGGAGCTCGCCGTCGGATTCGCCGCCACCGTGGAGCTCTCGCCGCCACACCGCCCCCTTGTCGTGGCTCATGGTCGGTTTACAAAATCGTCGGACGACGAATGAAGTTCGACATTCATTGATTAAATATTGCATATATCCGTTGTGGTTAGTTATGAGTGGGTAAATGAAGAGGTTGAGGTTTGTTATGAGTGAGGAGGGGTTTGTTGTGGTTAGTTATGGGAAAATGAGATCTTGATGTGGCGAGGTGGTATGACGATGAGGTTGAGAACATACATGATCACTCCAAGACTCTTAAGCAATATGGCAATAAACAAAGCGAAAGTACTATATGTCTAGACAATAACATCTTCATTATAATAAACATATTTGATAAAAAGACAATATTTGGAAAACAAAAAAATGAAAACATATATCATAAGTGTAAAGTCTTTAGTCTTTACTATATGCTCATTATCCATAGATATGTTGTTTACTTTTTGAATTGTGATTTAGTCCTTAACTTTTCTGATTATGTTTGTACGATCAGAATTCACGTATCTAATACTTGCAACGTTCAAGTAGGCGGATAGATGTTATCAAAATTAGCTTAACCATATAAGATCCTATTTTTGCTTTTTTTTTTTTTTTTTTTTTTTTCTTTTCGTTTGTTTGTTGGTTTTCTTTTTGTAGAAAAACTCCACCCGAAACGCATTATGTGACCTTACACGCAAACCTCAAACCTCAAACTCAACAGACCAGTGACCACCCTGCAAGACTCATGAAGCCTCCTCATAAATCACTAGTCCTCCACGATTTCAGATTATAGGACGGATGGCCCCATACTGTTTGTAGCTAATGAGATTCGATCGTGATACCTCTTATTTTGACTCCTAAACCGTTATCACTAGACTGCCCATTGGTTTAAAAGTTATGTTAACGTGAAGTATAAAAATCGGTAAACTAGCATATATGTAAGCGACGACTTTAACCATCTAAGCTACCTTTCCATTGGTGTTTACTGCATTTAGCACAAGATAATCGTATCAACAAGCATATCATTCATTTTCAAGTTTCAAATAGGTAACATTAGAGTACTTCAATTGTCATATACATAATACCAACAAAAGTTGCGATAAAATTGGTCCGACGATCAATAGTCTAAACTATTCGATTTTGAATTTTGGAACTCAGTAAAAAATCAGTGCAAAGTTCAATGCTTGCTTTGTATAACAAAAAGTAAACTGATCACATAATTGAAGCAAAAAACTTATGTTATTGATGAATAATGCCAAACAGAAATGGTCACAAGTAAGTAACCATATCAGCAAGTACAATGCATATGAAAACATTTACAGATGCTGAAATGCAAATGACATAAGCCCCTTAAATATTTTGGGCCAGAGGCTACTTATAACTCAATGGCATGGGCTTAATTCAAGACACTTAACAATTTAATTGTCCAACACAAACATAAATACAGTCCACATGAAGCAACATTAGCATAATTAACAACCAAGATAGTTTACATTCACATAATAATACTATTTCTTTGATAACAAGCCCATATCTTGGAGTTTCAAAAGCGCCTTCTCAAACTGGCCCCACCTTTGCTCAACGGTCCCACTGTAGCCGACCGACATCCTAACCAAACCAGGCGAGATCCCAGCCAACGCTTGCTCCTCTTCATTCAATTCACTGCTTGTGCTACTACCCGAACATGACATGAGGGTCTCATAGTAGCCCAAACTAACTGCCATGAGCCCAAACTGAGTGTAGTTCTGCAACAGATTCATTAGCTTGTTGGCACGAGCCTCGGTTCCCATATCCAAGCAGAGCATCCCACCAAAGCCATAATCCTTGTTTGCAATGGACTTCAAAAGAAGGTGATCAGGGTGGTCTTCTAGGCCTGGGTAGATGACCTTGAGGCCCATTTTCTTCATCCGTTGGGCGTAAACCAAAGCACGATGGCAGTGCTCTTTGACCCGAAGCCCCAAGTGAGGGATTCTTTCGGACAGTTCAAACGCTACCTTAGCGTTCATTGTTGGGCCTAGTAACATCAGGGCCCCTTGGTAAAGGTCCATAAGTGAGTTCACCAGTTTAGCAGGCCCACAAACAGCTCCTGTAATCACAAATAATCAATGCTTGGTGTTACAAAGCAACAAGAATCTTTTTATCATCAATTTATGATATACTTTTTTACTAAGAGATTCCTCTTATTTCTTTTGAATCTTTTCTAAATAAAGCAACTCAGATCACATGCATCATCACATCAAGATAGTCATTTTCCTTATTTTGTTTGTTTGCAATCAAGTAGATAGATCCCCACACCCATACCGATTCTCACTAGCCAAAAAACAAAAAAAAAAAATGTGAACCTTGCAGAGGGTTTCATGTGATATCTGTTCACATGAACCAAATGAATAAGTACTTGTTCTTTTCATGTTTTAAGTTTTAACCATTACCCAAGATGCCCAAAACAAAAACAAAAAAAAACTTGGTAAAATAACTATAGTCCTAGTCATGTTACAAGGGAAAGCTGCAAGAACAGGACTGAACCGGACCAAATATGATCGGGTGCATTATTAGAACGGTATTTCGATAGACCGGATGCATTTAAGATTCATTTAGAAAAAATCCATGTATTTTTCAAAAATTAACACCACATCCCGGGAACCCGCGGAAACCCTGTTTCCTTCCTTGTGCAAGACTATAAATTTATACGATAAATGATCCAATACTTTTTAACCAAACATGCAATACTGTTAAAAAAATTTATATAGATATTTACCAATACCATCAATCTAGTATAGTCACAATTCCTATTAGATTTGTCACGATATTACAATGTTTAATAATTCGTTTACGGTTGCTATCATAACACGCGTACGAGATAAACTCAAATAGGGCCAAAAGATAGAAACATACCAGCAATAATGTCGGCCCCGCCGCTAATGTACTTGGAGATACTATGAACAACTACATCAGCACCGAGCCTAGCCGGCGACACAACCATCGGTGCAAAAGTATTATCGACCACAACCGTGACACCTTTCTCGTGTGCTATCCTCGAAAGCTCGGGAATGTTTGCCACAGTCAGTGTCGGGTTCGACATAGACTCAAAGTACAAAACCTTAGTACGACCTTCTACAATCGCCTCCTTAACTTTTTCTAAGTCCCTTATATCAACAAAGGTCGTCTGTATATTGGACGACCTTGGGAGAAAATGGGTTAAAAGAGCGTGGGTCCCACCATAGAGCGTTTGAGACGCTACTATGTTGTCCCCGCTACTTACTAGCGTCAACAAAACTGACGAGATGGCAGACATGCCACTCGCAGTGCAGTACGCGGCTTCTGTCCCTTCTAGGGCCGCCATCTGACGGCCCAGGTTAAGGACAGTAGGGTTAAAATGACGACTGTATATGAAAAAGTCTCGGTCTGGGCCTAGCTCTCCTGCAAACATGCGGGAGAGTGTTTCAGGCTCCATGACCGTAAAGGTGGCGGAGGCTTCTATGGACATGTTAACCCCGCCATGCTCGCCAAATTCATGGCGAGCATTGGCTAGGGCTGACACAGGGTCTTCCCATGAGGGTTTTGTTGGTGATACTTTCTTGGCGATAAAATCGTCCTCATGATTCGAGTCATCGGGTGTCATCCTCTTTTTTGAGGATGAGATAACAACGTTGTTGTTGTGGATTGTGTCTGCCATTGATGGAATATGAAAAATTGTATAGAGGGAGTTATTTAAAGAGTGATCGAAGCAGGTGGTGATGAAGATTGTGTGTTCAAGGTGTTGATTTTATAGAGGATTGTGGAGGTTATTTTGGTGTAACGAATGGTAATTAAGTGCAGTGAATCTGGTCACTTTTTGATGTAAATTATAAAGTAAGAAGGTGTGAAACTTTTGGACATAAACCATGAAAATGAAACAGTCACATCACATGTAACATAAAGATAGTCATACAATATTATTTGAGGAAAAAAATTAAAGTCATAAACTATGAATTTATGATCATATTTGTGTACCTAATTTGATTGTGTCATAACTTAAGTCGATCAGGATCAGATATTTAATATCATGCTTATTCATTTAAATCAAGATATTGTTTTTCAAGAATTAATCGTTATTGATCAATAGGTATATTTACCAGGGCCGGCTCAAAGAGGGTGTAACAAGTGCAGACGGACAGGGCCTCCTGTTAATAAGGGTCACAACTTTTTTTTTGCTATCAACTGTGATTAATTTTGTTGCCATGATGTGAGGTCCAAGTTTTTGAATTAATAAAATGTATTCAATTAGTGAGGTATTCAGTTATGTTACATAAAACAAGGTACCCAACTAATTAATTATAGACAAAAATATTATGTTTCTGTAAATAAATATAAGTAATAAAAAAATAATCATGTATCCAATTAAATAACTAACTGTGTATTGCTAATGGAGATCTTTTACGGTCCATCGAAAATTGTTGTGATTAATGAGGCCTATTTTTAATTCAAGTTGACAAAATTATCAAAATCTACGGGCATTTCCTCAGATTCACATTTATGTGTTGCAATGGGTGTCATGTTATCGTCTAACAATAACAAGCTTGTTGCATTTGCACAATAACACTCCCGATACATACTCTTTTTTCATCATCTATGTTTGGAAAAGTTATGTCGGCTAATCGATTTAGAGTTTTGCCAACTATGTACTACGTACAAAGTTATGGTTAAGGTTAGTATATATAAGTAGATAAACAACAATCAATAAACTTATTAGTTAATCTATATTTGTATAAACATTTAGTCATTCCTAACATGACAGGTGATATTCAATTATAAAAGGTTTAGTGTTTATTAATGGTTTTATATTTAGTTATTGCAAATTCGCAACCGTTTAAGTTTTGGTCAGCAAAATGCATCTATCAAACATCGTACACATATGATGTATATCGTGAAAAGGAATTCTAACATGTCGACATATAACAAAACAGCCAAAAACACGTATCATAAATTGATAAATGTACGAAATTTAATTAGCACATGTGAAAAAGATTGATAACAACTCGACAAGGAAAACTACATCAAAGCAAGAGCTAAATGCGACTAGAATCATCATCATCGACCGCACAATTGTCGCAAAAAGGAAGCAAACAAACATATCAATTCATGAACAATAATTAAACGACAATTTAAGAAGCTTTCATAGCTACACATTTTGCTTCTATAAATGTGTATATGTACAAACATCATTATATATACCAAATCGGTAACCGTGTGAATACATAGACGAGGTATGTTAGAACCACATAACTTTTACAAACAAAATATCGTTAGTAACTCACTAGCTATCAAATACTCCATAACAAAATAGTACTATTTATTCAAACTATATAAAATGTGAAGTAAGCTCTAAATTTAGTCTAAATTTTGGTTGAAGATGCCAATTAACTTTGTTATTATTCTCACGGGAAGGTTAGACTACTAACTACATACGAACCATCACAAATCCAAACAAAAACATGGAAATATCAAAGGAAGAATTTGTTCAAATGGCGCTTACTCATTTGTTATAAAATCTAAGAATAATATTTAAAACTCGTTATATTTTTCAATACATTATTAAAAATTGACAAATAAACTCCAACCATGTATTTTTATCAAAAAGGAAAAGGAATAATCAAAGCTAGATTGAATTATTTAGCACTCAGTTAAATCATTAAGCAGGGCCGTTCAGGATAAATTATTTTCGAACAACGAACCCAACCCCCCTTTCACTTCGTCTCATGGAAAAACTGGATTTGAAATCCCGGTGAATATAATTGGCTTCATCATCGCCCCCTTATTTTTTTTGGTCCTTGGTGTTTCTCTCACCGGTGCTCTTTCTTAGAGCCATTTTTTTTTCTTCGTTGCCTTCATGGCTTAATAAAATCTTTGCTTCTTCAAATAAAAAGGAAATTGGTTTAAGTTCTACAACAGTATTTAATCTTTTGTTATAAAATCAAAGAATAATATATAAAAATCATTATATTTTTCAATACATTATTTAAAATTGACAAATAAACTCCAACCATGTATTTTTATCAAAAAAGGAAAAATGAATAACCAAAGCTAGATTGAATCATTTAGAACTCAATATTCAAATGAAGAACAATGGTGTACCTAAAAAAGGAATTTGATTTAAGTTCTACAACAATATTTAATGTAAAGTATTTATAATATAATGATGATGTTAGTGACCATATATAGTACTCCCTCCGTCTCAAATTTTAAGTCTAATTTGACTTTTTGATTCGAACTTTGACTTTAAATATTTTTGTTTGTATTATAAAACACTTGATGAAAATTATACCAAATGAAAATACATTTAAACCACAATCTATTTATATATTTTTCATCTAGTATTATATAATACAAACAAAAAATTTTAAGGTCAAAGTTTGATTTAGAAAGTCAAATTGGACATATAATTTGGGACGGAGGTAGTATATAATTAAAGTTAATAATTATATAGAGTCTTAATGCATTGGATATGAGATTGTAGCACGTGATTAAAGAGTAACACATGATGATCATGATGATGATGTATTGTTCTCCAGAGTCTTTGGGTTTTAGTGTTGAGAAAGGAACCACAACACTTATCCTCTTTCGTTTGGCTTACTCATCTTAACCTCATGTACACACCATGGCATCATGCCAAGCTGTATGGCCCTTCCTAATCCAACCATCTGTTTTCAGTCGTGTCGTAATCAATTTGATCCATCTTACTCGTTTTAAATAACTATTTTAAGCGTTTTCTATTTTATAACAGTTACGTTGCTATTTTATGACATTGGATCGATGAATTCAAGTTTTTTGAGCCGATATTTGTTGCTGTTGTTTTTGATAATCATGTTTTGGATGAGTGTTATCTTATGTTAATCGTTTCGGATTAACATCAAGATTAAAAGTCACATGAACAATGAATACAATATTTGAAAGTTAAAGTTGGGTGAAAAGGACAAGGAATGGGAGTGTGTCCCATTATGGACAATGACAAATAAAAATTTTATATCCCAAAGTGTTGGCAACATGAGAGCCTTGGATCATGCATGACACAAGATTCAGCCATCAACTTTGATTCCTTTTAACTTTCCCAAATATAGGCAAAAGTTATAAGGCATCAAGTGTATAAAATACGGAGTATGCTTTAGAAAAATAAATATATTAGTGCACAATGATGTTGTAATAATACATTTGTTTCATATAGAATGAGTCTATTTCTGACAAGTTTATCAAAATGTGAAACTTGAAATAAACCATTTCCTTGCAACAAATTTAGATGATAATCATGTATGTCCCTTGGCTTTGTCGAAGTTGTTATATGCTATTTAAATCTTAGTTTTGTGACACAAACTATTAAATGATAGATATGGCCCAAGCACGATGTAGGGTTAGGATCCATTAGCATTAAACTATCACATGTAATTATGCATTATAGATTGTTGATCAATAAACGTCAATATCTAACATTGATAACAATCAAATAGTTTCACACTAAAATGGACGCTTAACTCAACTAGAGAACTACTCAGCTGTGACTCGATTAATTGATACAATGATTGATAATTGTTTTACATAAGAGATGGAGATGTTTGCACACATGAAGCACATTCCAAGCACAGGCGCTCGCTAACTCAATGTAATAACAATCTTGACATTATTGGTCCCTCTTATTTGATATAATAGTAAAACAAAGTACAGATAATACAAAACTGGTCCTTATAGTCATCCTCTCCTTGAAAAAAAACTTGTCATCAAGGCTAGTATAAAATCCAAACATCAAGGCTGGGAAACTTGTTCTGCAACTATGAAATATCCTCCCAAGTGCTATCTTCCACATTAGTGTTTGTCTACTGTATAAGTACCTCATAAACAAGCTTTCCTCTTTTTTTTAGCATCATCTTATCCAACACTTTTAAGGGCAATAACTATAACTCTCTATATTTAGTTAAAGGGGGCAAGGTAGTGCATGATCTCCCACTTTATTTTTAAACAATGACATATGAAAAACGTCAACCATGTCTGCAAAATAGGATTACAATCCTTTTGCTCGAGTATTTACTTCAATTCTTGATGATCAGTTTTAATCACAAACGGCTTCCCTAACAAATATCCCTTCCATATATGAATTGTAGCCACAATCGCCATTAATTCATTTTCATAAGTGACCAACTGTAAATGTTTAGGGCCTAAGGCTCTGTTAAAAAAAAGTATATGATGATTTTTATGGATCAAAACAACCCCTAATCCCATCCTTGAGGCATCAGTCTCTTTAGTGAACTCATCATGAAAATTAGGCAACTCCAAGAAAGGAGTATGGGACATAGCAGTTTTAAAAGACAAAAAGGTTGCATCAGCATTTGAATCTCAACTAAAACTCCTTTTTTTAGTAAGGCACTAAGTGGTTTAGCAATTTTACCATAATCTTTCACAAATATCCTATAATGAAATGTAAGACCCAAGAATTCCTTTAACTTCTTAATGTTTTAGGTTCAAGCCATTTCAACATATCCTCAATTTTTTTTAGGATTAGCCATGACTCCCTTGTAACTAATCACATGACCCAAATAGTTCACTTGAGTACTAGCAAATGTACACTTAAAGGCTTTGGCAAATAATACGTGTTCCCTAAGTTTAGTAAGCACCAACTATAGATGATACATATGGTCTGCCCAGTCTTTGCTATAAGCCTATATATTATCAAAAAACACCGACACAAATTTCCTCAAATATGGCCTAAACACAAAGTTCATTAAATTCTAAAAAGTTGCGGGAGCATTAGATAAGCCAAAAGGCAAAACAACAAACTCATACAAACATTCATGTGTCCTGAAAGTTGTTTTATTAATATCAGACTCCTTCATCCTTATTTGATGATAACCACTCCTAAGATCAAGCTTTGAAAAGAATTGACTACCATGCAACTCATCTATTAATTCCTCTACAACAGGAATAGGGAACTGGTTTTTATTTGTAAGGTTATTTAATTTCCTGTAATCTAAAAAAATCTCCAAGACCCGTCTTTATTTTTAACAAGTACCACAGGCGAAGCAAAACCACTTTGGCTTGGCCTAATAATCCTACTATTAAGCATTTCCTGTACTAAATCTCCAATGATAGTTTTCTGCAGATAACCATACATGTAAGCTCTTAAATTGACAAGGTTACTGCCTTGTTGAAGAAGAATTCCATGGTCTAAACTTCTGGAAAGAGGAAGACCATTCGGTTCTGCAAAAACATCTTGAAAAGAGTGTAATAATGTGTGCAACTCAGTTGCTTGTTCAGCTTAATAGGAAGATAAAATAGTTGGCTCGAGCTCGAACTTAAACACCCTTGGTCCCAAAGGGAACTCCATGGATAATTGTTTAAAATTGAACTTAATATCTCCTAAAGTTGTTAACCATTTAACACCTAGAACCACTCCATAACCACCAATAGGCATGGCCAAAAAATCAATACAAAACTTAATTCCTTGAATCATCCACGCTACTCCCTTACACTATATTGAACATGCCTAGGGATGGCAACGGTCGGGTTCGGGCGGGTTTTAGTGAACCCGCACTGCACTCCGCTATAATATCCAAACCGAACCCGCCCGACACCGATGGGTACCGATTATTATTATCCATCGGGTTATCGGTTTTGCCCGCTGTATCCGATATCCTCAATTAAAATCATCGTTGTACAACTCAACCTAAAAAAAATCAAAACACCCTAATATATTCAAAGTTTTTAGAAGTTAAAGAAAACGACCTCAATATTCATAATGTTTGAAGATTAAAGAGTTAATGTGTCATGTGTGTGAGAATTAAAGCGTCAAGCGTAAGTGTTAATTTAATAGTTTGTAATTACCAAGATATATGCTATTAAGGAGTAGAGTAGAAAAATATTGTACAAGGTTAAGAGCTCAAAACTTATTAGGACCTTATATAAATTAGCGAAAAAAACGGGTACAAATTCGGGTGTACGGGTACGGGTAAACGGGCGGGTATTACTAGAACCCGTACCCGAAAAGAAAAGAATATATCTACGCGAACCCGTATCCAAACCCGCGAACCCGCCTCCGAACCCGACCCAACCGGTTTTATTTCATAGATGTTAGTTTCAAACCCAACCTTTTAGCCAAACACAGGTCTAAAAAGTTATTAGTACTTCCACTATCAACTAGCATATTCATCGACTGTTTCTTAATAGTACCTTCCAACTATAAAGTGTTCAATCCCCTGGAGCCTAACAAATCATGAATAGAAACTGTAACATCCTCTTGTTCCCCAAATGAGCCCTCAGGAGTATGCACATTTGACGTCTCAATTTCTTCTAACACTTCCGCTAGCATCGGGGAAAATCAACAAAAACAACTTATTAGAGCTACATTTGTGCCCAGGGACATATTTCTCATACAAAAAAAATCATTGGTTATTCTTTCTCTTCTCATCATATTCTCTCTTTGACAACTGTATAACATGAGGCTGTTTAGAGTAAGATGGTTTAGCAAATGGTGCAGGGAAGGTTGTAGTAGTATAAGGTTTTCTAAAATTTAGGAAACTGGTGGAATTTACTGGTGGAGAGACAGAAGGGAGAAATCTAGGAGAAGGTAGGGTGTTTGGTGTAGAGGAGGCAACATGAATGGTGTTTTGTGCAAATAAAGGAGTGTTTAGCTCAGTAAATCAGTGATTTGACTTTGGAGGAGTCAAACCTCATAGAGAGTAATAAGCACCTTCCTTGATTTTTTCCAAATTCATAGCATGATTGAGTGTTTTAGGGTCCAACAATTGAACAATGTGCAAGTATTCATCAGGCAAACCTCCTAAGTATATATCTAACAAAACATCCATTGGTACCTCTACTTGATTTCTAAGCATATTAAATTCAGCATTATAATCATCAACATTATTAGTCAACTTGAGATTATGTAATTCAAATAGAGGTTTAGATGTTGTACCTACCACAAATTGATCACGTAATTCATTTACATATTGATCCCTATAAATATGAACTCCATTCAGTTCTCTCATGTAAGCTTGATGCCATTGTAGAGCACGACCTTTCAAGTGAAGACTGACTAAGCGAATCTTTATCTATTTAGGCGTCTCATCAATTTCAAAAAACTGATTACACTTACAGATACCTTTACTAGATGATAAGGAGTAGCGTTATGAACAAGCTGCTCTTCCTCATCGCTTAATTATGCATCTCTACTAGATTGACCTAACTCTACTATTGATTTACTTGGATCATCTCGATTTTCTTACGGTTTTGATAATCGGCTAGTAATATTTGCATTCCTTCATTCAATATAGTTGTTGTTGCAGATATTGCAGTTAAATTGTTAGCGAGATTCACCGTACTTTGTTTCGTGAACTTCAATCTTCTTACTCAATTCCTCCAACTTCTCCATGACATCTTGATTCGAAAAGCGGGGCATAAACTAACCACAGAGTGGCCGAACAACAGCTCTGATACCACTCATAACAATCAAATGGTTTCACATCAAATAAATGCTTAACTTAGCTGAGAACTGCTCAACAGAACTCGATTCATATGATAAAATGATTGATAGTTGTTTTACATCGAGATGAGGTATTTATACACATGAAGCACGTGTCAAGAACATACGCTTGCTAACTCAATGTAGTAACAATCTTGACATTATTGGTCCCTCTTATTTGACAACTGACATAAAAGTAAAACAAAGTGCAGATAACACAAAACTGGTCCTTATCAAACATGGTATCGAAGCAGGTCTGATCTTCAGACTTATGTGGCTATGTTGAGTCGCCTCCTCTAGCCACCCGTTAAACCTTATCGTCACCATTATTCCTTTTTTTTGAAAAAAAAAGGCAATTTTTTTGTTCAAAACCCTAACTACGTACCATTTTGGCCATAACTTTCAAACAGTTTGGAGTTAACTGACATAATTAGCGTTTTTCAATTTTGCACAAAATGCAACTTGAATCACCCCCTTCGGCCGCCGGAAGCCGACTACTGCAAAAAAGGTCTATGCTTTCCTTTTATTTTTATTTCTTTGCTTTTACTATTGCTGCATGATGAAAATTAATCTCCGCTTGCTGTCGGATATTGTCATCAAAATTAATTATTTGCTTTAATGCTTTTACTTTTCTATCGCTTTATTTTACTTTTCATCGCAGATGAAGATTGTTCGCACACAAACGTCTTCATCAACAGAACTTATATTGTTTTAATGTTATTTAGTTTTATCATCCAATTCAGGCTTTTATGATTTAACAGTTCGAATTGTGAAAAAATATTAAATGATAAATATGCTCAAGCCTGATATGAAATTAAGGCCCATTAAAATTATCACATATTCATATGTAATATGCTTTATAAAGGGTTGATCAACAAACATAACACATAGGTAATTCAATTTCTAACAAAAACAACATTTCACAAAAGCTTATTCATCGAACGACTCTTCTTGTACGCGAATGGTAGTAATTCAATATTTTAGCATGGTAGTTCGTTACATTAATATATATTTATTACTTACTTATGTAAACTTGAGGTGGAAAGTAGCATTTGATAGCATGAATTTATAAATTTTGCTACCTAAACCAATCACGTGGAAAAGCATACCACGTTCTTATCCAAGCCACAAAAGTTCTTATCTCCGAGCTAGTGTGAGATAGAGATAATACATCGATCCCATTAATATAACCAGTTTAAATTCAGACCCTTTTATATTATATCTTGCAACTTTTCAGGTCATCTTGTAATCTTGTATTATACTAGCTATAAAGTAGTATTCTCTCCATTATCTTTAAATTTTTTAAGAGATATTAATGGTGTTGAAAGTGGTATTGAAGACATTGTATTACTCGTAAAGGAATGTTGATGATCAAGTTAATTTAGTATGTGAGCGCAAAGGACACGAGTTTAGTGAATCTGGTTTAAGCTTTAATCGATAAGAGTTACCGATCGATCAATGTAATATGTACGTAATTATATCAATATAGGAGATGACTTGAGACTTGAGAGATATATCAGATAGCACTACAATATGTGGTCACACATAACATAAGTACGAAAAGTGGCTATATCGTTGTAATGGCACTTGGGTACCACAACAACACATGTTTTGCTATGAACATGTGCTCTCGTACACTCGTGTTTGAGTCAGGATAGAGTTTACACATGTTACATTGTCAATTCGTACTTGAGTTGTTTCTAGGTTACATCAAGATGATATGTTACAGAAAAATAATTTGAAGTGGAATATAATGTAATGTCCTTCGTCAACAAACCATCATAGCTAATCGTATATCACCGTGCAACTTTAAACCGTGTGTCGTGTATATTGATTATTCTATTGAAATCCATAATTCAGAGACCAACCTTCATGGGAGCCAAGTGTGACACGAGCCACACCTAATTTTTAGTCACGAAATGTAATCTTTTCGAAAAATGTCGTTTTTTTCTATGTGCAGTCCCCAATTATGTTTATGCTACTTTCCTTCTTTAATTACGAGACAACATGAGTGTAGCACAAAAACTCTTTATGATGCAAAAATTACTTATAATAAAAGAAAATTTGTGCAAGACTCTCAAAAGTTTGTCCAACATTCTTCCAAAAATCATAAGTCCGTCCCTGGATGGCTGGACCATATAGCCAGTTGGCCATCAAATCATGAATTAGTGAAACTAAAAGACGCACGTATTTAGTGTTCGAAAACGAAAAGATGAAAAAGGAGATAGCGAAAGACAAATTGGGGAGTGAAGAAAGATTTTGGGTGTTGTAAAAGAAAAGTCTGCCCACCAAAATAAGTCAGACTCGAAGGAAAAAGAAGCTTCTTCCTGGCTCTAGGGAAGTTGATGTGTGCCAAATTTCCAAAATCAAGAACTTGCCACAAGAAATCATTCATTGTACGGCTTCATAATGTAACTGTACTAGTTTCTATGCTCAATACATTCTTTATAGATTTTGATAACACCACATACTATGAATAGATATACAAAGTCTGCACAATATCTACTTTCTAACAGTTAACAATATACCTAGCTATTGACTATATATTGGATAGGCTTCCAAATTTAACATACTCATTGATGTTATACAACGGCAACAGCTTATCTAGGCAACCAAACCAAGCTGTATATATAATATAATGGTTAAATATGTTACATCAAAACTTAAAATAAACAAATATATAATACCATCATTTATTAAGAGAAATAACTAACTCCATTGTCAGTGACATGCATGGGCTTGGCTATAAGACACAATATTTATTTTTTTATTTAACTCCAAAGTGCCATAATTTCGAAACTGGCCCAAGGTCCAGTGTCATATTTTCCTAACTAAAACAAGTGATATTAACTCCAGCCAATGCATGTTCATAATCATTTAATTCACTGCGATCCGAACATGCAATTAATATAGAGTTTATGAACATCAGATGTTCTTACAAGATAAATTGATTTGACTCATCTTGATCTATTAAGTGTGGAAAACCAAACTTATCAATAAGTTGGATTTAAAAAAAAAAAAGAAAAAAAGAAAAAAAAACTTAATCTAGATATTTTGGTCATCCTAATTCGATGTCTTATAAAAAAATTTATATTTCTCTTAGGTTCGCAGTTCGTGTAACCATTTTGTACGCCGAGCGTTGCTTTTAATTTTGTTGCATATTTTACAGGTATGTAAATTGTACCTCCATAACGAGGAGTTACTTGAAATAAATTTATAACCTTGCTCTCCGTACAAAAAATATATATGAAAGTTAGAAATTCACTGATAATGATTTTGCTCATTAGTTTAGGTTTATTTTTTAACGTCTTCAGAAGCCTAATAAATTAGAGAACGGCGATGCGTACATAACTTCATCTCCAGATCTTATATTCTTATAGGATCACTGTAATCCTCTTACACTTACGTATATTATATAAATCAATAATGTCCAAACAAAATCAGGGCTACATCAACCTCTAACTCTTTAGTTAGAGTAAGTTAGTGATCATAAAGAAGTTAGAAAGTTTATTCAGTATTCAGTGATTAATTGGGACGACATCACAAAAGAGCTAGCATTTTTCCTAAGAAATGAAATCCGTCAATGACCAAACAAGAAGTTTTTTTTATTGCTATATCATCAATATTTAGTCTCAGTGACCAATTAAATCGATCATTTGTATCATAGGGTTACGGAGTAGTACACATGTAAGTAACAACTAACAAGTTCTTTAGATACTTTGAGACGGGGTTTGATGGATGGACTTGTAGAAAAAGATTGTAAAAAAGTAAATAAGCTATAACTATAGAAGATCAAACTAGGTAGGTGTTCCTAAGTTCTTATATATATACAACAGTCATAATTTACGTACAAGCATCCTTGATAATGGAAAATGATGGCTGTCCCTGCAACATACAGGCCGGTTTCCATCTGATCCAACGCTATTAGATGGTAGAAGTAGATTGGTTGGCGGCCAGGTTTGTGGGCTTGGGTCAATCAGGGTTTTCAATATTGCAGTGTACATTATTTATAGTGATAATAATAAAGTTTAACCTACGGGAATACTACAATCTAACATGGTATCATGAGCGGGTCATTCTAGAACCTACTCGGCAATCATGAGTCGTTGTCTCTAACTATCTTATCCTGTCAAATCTTCTTCTCTCCCACAAGTTTTAAAACCCCCTGATCTAGCCACCACAATGCCACCGCTTCTTTCTTTTCTCCCCAAACCCTAGTCGAAGCTTCTGTAGTGAAAGTGTATCACACGCTAGCTTCCTTAATCATTTCTATGTTATTCCCTTATTTTCTTTTTTTTTGGGTAAGGGAGTAATCATGCACCCCAGTAAATAAATTAACCAAAAAGCGTTTAAGTACAATGGATATGAGAGAAATCCCATATCTCAAATTACATAGGCATAAAGCTTACATAACAAGATACTACCTATTTTCTAAACAAGAAAACAAACCACTACTCTAATGATAACATAGGACATAACGAAGAAAATTACTTCCTAGGTCCTTGAAGCTTGGTGCCATACATGGCATTAAAGGCATCCAAATTCACGGAAGATCGAAACCCGCTTGGCATAGTCATCGTAGTCATAGTCATCATACTCATCTTCAAACTCTTGGCCACCACCGAATAGATTAGCAGACTCATCAAATGGGTTAAGAACCACCTCATCTTCGAGAATCGACACCACGATATCTCCCACTTTAGAAAAGGGTTAACTCTCTTAGTAGAAGAGGTGGGCGGAATACAAGAATCACTAGTTATAGGAGACACACCGACTCCATCTCTTTCAAATCACTCATGAGGGTTCTTGTGATGCAAGACTGCCTTAGTAGACTTATCTTCATTAACTTCCATTGTACGACCGTAATCCACATCCTTGTTGGTGTCATTTGAAGTAATACCAAAAGCATCCGTATATTCCATATTAAGAGCATCAAACCGATTAGATGTGAGATCTTTGTTCCACTTTCGAACTAGCCACATCAAGCATTCTTCTTAGTGACTTCCACTTTCTTAGGTTCATGAGAGTCTTTTGGGTTGATATTAAAACTGCTACCCACAACAAAGTTTAGTAAACCCTCCTTGACCGGAATAGTAGAACCACCTTGCTTTCCCTTCTTATTATCGACCGTCTTGAAACCATCATTAACACGCTTAGTAGGGTGAGCGGGAGGTTCAACAACTTTCGGACATTCAATAAGAGTATGACCAAAATCTTACATTTATCACAATGAGGTGGTTTCCACTCGAATCAACCCGTATCTTCTCAATAGTCGAACCCGACCCATCAAGTAATGGTATCTCAACAGTATGGCTGTCCCTAAGCACCTCATCCGACTTCACTTCAATCATGCATCTAGCAAAACTACTACGACCTCACGAGTCCTTGCACATTTGGCTAGTAAAAGCATCTAACCTTTTGGGCGTGCCTATCAATGTGGCAAGGAGACTAAGGACATCATCAGAAAACATAGCAAGAGGAACATCATGGAATTTAACCCACACCGGGATGTTGGTCAAATCCTCTTTAAGTAAGTTGGTGTTCAATGTCCATGGTTTAAGAATAATAGGTACATTTCTAATCAACCAATGACCGTTTTCAAGAACATCATCAACACCTTTCTTGAATTGAACTTAAAGAAGAAGAACCCTTTGCATTCATCATTACCTTTTGTATACCAAACTTAGCCCACGCATTGCGTACAAAGTAATCAACAACGGGAAAAGCAAGGCGTTGACCAAGGAAATACCCATACAAAGTATTCTCAAACCTAGTGTTCACTCTTCAACCACTTTCATCCGGGACGTAAAGATCCACACCATTAGCTTTCTTACTACAATCCAACCTCGAAAGTTAGATGTGTGTTTCTTTGGTTCATAGAAGTAACACCAAAGATATCGATGAAGAAGGTTGTTTCAAAGCACCAACCTTCTCAATACCAACAGCCCATGTGCATTCGTATCAACCGTATCATTAGCATTATTATGGCCATTAACATTAGAAGCCATAGGACCACTCGTATCTTGAGGAGGTTTCAATAATAACCAATAGCGATAGCATCTCCTCTAGCTCCTTCGTATCGCGGCACCTTAAGATGCTCAATTGGATTAGCCCTAGTAGAGTAGTAACATCCATCGTCACGGCCGGTTTTAATGGTTGCCCATCGTCACCCACAAGAACAAGTTTTCCCTTATTTTCTTTGTTATTCCTTTTCTCATTATTAATTTTCCTACAATATTATCATCCCTTATCAATTGTTCTAAGTAGGGATGAGCATTTCAACCGAATCCGGGAACCGAACCGGAACCAGACTGCAAAGCGGTACCGATTTTGAAATACTGATGCGATGCAGGACTACGAAATAAGGTGAAAAAATCGGGACCACTAATTGATGCGGGACCGGTACCAAATCGGAAATTCCAAAAAAGAGGGAAAACCCGATTTCCGTGCACCGGTATCCGAATCCTGTTCGATGCGGTGCGGTACCACTAATTTATTCTCGGAAAAATCGGTACCACTAATTGATGCAGGATCGATGCCGTGCTCATCCCTAGTTCTAAGTAAACATTAAAATAAGTGGGTGTTGCTCAAAGTTCTTTGTTTACTTTCATGTTACTTAAAAAAAATAGCATGCATGTCTCGTTTGAAAAAAATAAAATAAAAAACCGAATTCCTTTCTTTATGTTTTATTTGCGATGTCTCTTTCCTTTGTTAGTTTTCTTCCAATATCAATCTCAATATAATGTATGCATAGCTTCCATTCTGATGCAACCAATTTCTTCAACACCGACAAGCAAATAAAGTTTCTCAACGGCATCTTCACCAATGGGCTTTCTTTTGGATCCAATTTGAGCTTTCGAAAACCTCCTACTCAAAATGCGATGGAGTATTAGATGGTAGAAGTAGATTGGTTGGCCCAAACCCGGTTTGTGGTCTTTGTTCGTTTTCAATATTGCATTGTACATTATACTGTTTTTATTTTAAAGAATATTGCTAACCTATCAAAGTCAAACATATAATTTTGGGCCTTGAAATATAAGCTGATTAAGCTTAATGACATTCTAAAGATAATAAAGCTATAACAGTACATACGTTATTTTCTTGAAACTTTTAAAGAAGAGCAAATTCTCAAAAGGGGATAAAAAGTCACTGAGAGATCACCATTTAGGCAAAAAAAAAAGCACAGCTTTTCTCAAAATGGTCATGTGCGAATGTGCGACTCCATTGTGCGAATGTGCGACTCCATCAGATGTGCGACGCGTGTCCACTTATTTATTATTAAAATACAGTGGTAGGTGGGTATTTTCCCATATATTCTCATTTTTGTCTTATTATTAAAAATGTTAAAAGACCATAATACCTCATAATTTATATAAAAATAACTCTTCTCACTCATCTCTCTCTTTTTCCGGTCCCCACTCTTCCCTCTCATTTTTTTTCCGGTCACCACTTTCTCTCTTTTTTTTCCGATCAACACCACCATCACCACATGATCAACACCTACAACTTCAAAACCCACAACTTCAAAAAAACCCACAACTCCGGCCAAGAACATCACCACCACAGATCCAGCCATGATCAACACCACCACCACAGACGATCCGACCAAGAACATCAAGAACAAAATCCACAACTTCAAAAAAATCCAGATCTCGACATCTTTATACCAAAAGCCATAAACTAAATCTTTCGGTCCAACAACAAAAAAATCAAAAACCGATCTACTCACCATCACAAACACATCACAGATCTAAGATCTAAAAAAAACGAAAGTCATATACCATCAACTTGGAGTTGGCAATTGGGTTTTGATAGTGGGTTTCGGGTGTTGAATTCGTTGGCTAATAACCATCAACTTTAGAGATCTAAGATGAGGAAAATCAAGAATTGTTATTGTCACGATCTTTCGTGGTTATTGGAAAATAACAAGAATTGTTATTGTCAATCAAGAATTGTTATTGTCAAGAAAATCAAGATGAGGAAAATCACTATCAAAGTCACTTTCGTGGGCTAATAAAGAATTGTTATTGTCAATCTAAGTATTAGCAATTAACTTCAAAACGAATTGTTTTGATAGTGGATTTTCTTGACAATAACAATTCCTGGTTATTGGAAAATCAAGAATTAAACTGTGAGTTTTGTATTGCTACTGTGACTTTTGTATTGTATTCACTATGTAAAGAAAATCAAGAATTGTATTATGATGTGAAGTTTAATATTTGTTGATGTGGTGGCTGGCCGGATTTGGTGGTGGTGGTGGTGAATGGTGAGGGTATTTGTGGTAAACATGTGTTTTTACATAAAAAATAAAGGTATTTTAGTCTTTTAATACTATAAATAATAAGACAAAAAAAAGAATATTTGGGAAAACACCCACCTACCACTGTACTTTATTATTAAAAAAATAGACACTTGTCGCACATTCAATGGAGTCGCACATTCGCACATGACCATTTTAAGAAACTGTGTTTTTTTTGCCCGGATGATAATCTATCCATGACTTTTTGTCCTCTTTTAAGAATTTGCTCTTTAAAGAATATTGTTAAACCATCTAATATATATTTTAGGCCTTGTAAAATTTGGAACTTAAAGGGATCGCTTTGTAGCTGAGATGGCTCTAATACTGTAGCCATATAGCAAGCAAAATTTTGACCCTTTCTAGTTTTTCGAGTGTGAACTTGATCTTCACTAATGAGCAGGCTGATAGATCTTACCGATATATATTAATACACTATACACGCATGATGCATATTATTCCACGTGGCATCCCATAATGCCACGTCATAAAGCCATGTCATTATATATATATATATATCCCATAATGCCACCTAAGCAATCTTTTTTCATTTATTAAAATTTCGGATTTTTTTTTTCAAAAAGTTCATGCATGCAGCTGGATTCGAACATGGGTTGTAAATATGCTTAGACATACATGTTTACCACTGCACCAATGCATTATTTGTTATTTATTCTGCAACTTATAATTAATATACGTATGTAATTAAATAACGTATTTTTTTGGAGATTATGTTGAAAGCTAAAGAGGATTTAACGAATATTATCCCAAAACAACCTACCCCAACCCTAAATCGACAAACTCTGCTTAGGACGATCCCCAAATCACACGACACTGTTTTATAGGTATGTGCATAGCAGTTAGATTATTACATGTTGCTTTTACTTTCAATGATGTATAATGTCAGGGTAAACCCCGTGACCTTCAATTAGTGTATGCAAACATCGTATCTTTATTTGTTATTAACAATCTTTATTTCTGAAATTTTAGAAGAAATCATAGTGTGTGATGAAACTTTAATGATTCTTGCTAGACTACTTTTAGTCTTATAATGAAAAGTTGAATTAATTTAGTTGTGATGAAACCAGGTACAAAGCTTTCTTCTTTTGATTTTTTTGAAGCTCTCAATGATGACATGGCATACAAAATTCATAACATATTCGGTAAAATGTTTAAAAATTTGTCTGCAGCAAGATTCGAACATGTGTTACAGGCTGCAGCTAAGTGGTAAATAGCTTTCATCATTAATTATTATTCTAAAATCTTTGTTTATAATTATTTGACACTTTTCTTTTGGTGTACATTTACTTTTCAGCCTGCTCAACCGATTCAGAATCCAGTTGGTTCTCCCTTTGAAGCACTAACAGGTAATTCAACGCTACTCTCCTTTGGTAACTGCTTATTTGATTTATTCTCTATTTGTTCGTCTAATTAGCTTATCACTAATTTCCGTCTGAATTTGTGATAATCTTTTATCGATTAGATACTCATATGTTTGTTTGAATTCTGCATTGACATATAACCCCACTCTATGGGCTTATGCACTCCAAATATTTGTCATTATGCACTTCATATTGTTATACGTTAAGTGTACAAGCTCTACCCCCAATGAACAAAGTTCCTCAAAATGACATGTGTAATCCATTGTTAGCCCGTCTAAGGTTGTTGATGTAAATGGTATTCTGAATCCCTACTTAGAAGGTGTTTGGGGCTGCGTTTGCAAAACGTGGATAATCAGAAAATAGTGTTTGGCAAGTTAATTGCTAAAAGTTACTATCTGCTCTTTTCTAAAATGAAAAATAAAGTTTTGAGAAAGATGGTTGAGACCTGCTTTTAGAAAATGTTGTTTTATGAATGCAATCCCTTAATATTGATGGTTTACAGGTTTATAATTGTAGGATAAACTTGCCTACAATTGCTTAGAATTTTTTTTAAACATTGCAAACTTTGAAATTGCAGGTGCTAGCTAATGTTAAGGTAGTAGTTGCACTTGCAGTTGTGGTATGGTGTGTGTATTGATTTTTAGTAGTCTGGTGAAGGTTACAAGTGATGTAAAGTTCTCTCTACATTTTATGTGTTGTTGTCAATTAGGAATTTTTTTATACAAAAGTATTCAATAAACTTGATATTCTATTTAAGTTGGTTCTATCGTTTCAAGAACTAATGTATAAAGTCTGAGAAATTAAAAGCAAGACTGAGGGCAAAGTGAAACAATAGTTCAGGAAATATGTCGTGACATTAAAAAATGGATTTTTCAAAGCACATTACAACTACTATCACAGCCCTCCATCTTCTTAATTGCGATAAATCTCAAATCTTTTTTAAGAAAATATTTAGTGAGTTAGATTTAAACACTTTAGATACTAATCCAAACAAATCGTGTTACATGTGTATATTACATTTTTGGTATTAGGAAGTGATGTTTAACTCTAAAGTTATAATTTTCTTAAATAGTTTCTTAAACTTCTATGTTAACATAGACATGTGATATTATTTTTTGTCCATGAACGCAGCTGAAGCCAACATCGAAAACAACATGGTCCAAATTATGGGTGACAAGGACATGCCTACTGCAAACTAATAGTAAGTTTCGCTGCCTTGCTTCAATAATGTTCTTCAAGGTTATGTTGCTATAATCGTCTTCCTTGCCTTTTTCTTTTTTATTCTTTCATATAGATCCTGTCATTACAGATGAGACACTAGCTTTTTCCGATGCCATTTTGGCTACTGATATGTGACACTTTACTACTGCAAAATATTTTATCCAAAGGTTTAGGGCTTCTTATCGAAGAAGCCAAGGAGGCTGGCCAAAAGGAAACTGATGCCACCTTTGATTGTGTCAAGAATGCAAAAGACAAGATCACAGGTTAGCAAATTTCACAAGGTTAAACTAGAATTTTTTTTTTCACAGGAAGTAATAAGAAGCCGGTTTTAGATGAACGGAAATATCAGCTAAACTGTTTTTGTTTATAAGAAAACGCTTACTGATTTCTTCAAATAATTTGTTGAAAATTTTAAATATCTTCAAGAAATGTTTCACACAACTGCCTTAAATATACACACAGTAGTGAACAAGCTTAATGATTTGTGTGTTGCAGTAGAAACAAGCTTAGTCAACTTATCTAAAGCTTTCCTTGCAAATGCGACCAATTCAAAAAAAAAAAAAAAATTGAATCCTTGGAGAAAAATGTAAAAACAACTCAAGCAGCATCATCATGGTTCAGACCACTCTAGGAATTAATAGCAATTTACGTGATAATCTAAATGAGCAAGTAGATAAATTGTTTAGAGCTTCCACATATCTACCATCAGACGGACCATTCATTTCAGATAAAGATGGCTCTAAGACTTCTAGATTTAAATGAAAGAGAGGTTTAAAAGCGAAGCAATCACTGGAAGAGTATGTGATAACATCAAATAGTCCTGAATATTAAGTGTCAATTTCCACTGATAATGCTCGTACTTTATATCAATTATATGGATTTACGCTTGTTTTCATCTATATTTCACTTTCAGGTAAATTACGAGCATTGGAGCTAATGAGACGCGGATTTGGAGAGTTTATTAAAGATATATGATAGTAAGGTCATTTTGAAGATGTTATGGCGTAACTCTCCTCTCACATTACGCCGTAACAGAATCGTGGCTCAGAAAACCAACTAAACGGAAGATTACGGCGTAACTCCCTCCTAGGATTACGCCGTAACTAATTAGATCAAATGATGTTCCGCTCCGCTGCAAGCTACGCCGTAACTAATTCCACAATTACGGCGTAACCATGATTTATTGAAGATACGGCGTAACTCATTACTGATGTTACGCCGTAACCAGCTTTTCCAGAGCAAATTACGAAGAATTGGATGTTACGACGTAACTCTCAACTTAAGTTACGCCGTAACCAGATCTGGCCTATTAATACCGCCTAAATTCCAGAATTTCTAATCATTCACTTCACACACCAACTCAGAGAACGCAGGAAAAAGGTTGAAGGCAGATCTTAGGGAGCATACGGAGTCATCTCCAAGGGAGAAATCACTCCCCTACGATAAGCATTAGCATTTTATCATTTCTTTACTTTCAATTCATGTATTTTGATATGTTAAACATTAAATCGATTGTTTTAGTTAATATGAGTGGCTAAGCACCTCTGGTGCTAGCCTAGTTATGATTCCTTGATTGTTTTTGTTTATGTTTACATTGCTTCCGTATAATTGTTTCTAGTGTATGCTTGCATAGTTTGTTGGTAGCTATCTTTTTTTCGGTAGTTTTGAATGGCGGTAGTGGCTAGTTACTTAGGAGAAATGACCAACTGACCCTAAGTAGTTAGACTGAGTGGGAAGGGTAAGAATTGACCAACTGACGACCCTTCTTCGCTTGTGCGATTTGACCAACTGATCACCTACCGTTTGGATGAACTTAAGAAGTTAGGGATGAGTGTTTAAGATGCTAGCGCCCGGGCACTCATTGTTATGAATCTTAATGTAGCAGAACTTAATGACCTGGCTTAGGGGACTAAAAACAACTGGACTTTCGAGGGGTCACCCGATGATCTCCGGTGGAAACCTTTGCTGATAGGTTTGGACGAACTGACCAAATACTTTCCTAGCGACTTTGACACCCACTTGAAGCAATTGGAAGTAATTAAACGTGAACTTAACATTATAGGATGAGTAACTAGGTTAGCACACTTCTCCTCTATTGATCACAACCCTCGCCTTTATTTGCTTTCTTTATTTTATTTTCTTGTCTTTAGTTATTAATTAATCATTTCAACCTTAAAATATGTGACACCTAGACTTAGTTAAAATCCGCACACATAGCTCTTGAGACGACCTCGGTTTTACCGAATACTACACTACACACGACTGGGTACAGTGCCCGTTAGTGCATTAGGGTAGACCATAGGTATAACAAGACATTATAAATATTAAAACCTGGTCAGTAAAACTTGCATCAGGTTTTTGGCGCCACTGCCGGGGAGTTATATTAGGATTTTCATTAAGTCTCTCATTTTTGTTTTGTTTTAAATTTTCTCAATTTCTCACGATCTCTTTTCAAGTTTCAGGTACCATGGAAATTGTTAACATTCATAACCTCACTCTTGAGGAATATCTGGCGTTGACAAGAGAAGAACAAGGACCGGGGATCGTTTGGCCGGCCATCGCCGAAGATGCTCAATTCGAGATCAAACCAAAATTTATGAGGGAGTTGCGTGTAAACCCTTTCTCCGGAAGCATTACCGATGATGCTCACGAACATGTGGACAACGTGGAATACATTGTCAGCCTATTCAAAATTCCAAGAGTCTCAAACGATGTTGTCATGTTATGTGTGTTCCCTATTTCTCTCATTGGAGTCGCTAAAAGATGGGTTGATCGACACCACGGACGCTTAACACCGCCACTCCTAAAAAAAATATTTCATTTAAAGGTATTGTCCTCCATCTAGAACTGCAAAGCAATTAGAAGAAATCCATAACTTCAAGCAAGAGGGTGATGAAACGATGTACCAAGCATGGGAAAGATACAACGAATTAATGTACAAGTGCCCTACTCACGACCTTAATAGTCAGCAGAAGGTGAACGTCTTCTACAAGGGTCTAAACATCTCCTCAAGACAAATGATCGATTCTCAAGGGCCAATACCTGGAATGACCCCAACTATAGCTTTAGAAACTATTCAAAAGATGGCTGACCACTCTCACAAGTGGCATAATGGGGGGAGCAATCGAAGTAAAAATGGAAATGCGAAGGCCTTGCAGCAATAAATAACAAATTAGAGAGTCTTGGAAGAGACATGAAAAAGCTCAAGGAAAATGTGCATTCCATACAAGTTGGACGAAATGAACACGACTCTCCCTACCAAGGAGTGCCCGTCTAAGGAGGAAGTCAAAAGGATTGAAGAAATGAAATATGGAAGTGGAAGTCCCTTCAACGGATACAATGGTAACGGGGCCAGATATCGGGAAAAATCCCCTGGATTTTACACTAGAATCAACAATAACCCTCCTAGGCCAACCTTGAAGAAATAATACATAAACGTATCGAAGAATCTACAAAGAAAAGTGATAGACTCAAAGAAGGGATGGTCAAGGTAAAAGAAGACACCAACATGAACTTACGGAACCAAGATGCCGCAATTAAAAACCTCGAAACCCAAATTGGGCAGTTAGCTAAAAATCTCAAAACCAGTAATGACAAAGCCATTGCATGCAAAGCCATATTTGCACAAGATAAATCGAAGGAAGAACAATGCACCTCTTCTATCACTAATGATCTTTGCGGGATTAACTACTTAAAAGAAGATGAGAAATCTGAAGACGACGGGGACCTGCCAAGCCAACTTCCTGAGAAAGAACTCTATCAAGAAAGTTTTCTTCTACCATGCGCTATCGGTAATCTAAAAATTCCCGCTTTAGCTGATTTGGGGGTTGGGGTAAACCTTATTTCTACTTCATTGTTTGATACACTAAAACTTACAAATTTAAAAGAAACAATAATGATGATTGAAATGGCTGATTCCTCTAAAGCTGTACCTAAGGGAGTTGTTAACAATGTTCTCCTAAAAATTGGTAAATTCCTCTTTCCTACTGATTTTGTGGTTATCGACATGGGCAAACGGGAGAATTACAACTTAATTGTTGGAAAGCCTTTTCTGGCCACTTGTCGAGCACATATAAAAGTCTTCGGAAAACAAATTTCTTTGGGAACTAAAGGGGAACGAATTACTTCCAGCATGAAGGAACAATTGAATCCACGATTGGAATTTTCAAGAAAGGTTGATGTTGTCAACGTTTCGTCTCTAGACCCGCCTTTATGTTGTAACCTGAGAACTAACAATTGTAGGCAAGATTTTGATAGTTGTGCATAGGAACAGGAAAATATTATCTCGATTGGGGGCATTAAGGAAACTCCGGACCCTAACAAGCATTACTGCATCCCTATAATGACGGAGCATGACGGATCAATGAAAGCTTGGCCCTCGTGTAACCCTTTTCGTGAATTTTGTGATGGAAATATAAAGGTTGAAGAATGAACTTGCCCTCACGATATTGAGAGACACGACATGAAATTCGGAAATTTATCCTTTGAAGATTGGTACAAGGTAACATTTGGAGACTCGAACATCAATACGAGATTAATGAAACAGCTAAAACGCGATTACAAAGAATATCACCTCATTGAAAATATGACCAATGATGAAAGATCAAACATAAGTGCAACGATTGATCCTATAATTGAAGACGACGACTATGGGAAGTCGTGTTTATCATTCAATGAGTAGCTCTCGCAAAAAAATGGTACATGTAGCGTCGGCAACACAACCAGAAAAAGAGTTTTTGTCGAATGGATAAATGATTGCCGCTGAGTAACAGAAGAAGTTGTCAAGTCCAAAGGCATAAAGCCACGAGGCCTTAAGTCTAACTTAAATACTCATAAATAAAGAAAATTGCTCTTTCGGGAGACAACCCGAACTATCCCTTTCATTTGTTTTATTTCCATTTCATTGGGTTTTGTGTTTTAACCATTTTGCGGAAAACGAAGAAAAGTTCTCAGCAAAGATGTCGAACGGGACTGATCATCCTGATTCTGGCGTAACTCATTCTTATGTTTAAGCCGTAACATACTTTTTGCGTAGTTCTTCTCGGAGCATTACCAATTACGGCGTAATCCCATGCAATGGTTACGCCAGAGCTACACTCTGTAGGCGTCGCTGTGTTTTGCATAAATTACGGGCGTAACTCCTTATAGGAGTTACCACGTAACTATCCTCTGTAACAATTCTTTTTTTTAACACAATAACCTTGTATTAGTTTTTAAATGAACTTTGTGGGTATGTTCCCTGTAAGCCCTCACGAGACTACACTTGTCCACTTGGGACACCAAGTGGTTTAAAACTTGTTGCATACGCTAAATGCAACCGTGATTCTTACGAAAGTGAGTTAAGTTTCTTTTCATTTTCTTTTTCTTTTTAGAATTATGCTTGTCGGTAGTGTGATTTCGTGGATTGAAGTTTGCTCGTGGATGCTTAGCGAAGCACGATTCTTCTCGTGGGCCTTCTTTTTTGGAGCAAATTTCGGGAAGTTCTCGCTCTAATTCTACTTTTCTCTTCACATTTATTTAACGCTTAGTACAAAAGGGACTTTGTACATTTCAAGTGGGGGGACGGGAGTGGAATTGTCTCTTAAACTTTATTTTGCCCTTGTTTTTCTAGTTTATTTTGAAAAATTATGCCATTTTAAAATTTTTGTCATGTTTTTCTTAACCTAACTAGATTAGACCTTAGCCGAGCACATTGTAACCCTTGATATTATATGGTGAGATTAGTCTTATCCTTTTCCAAATTTTTACCCCAAATCCACAAAATTATGAGTGTGCCGGTAGCTTGTAAACTTTAGAACTTGGCCTTTACATCATTTCGAGACCATAGACGAGGTATGTTGAGTTAGCTCGATGTATTTGGACTTTTCAGTTTAAGAAGGCAGTATTATTGAATTGTCACCCAAATAGCCTATCATTATGTGTCTATCGATTAGTCACCTTGACTTCTCGACCCCCTTGTTAAACCCTTTGTTGCACTCACCTTTAGTGCAAGATACCCCTAGATACACCCATCTGAGCCATTACTTTAATTTTGTTCACCCAACATATTGTTTCGTTACACCCTTACACCTTAGTCTACCCTGTAGTCTTTATTTGTAATTGGGAAGTCATCGTTTGCCTAAGTTCAAGGTTCAAGTGGAAAGGTTCGGGAATCACGCTTCCGTCGACGACATATTCTTAAAGATCATTGAAGACCCCCCAATTTCTCATATTGTTCATCTCAAGTGGGGGGATGTTATGTTTAGTTATTATGTTTGTTAAAAAAAATGATGTGATTCGAAAAAAAATAAAAAATAAAAATAAAAATAATGTGTTATAGTTATTTATTGTATTGTAAAGTGCGAAGTTATAAGCACTATGTTATGAGCTTATTATAGATTTAGTATCGAGGAGGCCACCTCGGTCACATTTGAAGAATGGAGTTGATGTGCCCATCATGACGTCCTCTAGTGGCACATCTACCTGGTATTATCATGATCCGGTTTCTTGACTTCGAAACTTGAACTTTGGATGAATGGTAAGTGGTGATGACTTGGTTATAGATTTAGACTATTTGCTTGATTTTATTTTACACCAATTTTATCCCATGTCTTAGCCTACCCTTTAGTCATGAAGCGTGTCTAGGTGATGCAGCGAGCAATCTTTGGTGTCTTGGCCATGGATTTGGTCATGTATCATTGATTTTGTCCACTTCGCGTGACATGTTAGTAATGACGACTCACCCTTAACCTTTGTCGTGTCTACCCATATTGCCTTCGAGAATTGTTTAGTCCTTAACTCTAGTGGTGGAGATTTGTAATCGCCAAGCTTATGATAGAATACATGCTATGATTTGTGCATTGAGTGATCACCCCAAAATTGACACTTAGAATAGTTGAGAGATTTGAGTGTTTTGTTCCTTTTAGTGAGGTGTTCGGCTTTGTTTTATTCTAGCATAAAGGATTTGTAAACTTATATTTTCCAAGTAATGGAGATATCTTTTAGGAATCTATCTAATAAGGTCTACTTGAGGGCAAGTAGAGTTCAGTGGGGATATTTGATAACATCAAATAATCCTGAATATTAAGTGTCAATTTCCCAGATAATGCTCGTATTTTATATCATTTATATAGATTTACGCTTGTTTTCCTCTATATTTCACTTTCAGGTAAAATACGAGCATTGGAGCTAACGAGATGCGGATTTGGAGAGTTTATTGAAGATATATGATAGTATGCTCATTTTGAAGATGTTACGGCATAACTCTCCTCTCACATTACGCCGTAACAGAAGCGTGGCTAAGAAAACCAACTCAACTGAAGTTTACCGCGTAACTCCATCTTATGATTACGCCGTAACTAATTAGGTTAAATGAAGTTCCGCGCCGTTGCAAGCTACGCCGTAACTCTTGTCACAATTACGGCGTAACCACGATTTATTGAAGATTGATGCAGGCTTTACTGATCAGGTCTTAATACTTATAGTGTCTCGTTATAACTATGGTCTACCCTAGTGCACTAACGGGCAGTGTACCCGGTCGTGTGTAGTGTAGTAAACGGTAAAGCCGAGGTCGTCCCAAGAGCTATGTGTGATGGATTATTACTAAGTCTAGGTGTCACAGATTAATAATGGTTTCGATAGGGATTTAATTAATTAAACTACTAAAGCAGAATAAAATAAAGCAGATAAATGGTAAAGGGAAATCAAAAGAAGAAAGTGGTGCTAACCTAGTTAATCCTCCTAGCTAGTTATGTCTCGTCTACTTACTTCCAATTACTTGGTGGGGTCAAAGTCGAGAGGACAACATTTGGTCAATTAAGCCTAACCTATCGACAAAGATGCCACCACGGAGAAGTTAGGTGTCCCTCATAAGTCATGTTGTTCCCGGTCCCCTAAGCCAAGTCATTAAGTACCGCTACATGCTAGATTTATAATAGTGAATGCCGACCGTTAGGAACTTAGACACACCCCTAATTCTTAAGTTCATCCAAGCGATAGGTGATCGGTTGGTCAAATCGCACAAGTAGAAAGGGTCGTCGGTTGGTCATATCTTACCCTTCCGTCTTAGTCCGCTCACCTAGGGTCACTGGTCATATCTCCTAGGCAATTGGCCTCTATCGCCATTCAAAACTACCGAACCAAGGGTGGCTACCAATAAACTATGCATGCATACACTTAGAAATAATTGTACGGAGTAAAGTAAACATGAACAAAACAATTAAGGAATCATAACTAGCCAAGACCAAAGGTGCTTAGCAGCTCATATTAATCATGCAAACCAATTCAATATTCAAAGGTACGAAATACATGAATTGAAAGTAAAAAAGAAATATAAACGCTAATGCTAATCATAGGGGAGTGATTTCTCCTTGAGACGACTCAGTATGCTCCTCTAGACCTGCCTTGAGCTTTTTCCCATGTTCTCTTAGTATTGTGTGTGGAATGGAATGAATAGAAATCTTTGGAATTAGTGGGGTATTTATAGACCAGATCCGGGTTACTAGTAACCAATATAGGAGTTACACGTAACCTTCTATTTCTTCGAATAATGCACTAGATCTGCTGGTTACGGCGTAACCTTATGAGTGGTTACGCCTTAGTCTTCAATAAACTCGGTTACGTCGTAAGAGATGAAGTAGTTACGGCATAAGTAACAGCGGCGTGAATCCTCATTTGACCTAATGTAGTTACGTCGTAACCTTTGAGAAGTGTTACGCCGTAACCTTATGATAAGTTGGTTTTCTGAGTCACGCAGTAGTTACGGCGTAATGTGAGAGACGAGTTACGCCGTACCTTCTTCAAAATAGCATACTGTGATAAATCTTTAGATATTTCTCCAGTTCCACGTCTCTTTAGCTCCAATGCTCGTAATTTACTTGAAAGTGAAAAATAATGGAAAACAAGCGTAAATCCATATAAATGATATAAATTACAAGCATTATCGGGAAATTGACACTTAATATTCAAGACTATTTGATGTTATCAAATATCCCCCACTGAACTCTACTTGCCCTCAACTAGACCTTATTAGAAAGATTCCTAAAAGATATCTCCCATAACACGGAAAATATAAGTTTATAAATCCCTTATGCTAGAATAAAACAAAGCCGAACACCTCACGAAAGGGAACAAAACACTCAAATCTCTCAACTATTCTAAGTGTCAATTTGGGGTGATCACTCAATCGCATGATCATAGCATGTATTCTATCATAAGCTTGGCGGTTACATAAATCTCCACCACTAGAGTTAAGGGCTAAACAATTCTTGAAGGCAATATGGGTAGACACGACAAAGGTTAAGGGTGACTCGTCATTACTAACATGTCACGTGAAGTGGACAAAATCAATGATACATGACCAAATCCATGGCCAAGACACCAAAGATTGCTCATTGCATCACCTAGACACGCTTCATGACTAAAGGGTAGGATAAGACATGGGATATATAATTGGTGTAAAATAAAAACAATCGGTAGTCAAAATCAATAACCAAGTCATCACCACTTCACCGTCCGCCCAAAGTTCAAGCTTTGAAGTCAAGAAACCGGATCATGAAATATAAGGTAGATGTGTCATTAGAGGGCGTCGTGATGGGCACACTACCTTTTCTCCAACTGATGGCATAACTACCAACTCAATCTTCAAATGTGACCGAGGTGGCCTCCTCGATACTAAATCGATAAAGCTCATACTACGATTGCTTATAACATCGCACTTTACAATAACATAATCATAACAACTATATATATTTATTTATTTATTTTATTATTTATTTTTTTTTCGAATCACTTTTTTTTTTCAACATAACAATAATAACTAACATAATATCCCCCCACTTGAGATGAACAATGGGAATTCGGGGGGTCTTCAATGATCTTCAGAAATGTTGTCGATGAAAGCGTGATTTCCGAACCTTTCCACTCGAACCTTGAACTTAGGCAAATGATGACTTCCCAATCACAAATAAAGACTACATGGTAGGCTAAGGTGTATAGATGTATCGAAACAATATATCGGATTAACAAAATGAAAGGAATTGCTCAGAAGGGTGTATCTAGGGGTATCTTGCACTAAAGATGAGTGCAACAAAAGGGTTTCACATGGGGGTCGAAAAGTCGAGGTGACTAATCGATAGACTTACAATTGTAGGCTGTTTGGGTGTAATCCTATAATATTGCCTTCTAAAACTGAAAAGTACAAATACATCGAGCTAACTCAACGTACCTCGTCTATGGTCTCGAAATGATGCAAAGGCCAAGTTCTAAAGTTTACAAGCTACCCAAGCACTCTCATAATTTGGTGGATTTGGGGTAAAATATTGGAAGCGGATAAGGCTAATCTCACCATATAATATCAAGGGTTGTTTGTGCTCGGCTAAGGTCTAATCTAGTTAGGTTAAGAAAAACATGTCAAAATTTTAAAAATGGCATTATTTTTCAAAATAAACTAGAAAAATGAGGGTGAAATAAAGTTCAAGAGATAATTCTACTCCCGTCCCCCCACTTGAATTGTACAAAGTCCCTGTTGTACTAAGCATTAAATAAAGGTGAAGAGAAAGGTAGAATTAGAGCGAGAACTTCCCTGAAATTTTCTCCATAAATAAGGAAGGCCCATGAAAAGAGGCGTGCCTTCAGATAAGCATCATGAACAAACTTCAATCCACGAAATCACACTACCGACAAGCATAATTCTAAAAGAAAAATGAAAATGAAAATGAAAAACAAACCTAACTCACTTTTAGGAATCACGGTTGCATTTAGCGAATGCAACAAGCCTTTTAAACCACTTGGTGTCCCAAGTGGACGAGTGAAGTCTCGTGAGGGTTTACAGGGAACACACCCACAAAGTTCATTTAAAATACTAATACAAGGTTATTGTGTTTTAAAATGAAAGAATTAAAGCAGAGGAAGGTTACGTCGTAACTCTTTTGAGGGAGTTATGCCGTGGCGGCAAAACTCGGTATAAGTCGCAAAGCGGTGATTCTGGCGTAACCACGAGATGGTATTACGCCGTAATTGGTAATGCGTCAAGAATCCTGCTGCTAAAAGGTTGGTTACTGCGTAATCACCAAGATGAGTTACGCCGTAACTCTGTTAGATCGACAAGCTGCGGCGACAATTACTTCCTCGTTTCACGCAAAAATAGTTAGAAAACACAAAACCCTACGAAATGGAAATAAAACAAAAGAAAGGGATAATTGGGTTGTCTCCGAAAGAGCACTTTTCTTTATTCTGAGTCTTTAAGTTAGACTCAAAGCGGCCGGGCTTCTATGGGGGCCTTTGGATCGGCCCACTTCCACCACTCGTTGGCACTCATTCATCCAATTGTCGAACCTTTTTCCTTGTAGAATTCTTGATGCAATCTGCTCCAAACTTATGTAAAGCCATTTATCACATGATTTTCCCGGTCATCATCTTGATAATAAGACTACTAGTAATATCGATCTTGGATCCTGCACCGCTTATTGTGTCGGTGAGATTATTGTACTTATAACGCTTAAACATGACCCTCATGGATTTTTGAGTTCCCAAATCTTATTTTGTACCAATCTTCCAATGCTAATTCCATATCATGTCTCTCTCCCTTATGAGGGTATATCCATTCATTCGACTTTCTTTCACATTTTTTAGGACGAGTAAACGGTGGCCATGCTGTCACTGATTCGCTATCCTTGGTTGACATCGAGCTGCTAAAATGTTTGTTTGGAACCGGAGTCTCCTCAATGCTATTGATAATTTCTTCCTGTTTCTCCTTACAATTATCAATATTATCTCTACTATCATCAGGAATAGGATTAGAGAGTGAAGTGGGATCTAGCGATTGAACATTAACAACATCAACATTATTTGAACATTCAATTTTTGGTTTTAAATGCTCCTTCATACTAAAAGTTATTCATTCATTTTCAGTTCCCAAAGAAATTTGTTTTCCAAAAACTTTAATCTGGGCCCCACAAGTGGCGAAAAGGTCTTCAACAATTAAGTTATAAGTCTCCCGCTTCCCCATGTCAATAACCACAAAATCAGTTGGGAAGAAAAAATTTCCAATTTTTAAAAGCACATTATTCACAATTCCCTCGACGACTTTAGAGGAATCGTATTTCTATCATAATAGTTGTTTCTTTTAAATTGGTAAGTTTGATTTTTCAAATAAAGTGGTAGAGATAAGGTTTACCCCGCCCCTAAATCAACTAATGCGGAATCTTAATGTTACCAATAGTGCATGGGAGAAGATAACTTTCCTGGTATTGCTGCTTTTCAGGAAGTTGGCTTGGCAGGACCTCTTCGTCTTCTGATTTATCATCCTCTCTTAGGTAGTTAATCCCGGAAAGATCATTAGTGATAAAGGATGTGCACTTCTCTTTCTTAGCTTTATCTTGCGCAAATATGGCCTTGCAGGCAATGGCTTTAGCATTACTTGTTTCAAGGTTTTTAGCCAATTGCCCAATTTGTGTTTCGAGGTTTTTAATCGCAGCATCTTGGTTACGTAGGTTCATATTGGTTTCCTCCTTCACCTTGACCATCCATTCCTTGAGTTTATCTCCCCTTTTCGTAGATTATTCGATGTGCATGTGCATTATTTCTTCAAGGTTAGGTTTATGAGGATTGTTGTTGATTCTTGTGTAGAACCCAGGGGATTTTTCTCGATATCTGGGCCCGTTATTATTGTTGTTGTTGAAAGGGGATTCTCTTCTATATTTAACTTCTCCGATCCTTTTAACTTCTTCGTTGGAGGAACATTCTTTAGAAGGTGGAGTACCGTTTCGCTCTACTTGAATGGAATGCACATTTTCCTTGAGCTTCTTCATTTTTCTTCCAAGGCTTTCTAATTTGTTGTTTATTCTTGCAAGGCCTTCCATATCTCCATTCTTACTTGGTTGCTCCTCCATTGTGCCATTTGTGAGTGGTCCGCCATTTTTGAATAGTTTCTAAAGCAGTGGGTGTCATACTAGGAATCGCCCTTGAGAATCAATCATTTGTCTTGAGGAGATGTTCGGACCCTTGTAAAGACGTTCGCCTTTTGTTGGTCATTGAGATCATGAGTAGGGCATTTGTATAACAATTCGTTGTATCTTTCCCAAGCTTGGTATAACGTTTCATCACCCTCTTGCTTGAAGTTATGGATTTCTTCTAATTGCTTAGCCGTCTTTGATGGAGGACAATATCTCTGAATGAAACACTTTTTAAGATAGGCCAAGTGTTGATGGTCCAGCAGTGTCGATCAACCCATCTTTTACGACTCCGTAAGAGAAATAGGAATACTCGTAACATTATAGCATCGTGTGAGACTCGGGAATCTTGAATAGGTGACAATGTACTAGACGTTGTCTACATGTTCATGGGCATCATCGGTGATGCTTCCAGAGAAGGGATTTGCACGTAATTCCCTCATGAATTGAGGTTTGATTTCGAATTGAGCATCTTCTGCTATAGTTGGCCTAACAATCCCTGGTCCTTGTTCTTTTCTTGTTAATGCCAAATATTCCTGAAGAGTGAGGTCATCAATGTTAACAACTTCCATGGTACCTGAAAACTTGAAATATGATCGTGAGAAAAGTTTAAAACGAAATGAAAGACTTAATATCAATCCTAAAATAACTCCCGTGGCGGCAAAAACTTGATGCGAGTTTCTTGACTGTGTCTTAATATTTATAGTGTCTCGTTATACCTATGGTCTACCTAGTGCACTAACAGGCGATGTACCCGATCGTGTGTAGTGTAGTAAGCGGTAAAGCCGAGGTCGTCCCAAGAGCTATGTGTGATGGATTATTACTAAGTCTAGGTGTCACAGATTAATAATGGTTTCAATAGGGATTTAATTAATTAAACTACTAAGGCAAAATAAAATAAAGCAGATAAATGGTAAAGGGAAATCAATAGAGGAAAGTGGTGCTAACCTAGTTAATCCTCCTAGCTAGTTATGTCTACGTCTACTTACTTCCAATTACTTCAGGTGGGGTCAAAGTCAAGAGGACAACATTTGGTCAATTCACCCTAACCTATCGACAAAGATGCCACCACAGAGAAGTCGGTGTCCCTCATAAGTCCCGTTGTTCCCGGTCCCTAAGCCAAGTCATTAAGTACCGCTACATGCTAGATTTATAATAGTGAATGCCCGACCGTTAGGAACTTATACACGCACCCCTAATTCTTAAGTTCATCCAAGCGATAGGTGATCAATTGGTCAAATCGCACAAGTAGAAAGGGTCGTCGGTTGGTCATATCTTACCCTTCCGTCTCGATCCGCTCACCTAGGGTTAGTTGGTCATATCTCCTAGGCAATTGGCCTCTGTCGCCATTCAAAACTACCGAACCAAGGGTGGCTACCAATAAACTATGCATGCATACACTTAGAAATAATTGTGCGGAGTAAAGTAAAAGCAAACAAAACAATTAAGGAATCATAACTCGGCCAAGACCAAAGGTGCTTAGCAGCTCATATTAATCATGCAAACCAATTCAATATTCAAAGGTACGAAATACATGAATTGAAAGTAAAAGAAATATAAAAGCTTATGCTTATCGTGGGGAGTGATTTCTCCTTTGGAGCGACTCAGTATGCTCCTCTAGACACCTTGAGCTTTTTCCCACGTTCTCGAGTATTGTGTGTGGAATGGAATGAATAGAAATCTTTGGAATTAGTGGGGTATTTATAGGCCGGATCACGGGTTCTGGCGTAACCAATATAGGAGTTACGCCAGTAACCTTCTATTTCTTCGAATAATGCACTAGATCTGCTGGTTCTGGCGTAACCTTATGAGTGGTTACGCCGTAGTATTCAATAAACTTCGGTTACATCGTAAGAGATGCGATGAATTACGGCGTAAATAACAGTGGCGTAAATCCTCATTTGACCTAATGTAGTTACGTCGTAACCTTTGAGAAAGGATAAGTTGGTTTTGGTTTCGAGTCATGCATAGTTACGATTGTAATGTGAGAGGCGAGTTCTGTGAAGAACTTCTTCAAAATAACATCTTGTGATAAATCTTTAGATATTTCTCCAGTTCGCGTCTCTTTAGCTCCAATGCTCGTAACTTCTTCAAAATAGCATACTGTGATAAATCTTTCGATATGTTAAACATTGAATCAATTATTTTAGTTAATATGAGCTGCTAAGCACCTCTGGTGCTAGTCTAGTTATAATTCCTTAATTGTTTTGTTTATGTTTACGTTGCTTCCATATAATTGTTTCTAGTGTATGCATGTGATGAGTGCTTATTCACTCATCATTTTAGGTCAAATCTGAGCTGCTAAACATCTAAAAACACTCCGAAATGCATCAAAATACTGAAAATATCTCAAAATTGTGTTTTATATGTTTGGATGCAAAATTATCAAAATCGGATGAAAAAGCGAACAAAGTTTGCATAATTGGCGGTTCGGTCCCCCAACTTTCAAAAAAATGGCAACTTTAGTCCACGGAATTTTAAAGAATGACGAATTCACCCTGGACATTTTAAATCGGAAAATAAACATTTTAGTCCTTTGGTAATTCTTACTTGTCAAAATTGGTCATTTGGATAATTTTGGAAAATTGCAATTTCAGTCCTTCAAGTTTAAAATGATGATTTGGTCCATGATTATGTGAGATTGTCAAATATGACCCTTGGAAAACATTTTCGAGAATGTACTTGATTGGCCCCTGGATTTTCAGTTTGGTCAAGATTGGTCCCTAAGGTATTATTTGGATCCATGTTTAATCCCTAGTCCAAATTAAAACACAAACAATAACAAACCATGGCCCAATTATTACCTGGTCCAGTCCAACTTCACACCCGGTCAACCCAATACCCATACCCGGTCAAAGAATAAACAAAACCACCCACACCCCTTCTTCTTCCCCACTTCCCGCCCAAACCAAATCCCCAGAACCCTAGAATCTCCTTTCCCTGCTCCCCACAAACCCTAGATACCCTCCCTCTTTTTACTTCTCCCCAAACACTCCACCCCCACCTCTCTCTTTTACCCAATCTCACCACACCCCATAACCACCTTAATCTCTATTATCCGGTTTCACCCAAATCCCAAACCCACTACCCAAGTTTTCCCCCTCATCCCAACTGCCAAGCTGGCAATCCCAGCTTCAAAAGACCTCACCAATGGCTCAGATTGTTCACAAGATGTACCTACTTAATCAAAGGCTGAGATTGAAGGAAGATTGTGCAAGTTTGGTCCTAAGCTATTTTCACTCACAGGAGAAGCACAAGCTCAAGCTTTTGAAGACCTAGTAGAGTAGTATAAATAGGAGTTATTGTAGCCATTATAAGGCACCCCTAGTTTTTAGAAAAAATTTAGCTTTAATGTTTTTAAGATTCTGTTGTAATGTTTTTTTTAGTTAATGAAAAGTTTCTTTTTCTCTAAATGTTATGTTAAGTTTAATCTCATTTGAAATTTGTTAAGGTTTTGAGTTCAAAGATCAAAGTAAAAGGGGTCAAACAGTTTGTAAAAGAAAAAAAAATCAGTTAAGGGGTGTTTGGAATTTACCAGGTTCTGGGTCATAAACAATTTCTACCCACTTTGACCTTTGAGGTCAAAGTACTTCTAAAGTTTTGAGTTAGAAAGTAAGCCATTGAAATGGTTTTAACAAGTTTTGTGCTAGTTGGTTGAAGCAATCACTTCTTTTCACCAAAGTCGCACAAGAAAATTCCTTATCGCTTAGTTTGTTTAGCATCATTTGAGATCTCGTTTTCAATCAAAAATCCATGAAAAATTAGTTTTTGTAGATCCATGTAGGTTAGAGATTACTTGTTTTAACCTCTCATGTATTTGCTTAGTCACATGTAGCCTAAATTTTAACTCAAAAATGAGCCTTTAACCATTCTTTTCTCTGCTTACGCATCGACATGAGTCGTCGAAATGAGGCACTGTTCACGACTTATTTATAAGTCGCCTGAGGTCCAATTCACCCCAATCGGTTTTTTAAAATGATAGCTATACTAACTTTGTTGTTGAAGCTTGTATCGGCTTGGAAGCTTGTCTCTCGACAAAAATAAGCTCCAAAGTAGCCCCAAGGTGATTTGACTGCTCTCGGCTGACTCATGTGTCTCTTTTGTCTTTTTATCTATCTTATTTGTAGTCGGGATAGATCATCTAAGTTGTTAGTAGTACATGTAGATTAATTTAAGTTCATTCATAGTTGCTTTCTAGAGTTTATAGACCCCCCCTAGTGCTTAATTGTTGCTTATTAGTTGCCTCAGTTTAGGCCTCTCACTAGTTTTAGATTTAAGCAAACTGCCCTTTCCCCTTGTTATAAGTTGTGAGTTTGTTTTCAGCTTATTTTGGATATAGGACCATTTCTGTTAGCTTAATTTTTCATGTAATTGGCTCATTCCTTAGTGTACCTGTGTTGAAACTGTTATAAGGAGTGTTTGGTTTAAAGAGTGTTTGGTTGGATAAGGTCTGAAGTCCAAAAGTATGTTTTGTCAAGCTTTTGAAGTTTGAATTGTAATAAGCTGTCAAAACAGCTTGTTGTATACATTTCTTGTAAAAAGTTTTCATCAAGAAGCTTCATTTTTAAGTCATTTTCAAGTTCCATCAAAGAAAATTTCAAAAAAAGAAGAGTTGTTTGGTGTATTTGTGGTTACTGTTGGAATAAGCAGTGCCTAACTGCTTGTTTCAAGCTTTTCAGAAAAGTTGTTTTTATAAAAAATCTTCATTTTGATAAGCTCTTCAAGTTTCAAAAAGAAAAAGTTGAAAAAAAATTGATTTTCAAAAAGTGGCATAGCTGGGACTCGAACCCACGCCATCCATCTCAACACCACACTCATTACCATTGCGCCCTTGGGTCTTGTCTCGTTAGATTTTACACAAACAAATCATTTAAGGCATCTTAGGCAGTTTGTGCTTTAAGCACTTTTGAGCTTATTCCAGCTTATTTTCCAAAGCAACCCTGCGTTTTCTTATTTTTCTCTGACTAAGCACTGTCCCAAGTAGTTTTCTGTAATTTTTCAGATTTTTCAAAAGTAGTTTAGTATTTTTAATAATTTAATTAGTATTATTTAGTTTTTAATTCATAGAAATTAATTCAAAAGTCAAAAAAATATTCCGCTTTTTCCTAAAATTATTTTTAGTCAAATAGATCGTAGGAAAATTGATTTCACACCCGTAGTATTAAATTGCTAAACTTTTCGTTTATGGCTCGGGTTGTTTCGATTTTACGTTTTACGTTTTGCACTCTAGGACTTAGTGTAGCTTAGTTTTATCATTTCTTAGGCTTAGTGTTAGTTTATTTTTAGTTTATTAGGGTTCCCTTGCCTTAATTACCTTCCGTTCATTAATTTGTAGAATTAAAATTCAAATCAAACAAATCATTAAAAACCAATTCAAGTTCAAATCACGAAACTCAACGAATCCTTCCATTCACACCTCGTTGGGACACGACCGGAAATCACTTTTCCGGTATCACTTTATCACACCCGTGAGGTTTAGCGCGTTGACCTTTTCCTAAAGGGTTGATTTGTCGGATTTTATGGTTATTTTGATATCGTTGATATTGTGTTTTTACCACTCACTTCACATCGAATCAAATTTTGGCGCTTGTTGCGGGAGGTGTGTTGCGACAATATCGTGAAGTTTTGCGATTAGTGACTTGAAGAACCTTCCTCGTGAAGTTATTGTTTTATAAAAATACAAAATACAAAAATATTTTCTTTTCTTTGTATATATATGTAAAGATTAAAAATACAAAAGATTTTCCTTGTTGTTTTAAATAAATAGAAGACACAATCAATATAACATTCTTAATCGAGGTGTTATCATTATAAGTTCCAGACCAAAGATTTAAAACTTGCCTTTGTGTCGCTCGTGTTTTGGTTTATTTCTATCGGTTTAACAAAGCATGTGAGGGTATAAGGACGGCGACATTAAATTGCGGTTTGAAAAGAGACGGGTTTTAATAAGCTTGACGACCTACAAAGTCTCTCCGCTCCTTTGTGCGTTTACTTATAGAAGTGATCATTTCACGTGGGATTATTGGTTTAAGTTCACTTTGTTGTTTTGCCTCGGTCTTGTTTTAATTGAAAGTGTTGTTTTGGAAGTGCATGCTTTTCGCTCATAAGCTCGTGGGCGTAACCGTAACCAAGCAAGCGTGCACGAGATACGTCATCATCAGAACAAATCACAATGACACATAACCTAGGGAGCGGACCTCAAGTCCAACAACACGGGCCACAAAATCAAGCTCCCGATCTCCGAGCGATGGAGGAGCTTTGCCAACCTCGATGGATGGGCGGGCGGTCCAATTGCCCGGTCAACATCGAGGCCCGGATTTTGGACTTAAGCATCACATGATTCAACAAGTCCAAAGTTTTGCCAATTTCACGGATCACGGGTGGCGATGCCAACAAGCATCTCGACAAATTTCTCACCGTCACCCGGTATGAAGCAAAATGGGGTCACCGATGGCGCCGCCGCTTATACCTCTTTCCATATTCTTTGACGCTTCATGCCACCGCATGGTTTGATCGTCTTCCCAAGAACTCAATCCATAGTTTCGACGAAATGGTCTCCAAATTCTTGGCGAAATACTTTCCACCGTCGATGGTGGCGAAACTACGGAATGAAATCGGTAACTTTAGGCGACATCCCGATGAGTCCTTATTTGAGGCATGGGAGCGCTATAAGCTTTCGATTGATCGATGTCAGAACCACAACATGTTGCTTGTCACCCAAATAGATACATTCTATAACGGGTTAACATTGAGACATCGTGACAATCAATCTTCTTCTTGGTGGTACCTTTATGAAAAGCGACCGAAGAGTGTTATGATCTCATTGAAAACATGTTGCCCACCACAATTATTGGGATTCCTCGGTAGAGAGGAGTGAGTCAAGGAGATCTACCACCCTTCCATCTTGAATACACGACTCTAACCAAAAGATTGAAGAAATATCCACTGCCGTACTTAAATTGAGTCACAATAATAACAATCAACAAGTGAATGTCGTAAACAAGAGTTGTGAAACTTGTGGTGGTCCACACCCTTATTTTGAGTGTCCGACCTCGGTGGCTTCACTCAAGAGGCGTTTATGCCGCTTGGTTCCTACAATCGGGAGGTAATTCCTACCAACCGCAGGGGACGAAACCTTCCGACTATCGTTCTAACAATTTCCTTGGACCACCGGGTTTAATCAAAATCGGAACAATCAAAATGTGCAAAATAGAAATAATCAGTTCAATCAAAATCAGTCGAATCGAATTTTCAAAATCAAAATCAAGGAAATTTCAATCAAAACCGATTCAAGCTCCTCAACAAAATGTGCATGCCCGACCTCCTCGAGCTTCCATTGACATTGCTAATTACATCAAAAGCAATGAAGCTAAGATGGTGTCCATGCAAAATCAAATTACCACTTTGAAGAATGATTTCACCGAGCTTAGAACTACTAGTAACAAGATTGATCAATCTCATAGCAAGATTGAAAGCATGATTGCTAGTCTCATGAGTCAAAAGAATCAACCTTCAACTTGGTGCCCTTCCAGTAATACCATTCCCAACCCAAAAGGTGAATTGAATGCTATTGCCACCAGTGGTAAGTCTTATGAGGACCCTCGATGCCTAATCCTTCTCCGGTGAGGGATGTGAAACGAGAAACCGAGATATCAAAGGACAAGGTGCATAACTCAAGCCCACGAAGTACCGCACAAGTCCAACCTCCGGTGGTCTTACCTCCAATTCCGGAACCCGTTGTTCCGATGACCATTCCTAAGCCTTCACTTCCTTATCCTTCAAGGCTTAATGACCAAAAGCTCCGTGATAAAACTAGTCAACAAATGGAGAAGCTTATCCAAATCTTTCAAGATTTGCACTTCGAGATTAGTTTCGCGGACGCTCTTCTTCTAATGCCAAAGTTCGGTCCGAAAATCAAAAATTTGTTGAATAACAAAGAAAAGATTTCCGATATGGCTAAAACTTCTTTGAGCGAGAATTGTTCGGTTATCCTTAAAAACTTCCGAAAAGTTAGGAGACCCGGAAAATTTCTCATCCATGTGATTTTCAAGGCATAGTCCAATGCTCGCCTTGGCGATCTTGGTGCTAGCATTAACTTGATGCCACACTCCATGTGGAAAAAGCTTTCATTACCTCCGCTTACACCTACATGTATGATCCTCGAGCTTGCGGACCGTACAAGTTCTCGTCCGCTAGGTATAGCCGAGGATGTATTTGTAAAGTAGGCAAGTTTCATTTCCATGACTTTGTTGTTGTCGAATTTGATGCGATCCCGAGTACCCCTCATCCTTGGGAGGTGCTTCTTAAAAGCGGGTCGTGCATTGATCGGCGTTGATGAAGGAAATCACTTTGAGGGTAAACAAGGAAGCCGTTACTTTCAATCTCAATCAAGTTACTGAAATACTCCCCGATTATGGAGACAATTCCGTCAACAAAATTGATGTCCTTGACATTGTGTCGGGAGGTGTTCTCATGAAATTCTTGGATTCTCGGTGGCAATCCCACGGTTGATCCTATTGTTGCTCTCTCTTCCCTCCCTCACTCCATTTGAGGAAGTGACTTCATTTTGGAAGAGATTGAAGCATACTTGGCTAGTGATTACATTCCATGGGAAATTGATCACGCTCCCATCGACATTGAGGAGATATACTTCTCATCGAGAAGATGCTCAATGAAGATCCTTCATCACTCCTCCTCAAGAACTTCATAAAGAGGAAATCAAAGCGATTGAAAAATCTAATAATCCTCCCGAGTCGAACTTAAGGACTTACCACCTCATCTCGGTATGCATTTTTGGAGGGTAACAATAAATCACCCGTCATCATTGCTAAAGACTTGAGTGAGGATGAAAAACCGCTCTCATAAAGGTTTTGAAGTCACACAAGCGAGCCATCGCTTGGAACCTTCCGACATCAAGGGTATTGACCGAGATTTTGTACACAAAAATTCTCATGGAAGATGACTTCAAACCGGCGGTTCAACACCAAGAAGGGTGAATCCTAAAATTCATGAGGTTATCAAAGCAAAAGTCATAAAACTTCTCGATGCGGATTGATTTACCCTATCTCGGATAGTCCTTAGGTTAGCCCGTTCATTGTGTGCCCAAAAAGGTGGCATTACCGTTGTTGAAAATGATGAAAGCGAGTTGATTCCTACTCGATTGGTTACGGGATGGCGTGTTTGCATTGACTATCGAAAGTTAAATAAAGCCACCCGTAAAGACCACTTTCCATTACCCTTCATGGACCAAATGCTTGAGAGATTAGCGGAAATGAATACTATTGTTTTCTCGATGGTTTCTCGGGTTACTTCAAATTCCATTGACCCACAAGATCAAGAAAAGACCACATTCACATGTCCTTATGGAACATTTGCTTACCGACGCATGCCCTTGGCACCGTGTAATGCTCGATGCGTTCAAAGGTGTATGATGGCCATTTTCCATGACATGATCGAGAAGACTATGGAAGTCTTCATGGATGATTTTTCGGTCTTTGGGGATTCTTTTCAAACATGTCTCTCCCATTTGGACAAGATGCTTGAGCGTTGTGAAAACACGAATCTTTGTCTAAATTGGGAGAAATGTCACTTATGGTTAAGGAAGGCATTGTCCTTGGCCATAAGATTTCTAAGGCGGGATTGAGGTTGACAAAGCTAAAGTCGATGTCATTTCAAAATTACCTCCTCCACCACCGTCAAAGGAGTTAGAAGTTTCCTTGGTCATGCGGATTTTATCGTCGTTTCATTCAAGATTTTTCGAAGATATCCCGGCCTATGACCCGACTTCTTGAGAAAGACACTCCTTTCATCTTCTCTAATGAGTGCGTTGAAGCCTTTCAAACTCTTAAGAAGAAGCTCACGGAAGCACCAATTCTAGTTGCCCCCGATTGGGAATTGCCTTTTGAGCTTATGTGCGATGCAAGTGATTTCGCCATAGGTGCCGTTTTGGGGCAACGAAAATTAAAACATTTCCAGCCTATACATTATGCTAGCAAAACTTTGACCGAAGCTCAAGCACATTACACTCTGACGGAGAAAGAATTACTAGCCGTGGTGTATGCTTTCGAAATTTCGCCATACTTGATCTTGTCCAAAAGCATAGTGTATACGGATCACTCGGCTCTCAAATATCTCTTTGCTAAGCAAGATGCAAAGCCGAGATTGCTCCGATGGGTTCTCCTCCTACAAGAATTTGATATCATCATCCGTGATAAAAAAGGAGCGGAGAACCTAGCGGCTGATCATCTCTCTCGTCTTGAAAATCCACATCAAGGTGTGCTCGAGAAAAAGGAAATAAATGAAACGTTTCCTCTCGAGACTCTTAATGTGGTATCTCATCATGAAAATTCGAGTACCCCATGGTTTGCCGACTTTGCAAACTATCATGCGGGTAACTTTGTTGTGAAAGGGATGTCGTCCCAACAAAAGAACAAATTTTTCAAAGATGTTAAGCATTATTTACGGGGCGACCCTACTTGTTTAAGGTTTGCGGATCAAGTCATCCGACGGTGTGTTCACGGCCAAGAAGCCGATGATATTCTCAAAGCTTGTCATAATGGACTCACGGGGGACATCATGGCCCGAACTACACCGCTAAAGGTGTTTGATTCCGGTTTCTTTTGGCCCACGATTTACAAAGATGCCCATGACCTCGTCAAATCTTGCGACTCTTGCCAACGTCATAGCAACATCTCTAAAGAGATGAAATGCCTCAAAATGCTATTCAAGTGTGCGAGATCTTTGGCGTATGGGGCATTGACTTTATGGGTCCGTTCCGTCTTCTCGAGGGAACAAGTATATACTAAATGGCGATCGATTACTTGTCTAAATGGGTGGGCGAAAGCGCTCCCACCAATAGCCTTGAGTAGTTGTGAAATTCTTGAAGTCTCTCTTTACCCGTTTGGAACTCCCGTGCCATCATTAGTGATCGCGGTACACACTTTACAGCGACCAATTCGCAAAAGTCATGCTTAATCACGGTGTCACTCACCGTCTTTCTACGCGTATCACCCACAAACTAGTGGGCAAGTGGAAGTTTCGAATCGTGGTTTGAAAAATTTTGGAGGACCGTAGGTGAAAATCGTGCCTCTTGGTCGGACAAACTTGAAGATGCACTTTGGGCCTTCCGCAGCTTACAAAACACCCATCGGTGTACTCCTTACAAGCTTGTGTATGGAAAGGCGTGTCATCTCCCGATCGAGCTCGAGCACAAAGCCTATTGGGCCTTGAAGCATGCTAATTTTGACCTTAAGTCATGGGTGATCACCGGAAAGTTCAACTCAATGAATTAAATGAACTCCGTGATCAAGCCTATGAGAACTCGTTGATTTACAAGGAAAAGACAAAGAAGATCCATGACTCAAAGATTAAGAACCGCGTTTTCAGCGTTGGTGATCGAGTCCTTCTTTTCAATTCTAGATTGAAAATCTTCTCGGGGAAACTTAAGACCCGTTGGACCGGTCCATTCACCATTGCCAAAGTTTTTCCATATGGCACCGTCGAGTTATCTCAAACCGACGGACCAAACTTCAAGGTGAATGGACATAGATTGAAACATTATTTTGGAGGGGACATACCATCCTTGGTTGTCCCGGATCTACAAACTTTCCCCATGAACCAATGAATGCGGGGATCGAGTCAAGCTAGCGACTCGGTTAACAAAAACGATGCACGCTATATGGGTTTCACCCGTGTTTCGATTTCTTTCTACTTTCTACTACCTAGTGTGGGGAGTTGCCCCATTGTTGTACATAAAGTTTTACGAAAAAAAAAAAAAAAAAATCCAAATAATGGCCATAGTATTTTCCTTTACGTTCTCGGTTTGGCATAACCGCGGTACTTTGAATATTGATGGCAATATTCATTTCTAGTGTGGGGGGATTCTCATGAATTTTATCTTATGTTTTACCACCCATTCCCCGTTTTGGCCAAAATTTTTTGGAGTAAGTGTTTTGCACTTACTCGATTTCGATTATCGATCCGCCATGTCTAATAAACAAAAGGATTGGCTAATCCGAGAGCAAACGGCTCTTGGTAAAGATTTATCAAATCCGTTGACGACTTGCAATTTGCCCAAAATTGTATGGTATTCATTTCACCATATCCTAAAAAGTGAAGAGTTGGCTAGCCCGCAAGATTATGGCTTGTGGTAAAGGCGATGGAAAAACCATAATTGGTAATCGACTCACCAAAGATAATATTGATAATTTATCTAAGAGTTGGCTAGTCCGAAGCAAACGGCCACGGTAAAGACAAAACAAATCCGTTGAAAGTCGGTGGTTTGCTCAAAATCACATGGTTATCGATGTACCATGGTTCTTACTTGAGCTGAAACATTTGGCTACTCGAGTAATGGATTTTGGTAAAGAGACTCAAATCCATTAAGTTTTCTCAAAAGATTGCTAGGGACTAGCAATGTTTTAGTGTGGGGATTTGATGAGTGCTTATTCACTCATCATTTAGGTCAATCTGAAATGCTAAACATCTAAAACACTCAAAGTGCATCAAAATCTTGAAAATATCTCAAAATTGTGTTTTATATGTTTCGGATGCAAAATTATCAAAATCGGATGAAAAACGAACAAAGTTTGCATAATTGGCGGTTTGGTCCCAACTTTCAAAAAAATGGCAACTTTAGTCCTGGAATTTTAAAGAATGACGAATTCACCTGGACATTTTAAATCGGAAAATAAACATTTTTAGTCCTTTGGTAATTCTTACTTGTCAAAATTGGTCATTTGGATAATTTTTGAAAATTGCAATTCGATCCTTCAAGTTTAAAAAATGATAGATTTGGTCCCTTGATTATGTGAGATTGTCAAATATGACCCTTGGAAAAACATTTTCAGAATGTACTTGATTGGCCCCTGGATTTTCAGTTTGGTCAAGATTGGTCCCTAAGGTATTATTTGGATCCATGTTTAATCCCTAGTCAATTAAAACACAAACAATAACAAACCATGGCCCAATTATTACCGGTCGATCCAACTTCACACCGGTCAACCCAATACCCATACCGGTCGAAGAATAAACAAAACCACCACACCCTTCTTCTTCCCCACTTCCCGCCTAAACCAAATCCCGAACCCTAGAATCTCCTTTCCTGCTCCCCACAAACCTAGATACCTCCCTCTTTTACTTCTCCCCAAACACTCCACCCCCACCTCTCTCTTTACCCAATCTCACCACACCCCATAACCACCTTAATCTCTATTATCGGTTTCACCCAAATCCCAAACCCACTACCCAGTTTTCCCCTCATCCCAATCGCCAGTGGCAATCCCAGCTTCAAAGACCTCACCAATGGCTCGGATTGTTCACAAGATGTACCTACTTAATCAAAGGCTGAGATTGAAGGAAGATTGTGCAAGTTTGGTCCTAAAGTCGCTTTCACTCACGGGAGAAGCACAAGCTCGAGCTTTTGAAGACCTAGTAGAGTAGTATAAATAGGAGTTATTGTAGCCATTATAAAGGCACCCTAGTTTTTAGAAAAATTTAGCTTTAATGTTTTTAAGATTCTGTTGTAATGTTTTTTTTAGTTAATGAAAAGTTTCTTTTTCTCTAAATGTTATGTTAAGTTTAATCTCATTTGAAATTTGTTAAGGTTTTGAGTTCAAAGATCAAAGTAAAAGGGGTCAAACAGTTTGTAAAAGAAAAAAAAATCAGTTAAGGGGTGTTTGGAATTTACCAGGTTCTGGGTCATAAACAATTTCTACCCACTTTGACCTTTGAGGTCAAAGTACTTCTAAAGTTTTGAGTTAGAAAGTAAGCCATTGAAATGGTTTTAACAAGTTTTGTGCTAGTTGGTTAGGCAATCACTTCTTTTTCACCAAAGCTGCACAAGAAAATTCCTTATCAGTTAGTTTGTTTAGCATCATTTGAGATCTCGTTTTCAATCAAAAATCCATGAAAAATTAGTTTTTTGTAGATCCATGTAGGTTAGAGATTACTTGTTTTAACCTCTCATGTATTTGCTTAGTCACATGTAGCCTAAATTTTAACTCAAAAATGAGCCTTTAACCATTCTTTTTCTCTGTTCTGCATCAGCATGAGCTGTCCAAATGAGGCCTGTTCATAGCTTATTTATAAGCTGCTACAGGGTCCAATTCACCCCCAATCAGTTTTTTTTAAAATGATAGCTATACTAACTTTGTTGTTGAAGCTTGTATCTGGCTTGGAAGCTTGTCTCTCAGCTTAAAAATAAGCTCCAAAGTAGCCCCAAGGCTGATTTGCAGCCTGCTCTCAGCAGCTCACAGGTCTCTTTTGTCTTTTTTTATCTATCTTATTTGTAGTGCAGGATAGATCATCTAAGTTGTTAGTAGTACATGTAGATTAATTTAAGTTCATTCATAGTTGCTTTCTAGAGTTTATAGACCCCCCCTAGTGCTTAATTGTTGCTTATTAGTTGCCTCAGTTTAGGCCTCTCACTAGTTTTAGATTTAAGCAAACTGCCCTTTCCCCTTGTTATAAGTTGTGAGTTTGTTTTCAGCTTATTTTGGATATAGGACCATTTGTGTTAGCTTAATTGTTCATGTAATTGGCTCATTCCTTAGTGTACCTGTGTTGAAACTGTTATAAGGAGTGTTTGGTTTAAAGAGTGTTTGGTTGGATAAGGTCTGAAGTCCAAAAGTATGTTTTGTCAAGCTTTTGAAGTTTGAATTGTAATAAGCTGTCAAAACAGCTTGTTGTATACATTTCTTGTAAAAACTTTTCATCAAGAAGCTTCATTTTTAAGTCATTTTCAAGTTCCATCAAAGAAAATTTCAAAAAAAGAAGAGTTGTTTGGTGTATTTTTGATTCTTGTTGGAATAAGCGATTACTAGCTTTTGTTTCAAGCTTTTGAAAAGTTGTTTTTATAAAAATCTTCATTTGATAAGCTCTTCAAGTTTCAAAAGAAAAAGTTGAAAAAATTGATTTTCAAAAGTGGCATAGCCGGGACTCGAACCACGCCATCCATCTCAACACCACACTCATTACCATTGCGCCCTTGGGTCTTGTCTCGTTAGATTTTACACAAACAAATCCTTTAAGGCATCTTGGCGGTTTGTGCTTTAAGCACTTTGAGCTTATTCCGACTTATTTTCCAAAGCAACCTGCGTTTTCTTATTTTTCTCGACTAAGCCTTTGTCCCAAGTAGTTTTACGTAATTTTTGATTTTCAAAAGTAGTTTAGTATTTTAATAATTTAATTAGTATTATTTAGTTTTAATTCATAGAAATTAATTCAAAAGTCAAAAAATATTCCGCTTTTTCCTAAAATTATTTTTAGTCAAATAGATCGTAGGAAAATTGATTTCACACCCGTAGCCCTTAAATTGCTAAATTTTTACGTTTATGGCTCGGGTTGTTTCCCGGTTTTTACGTTTTTACGTTTTTGCACCCTAGGACTTAGTGTAGCTTAGTTTTATCATTTCTTAGGCTTAGTGTTAGTTTATTTTTAGTTTATTAGGGTTCCCTTGCCTTAATTACCTTCCCGTTCATTAATTTGTAGAATTCGTAATTCAAATCAAACAAATCATTAAAAACCAATTCAAGTTCAAATCACGAAACTCAACGAATCCTTCCATTCACACCTCGTTGGGACACGACCCGGGAAATCACTTTTCCGGTATCACTTTTATCACACCCGTGAGGTTTGGCACGTTGACCTTTTTCCTAAAGGGTTGATTTGTCGGATTTTACGGTTATTTTGATATACGTTGATATTGTGTTTTTTTACCACTCACTTCACATCGAATCAGCATGCATAGTTTATTGGTAGCTACCCTTTTTTTGTTAGTTTTGAATGGCGGTAGTGGCTAGTTGCTTAGGAGATATGACCAACTGACCCTAAGTAGTTAGACTGAGTGGGAAGGGTAAGAATTGACCAACTGACGAGCCTTCTTCGCTTGTGCGATTTGACCAACAGATCACCTACCGTTTGGATGAACTTAAGAAGTTAGGGATGAGTGTTTAAGATACTAGCGCCTGGGCACTCATTTTTATGAATCTTGCATGTAGCGGTACTAAAGAACTTGGCTTAGGGGACTAAAAACAACTAGACTTTCGAGGGGTCACCCGATGATCTCCGGTGGAAACCTTTGCTGATAGGTTAGGACGAACTGACCAAATGATGTCCTAGCGAATTTTACCCCCACTTGAAGCAATTGGAAGTAATTAAACGCGAACTTAACATGATAGGAAGATTAACTAGGTTAGCAGACTTCTCCTCTATTGATCACAACCCTCGCCTTTACTTGCTTTTCTTATTTTCTTGTTTTAGTAGTTAATTAATCATTTCAACCTTAAAACCTTAAAATCTATGACACCTAGACTTAGTTAAAATCCGTACACATAGCTTTTGGGAAGACCTCGGTTTTACCGAATACTACACTACACACGACCGGGTACACTGCCCGTTAGTGCGTTAGGGTAGACCATAGGTATAACGAGACAATATAAATATTAAAACACAGTCGATAAAACACGCATCAAGTTTTTGGCACCGTTGGCGGGGAGTTATATTAGGATTTTCATTAAGTCTCTCATTTTTGTTTTGTTTTAAAATTTTCTCAATTTCTCACGATCTCTTTTCAAGTTTCAGGTACCATAGAAGTTGTTGACATTGATGACCTCACTCTTGAGGAATATTTGGCGTTGACAAGAGAAGAACAACGGTCGGGGCTCGTAAGGTCGGCAATTGGAGCTAATGTCCGTTTCGAGATTAAAGATCAATTTATGAGGGAGCTTCATGCTAACTCTTTTTATGAAAACAGGGACGAAGATGCGCATGAGTACGTTGAGAATGTCTTGTACATCATGAAGCCTTTTCAACATTCGGTGTGTCTCATGGCGTTGTTATGCTAAGGGTGTTTCCTATGACTCTTCTTGGGGAGCAAGAAGATGGATCGAAGATTGCCCTTGAGCGGTTGATACATGGGCTCTACTAAAAAAACACTTTATCCAAAGATATTGTCCTCCGTCAAAAATATCTAATCAGCTCATGGAGATCCATAATTTCAAGCAAGATGACGATGAAACATTGTATCAAGCCTGGGATAGGTACAACGATCTCCTCTACAAGTGTCCAACTCATGTCCTGAACAACCAGCAAAAGGTCAACATCTTTTACAAAGGTATCAACGTGTTAGGTTTGTTATTTTGAGTTGATAATGGCAAAACTAATAAGCTGCATTGTTACAAGAATGGAACTTGAAGGATTAAATATGACAAATGAGTAATCTTCTAATTATAGAAATTACAGGAAAATCTTCTATATGCTTTAAGTTATTTAGTCATTAATTCCCTGTAACCCTAGTATCTCTAGTTTATAAAGAGATACAGGGAATATGTTTTAGTGTGCACAAGATATGTAGTCGACTAGTTAAAAGTGTGTGTGTGTCTAGGCGTTTGGTTGCTTATAAAAAAGCCTAGGATTTGTGTAGTTTAGCCCCAAGGTCAATATTCATTAATCCTGTTATTATTGAGTAACCGTACTACCATTGATTAGGTAGTATTGGGGTTGTGGTGATTGTTAGTAGTTGTTAGAGATGATGATGAATAAACCTCAATAATAACAATGATAGTTTGATTATTCCCCTGCGTTCTATATATGTTTATCATTGTTATTGTGCTTTATTGATAATCCTCGATAAGGTCAAAACAACCTCGAGATCGATTCTAACAAGTGGTATCAGAGCGGGTTGCTCTTGATATCTGGGATTTCGCAAGGTTTTTTGAAGAAGAAGATAAATTCGAAATTGAAAAATTTTCATATGGTTTCTGCAGCACTGTTTTTAAACGATGATAACTTTGTCGTTAACCGTTGGATCGGGCTGTAATTTTGGTTGGAGCTTCTATATATACCCATCTTACTTTTCACAGGAGGGATCCTCCATATGAGGTCTAAGTTAAAAGTTATTCAGTCATAAAGTCTGCTGCAGAGGAAGGTATTATGTTTCGAATTTTAGGGTTTTCTATTAATGATAGTTGGTGAATTAATTGGCTGTTTTTGATTAATTAAATATCAATGGTATATTAAAGTCAAGTGGCATGCTTATTAAAGTCAGTGGAAGTTAATTTTACCTAATACCAACATCATCAAAATTGGTCAGTATGGATGAAAAGTCAAAATCATTGGCTTGATTTTGTTGACTCTTTTTATAAGTGTCTTAATGATCAATCTATCTTATACGCTTGGTATTGATGTGTATAATCGACTATTTTGTCGTTTTCTGCATATGATATTCTTTGGACTAATTTAATACATGGGACATGTGGTCGGTTGGTCATTGTATTACGATTGGTTACAATAATATTCATGGGACGGTGGTAATACTCCTTACATTTGGGTCAATCAAAATATTAATATTCAAGATGGTTTTGGGCGTTAAGTGCGAATTTGATGTTGTTGCGTCTTTGCCTGTACGGGAGTTAATCTGGTCCTTATGTTAATCTTGGTCTCGGTTTGTCTTGGTTCCTAATATTTAATCTTGGTCCTTGTTCATATTGAAGGCTTGTTGAGTACATCATGGTGCATGGGGACGTATGGTGCTTGAATGGTATATAATACTGTTTGATGAAAGATTACTCCTATTGGTTCATGGATCTTAGCGTACATGGGGTTACAAAACAGTATTGTTAAGTGTGACTTGGTATTTGCAAGTGATCATATCTTTTAATATATGAATGGGGCAAACAATTTTTTTTTGTGGTACCAAGTAAATATGGAACATTCTGATTGGTCACGAATATATTTTAATGAAGCCCAACGCATGAACTTTGAAGACATACATGCATGGATTATTTTACTCACGTCTTCAACAGTGTATGATTTTTGTTCAAATCGATTTGGTTTTCGATTTGATTTCTGGCTTGACGACACACACGTGTGATTGGTTTTGGATTTGAGGAGAAGCATGTTAATCGAGTGTTGGTTTGAAAGTGGAAACGAATGGTTAATACTTCTAGCTTTAAAAAGTTAATACTCTTTGCTTTGGAAGTTAATACTCTTAGCTTTCAAAGTTAATACTCTTAGACTCTTAGTAGAAGTTAATACTCTTAGCACATTTTTAGTACTCCTGGACACTACGTGCATGGATTTTTGGTTTATTTGATCTTAACAGGTTCATGGCTCGTTCTTATTGCCATAATTGATTACGAAGAAAGGCGCTTATCACCTATTTGAAGATGAAGTGGAATTATTTGGGTTTATGTTTTATCATACCTTTTGCACGAGGTAACTTGTTCGTGCGTTCATGTGTGACAATGAATTGACGAATAGTAGATGAAGTTTTTCGTCAAGAGATTGCGGTCTCCCTATACATCAATATTGGGTATACGTTCGATGTCATCTTTAGTGCAAGATATAAGACACAGGTTTGGATTGTTCTACTTCAGCATCAAGTTGATTATACTTGGTTTTCTTCATTAGTAATCATTACATAGAGCCTACATTCTTCAAATGGTTAACATATGGGTTTCAGGGGAAGCTTAATGTTTAAATGTTTAACCATTTATATGCTACATCGAGGTGAAGGTTTTTACTACTACTTGTTGGTATTTTACTATTAGTTTGGATTTCTTTTGCCTTAATTTCATTTTTAGTGCTGGAAACTTCATGGAGGGTATCTTGAGGCATTGGAAAGATGGATTATTCGTATGATATTGGTTCGTGGTTTTGAAGATCAAAGTTGCTTCTACTTAGCTTCTCCTAGTGGATAATGGCAAAAAGGGGAAGAAGAGTCTACTTGAAGATTTGCGACTTGAAGATCCTTGATGGTATAGCATGGCTTAAGGGGAAGTTTCATTCACCGTGTAGTTTTGCAATTATCAACTAGGGGAAGATTGTTGGGTTTGTTATTTTGAGTTGATAATGGCAAAACTAATAAGCTGCAATGTTACAAGAATGAAACTTGAAAGATTAAATATGACAAATGAGCAATCTTCTAATTATAGAAGATTACAAGAAAATCTTCTATATGCTTTAAGTTATTTAGTCATTAATTCCCTGTAACCCTAGTATCTCTAGTTTATAAAGAGATACAGGGAATATGTTTTAGTGTGCACAAGATATGTAGTCTAATAGTTAAAAGTGTGTGTGTGTCTAGGCGTTTGGTTGCTTATGAAAACGCCTAGGATTTGTGTAGTTTAGCACCAAGGTCAATATTCATTGATCCTGTTATTATTGAGTAACCGTACTACCATTGATCAGGTAGTATTGGGGTTGTGGTGATTGTTAGTAGTTGTTAGAGATGATGATGAAGAAACCTCAATAATAACAATGATAGTTTGATTATTTCGCTGCGTTCTATATATGTTTATCATTGTTAAATTGCTTTATTGATAATCCTACCTCGAGCATCGATTCTAACACAACGTAACTACAAGACAGATGCTGGACTACCAAGGACCGATCCCGAACATGACTCCTACTCTCGCCATTGAAGCCATCCAAAAAATGGCCGATCATTCCCAAAAATGGCACGATGGAGGAAGCAAGAGGAACCAAGGCGGAAATCTTGATGGAATTGCCGCCATCACTAGAAAAATTGAAAATCTTGGTCGAGATATGCTCAAGCTTAGAGAAAGTGTTCATGCCATCCAAGTAGGTTGCGAAAGCTGCGGAGGAGGACATCTCACAAAAAATTGCCCTCACATTAACGAAGATAACAAGATTGAAGAAGTTAAATGTGGTGAGAATCGTCAGTTTTATGGGGAAAATCATAATAGTAATGGCTATCATGGAGGACCTTCTGGAAATTACAACCACGGGCTTTATGGAGAAAAAAGGCCCAACATTGAAGAGACCATTAACCAATTTCTGGAAAGTTCAGCCCAAAAGCAAAAAGAACAAGATAAATGGTTCAAGGATTTCCAGGAAAATACAAATAAAATCCTCTCCAGACACGACACAACCCTTAAAAACCTAGAAGCCATGGTGGAGAAACTTAGTGCAGTGATAGAGATGAATGACACTGAACCTGAGGGGGTCAAACCTATGGTAGTATGTAATGCCGTTTTTGTTGATAATGATTCACAGGAAGTGATTGAAGATTGCCATTCTCCAACCGAAAATCTAAAAGCTGCATCGTCGACAATCGATTCTGATTCTGCGTAACTACTTTCTGAGTTACGGCGTAACTGGAGTCTGAAAACGTAAGCAGTCGAAATTGGGTTATTTTCGATTAAAGATGTTAGCAGCGGGTTCGTAGTTCCATGTTCAGTTGGGAATCATGATATCTTGGGATTAGTAGATTTTGGGTCTAGCATAAACATCATGCCACTTTCAATATTCTTAAAACTCAAATTAATCCATCTTTGGAAAACGGATATGGTGATTGAGATGGCCAATATGACCAGGGCTACCCCCAGGGAATCACGGGTGGTATTTGTGTTAAGGTAGACAGGTTCGTATCTGCTCCCAAATTTGTGGTTATCGACATGGAGAAAAACATGAGGGAACGTTTAATTCTTGGTAAACCGTTCCTTGACTCATTGGGATAGTATAGTGACAGAGTAGAATTTAAAATGGACAAAACTTTGTGCCATGAGCCGGATGAAATAGTGACAAATGAAGATTCAAAGGAGACTCAAGTTAATTGTTCCGATCGGTTTCCTCCTTCATATTTTGGCCATTTGCGAGGAACCGAGTCTAGTGATGATGACAACGAAGAAGAAGATGATGATGTCCAACCTTCCGTTCGACATTGTTTTCTGAAAAACTTCAACATTGTTGTGCTCGAAATTTCTTTGATTGAGGGTTCTAAAGTGACATTGCCTCGTGTTCTCCGTTTCTCAAGCGATGTAATGGGGAGGACACTTTCTCATTCAAAGGATAAAAGGCGTGAAGTTTGGTGGTCTTTGGGAAGGCGAAAAACTAATCAAGCGGTGGATTCAAGCACGATATTATGAACGATTGGTTCACTGAGGTCGATTGGACTCTTCATTTTTGCGAACCGGCTATGATGTCTGATGAATTCACTAGAGCATGGCCTACGTGCGACCCCAACCAGAAAATTTACGATGGAGGAGAATTCCCCGACCTTAACTGGCTCAAACGCAAGGAATGGGCGTGATTTGATGAGGGAATGAGAATGAAAGTCGGATACAAAGGAATCTCATTTGAAAATTGGTTAAAAGTGAAGTTTGGAGCTGTCAAACTAAAATGGGAAGTCGAGGCTAAATTTCGCTACGAATGGGCGAAAGCTAATTTTTTGCAAGAAAATCGATACTCATTGACCCATATTATTCCTCCTTGTGTTTGGGACCAGCCATCCTCGAACAAAAAAATAGTTAAGGAAGGAATGGGCCAAGTCCGAAGGCCACCATAAAGCCCCGAGGCTTTGAGTCTAACTTAAAGACTCGTAAATAAAGAAAAGTGCTCTTTCGGGAGACAACCCGAATGATCCCTTTCATTTGTTTATTTCCATTTCTATTGGGTTTTGTGTTTTTAACCAATTTTGCGGAAAAGCGGAGAAAAGTTCTTGCAACATCTTGAACGGGACTGATCATCACGATTCTGGCGTAACTCATTCTTATGGTTACACCGTAACATACTTTTTGATGAGTTCTACTCGAGCATTACCAACTACGGCGTAATCCCGTGCAGCGGTTCTGCTTGTAGCTACACTCTGTAGTTATACGCGGTTTTGCATTAATTACAGGCGTAACTCCTTATAGGAGTTCTGACGTAACTCTCATCTGTAACACTTCTTTCTTTTAAACACAATAACCTTGTATTAGTTTTTAAATGAACTTGTTAGGAATTAAATTCCGGTATTAAAGAGTCGGTCACCTCAGTATATATAGCGTTAGAAGCTCGTGAGTCGTAGTTATTTTAAGTTAAGTAGTATTTAGTTTAGTAACACCGTGGAGGATGGACGGTCTTTGCCCACTGTATGCACGATCCACGACCCGTTGTGTGGCGTTTTATTGTAAGACTATAAATACTCTACCTTCCAAGTTAGAGTTGGAGCTCATAATAATATTTTCTTTCTCTCACTATAGTTCCCAACTCTCTTCCTTTCTCTCACTAGAACTTTCTCTCTCTAACATACTTATACGCCTACTTAGATCATGGTTTAGAGTGTTTGTGAAATCCAATATCCTACAATTGGTATCAGAGAGCCATGGTTTGATCACTAATCTTTCATGCTCTTTGTTTTGGTGGATTTCATAAGGTTTTTTGGGGTATTAAGTGTTTAGAAGAGTTTGATTCATTTGGACAAGTTCTAGTGTTAAAGTTTGAATTTTGATTGTACTTTTGTGTTTAGGATCATCATATGTGTTTAGGTTTTGAATTGGAAGGCTTGAATCATCGTGGTTGGGTTGTTTTGGATTGCTAAAGTGGTTGTTTTTGAAAATTGTTCTATCGAGTTGAGTCACGGATAGACATTTCTTGGGCAGTACCTTGTAAATTTAAGCGAGTTGGGTTCTAAGCGAGTTGGTATATGCGACTTGGCTATTTAAGCGAGTTGACTTTTATGCGACTTGGCTATTAAGCGAGTTATTTGTTTATGCGACTTGGCTATTAACCGAGTTGTCACTTAAGCGAGTTGGGTTACGGCGAATTGTGTTCTAAGCGAGTTGGTTTTATGCGACTTGGCTATTAGCGAGTTGTCTCTTTATGCGACTTGTCTATTAAGCGAGTTGTCATCAAAGTGAGTTATTTGAGGTGCGAGTTGTCTTGGAGTGCGAGTTGTCTTGGGTGCGAGTTGTCTTGGGAGCGTTTGTTGACTTTTCAGACAAAACTTGAGCGACCATAACTTTTGAACCGTAACTCCGTTTCAGTTCTACCCATCAAAATGACCGTGAGAACGAGGAGAATGGCACGCCGAATGAGCGGTCAATCTTGAGGTCTAAATCCGCTCGAGCGAAGTTATTGAGGTTTTAAGTTTTAGACCTAAAATTTCTCGGGAAAATCGTGCAACAACCAATCCAAATCTCAACTAAACAACATATCGCCCAATCCTACAACCAATCATAAGTCTTGTAAAATCCGTGCATTCTTCCACATCATGTCTTACTCTCTTGACCAGTGATTTGAAGTGCTTAAATTGTATGATCTTGTGGACAATAATGTTAATGAATGCTACAACGAGCGATTAAAGATGTTTGAATTAAACAATGAGGATGTAAGATCTTCATGTTACGAGTACAATGAGAATGAATTGCACACCTACGAATGCCATGCAAATGGAATGCGACATTGAGCCATATCATCTACTTCATCTGCACCTCATACAATTTGTTATCCATAGCTAGGGATCGAACATGTAGTGCTCTTTTCCTCCAGGACTTACCTACATTGACAAGAAGCTTCTTTGTTGAACTTAGAGAATTTAAAGCTGCAACTTACCAATGAAGAGGTTCAAAAGGATGGTTCGGTCAGACTCTTCAAGTAATCTACAAACAATTTGACCATTCATCGGTGGGAATATTGATGATTCGATCAACACTTGACCGAATTTCCTTCAAAACACATCTTGGAATGGAAATTCGAGAATTCATTGAGACATTTATCCAACTCATGGATAATGTGAAAAAGTACATTGAGGAAACTACAAAAGGATGAAAAAGTGAATGAGTGTCGGTGCGGTTGAGAGATTGTTGTGATAAGTTGGGTAATGTATACGTGGAAGAATCGGGTGTTCTGAATGCGAATGTTAGAAAACAAATAATGATGAGTCGGACAATGCTAAAATAGAATCTTCATGCTCATGTTCACTAGAGAGAGAGGTGCACCAGTCACAACCCGTGCAAGTTAATGCAAAGGCGCTCTATGGAAGCTTGGATGTACCCAAGATAGAGATGCACCGCCACAACCCCTGCACGTTAATGCAGAGAGGAAAGTTGCATGGAAGTTTACGCTATACCTAGGTATGCATCTTCTACTCAAAATGATGATTATGAATTGCATGAGTACACCGCATTTGTGCTGATGATTCCTTGACCATCGAGCTCAATACCTATAAGGATCGAGTTGCCATATCTGAGCAGTGCTAAGTTTGAACTTACCACTCGTGAAGCGGAGATGGATATCCAATCGTACAATTATTAGAAAAAGTAATTTTAGAAGAAGTATTAAAACAAGAGTTAAACTCCTTACAAGAAAAGCTTTCCAAAGCGCTAAGCAAAACACGAACTTCAAGAAAATGTTAAAATGCTTAAGCAAGAATTCAAGGCTAAGGAATCAAAACTTTTGAATGATTTTTCCAATCTAAAAACTTTGAAAAACATGCTTGAAAATAAGTTATGCGTACAAGGAATACCATTCAAAATGCTCACATGATCACTAAGCATCGAGTCTTAAGCGATAAGCATAGCATTCCCTTGTTGAGGAACGAATCCGGAGGTAATTAAAAGGCTAGAAATGCTCATAAGGTGCTTTATGATGGTAATGAAATCCTTAAGTGATTGGATCCCAAGCTGTCAAGTTTATTACACAAGTCAACCACTTGTGAATGGTCAACCGTAATAAAATTCAAGCAGTCTAAAACCAATGCAATTTCCTTGGAATATAGTGGATTCCGGTCGTTAAGTCCCACGGAGGATTAATGGTGTTTGAAAGCGTTTGAGATGTCGAATGATCACTAAGGATAATGATCGATGGATTTTGATTGATAACTACACTCTTGATTGATTGGAATTGTATTTTGATACGAATTATAAAGCACAACAATCGATTAAACAAGCGAAAACACGACGTTTATTAAATTACGTAGCGTACAAAATAAAACGTGATTTTTAAGAAATAAAAGACCTACAAATATGAAAATGATATTTTTACAATCTTAATAATAAAAGAAAATTATTGGAAAAAGAAAATTATTTTAAAACTATTTATTTAATTATTATTAATTAAAAACTATTTTTAACTATTTAATAATATCCTAAAATATAATAAAATATGAAATAAAGCTAGAAAAATGAAATTATGATTTAGAAAAATATAAAATATTATAAAACTTATTTTAAAACTGAAAAGATATTTTCTACACTTTTTATCTATTTATTATTAATTAATTACTATTTAAAATACACTTAAATACAAGAAAATACAAAATTAACCTGGAAAAATAAAGTTTTAACTTAGAAAAATCTAAAATATTATAAAACTAATTTTAAAACTAAAAATATATTTTTTATGTTATTTATTTATTTATTATTAATTATTTAATACTTTTAACTATTTTAAATTCTAATTAATACTAAACAAGCTAAGAAAATTATGAAACTTTTTCTAAAAATATCCTATGGTGACAGAAAGCTAAGAAAATTATAAAAACTAGAATTGCTTAATAATAAGCTGAAAAGAAAAATTAAAAAGCTAAATTCTATTAAATAAATGCTATCACTATTTTTAAAATGATGTTTTTGTGATTTTTCTTTTTGAAAACTATTTAACTACTTATTATAAGTAACTTTTATGAAAACAAAAATTTTACAACTTAAAAATAAGCTATTTAGAAGCTAAAGATCTCAACAGTTAAGCTTTTGGGCTTATTTTGATGATTTAAGCTCAAACAAGCTTCAAAGCTGAAAACAAAGGTGGAATAAGATGTAAACAAGCTTAAGCTACTTAAATGAAGCTAAAAAGCACAGAGAATCATACTGATAAGCTATCAATAAGCTAATAAGCAATTATCCTAAGCCTCTCAACCAAACAGGCCTGCAGCCATCTTCACAAGCAGTTTAAGCTTATTAAATAAGCTAAAAAGCTCAAAATAAGGACTGAGGTGTCAAGATGAGCTGGTGGGCTTTCCAAAAAGTCCAAGTTCAAACACTATGGTTGACTAATGAGCTTATGACAAGCTTGAGAAAAAGCTTGTATCACACTGTTTAAAGACTCAGTATATACTGAGTGAATTGGGACAAATAAAAAGCTACTTGCAGGCTTATCAAATAAGCTGCAAAATGGAAAATAAGCACTGGTCCTATGAAATGGCTAGATTGGCTTTCCAAAAAACCAAGGTTCATAAGCTGAGGTTCACTAATAAGCTCTTGATGAGCTTGTGAAAAAGGGGTCACTCAACTGTGCATAGGGCACTATTTCAGACAAGGGCTTAAAAGAAACTAAGAAATAAGCTGTTAAACAAGCTAATTAAGAATTATAAAAAATACCATGATAAAGATGAGCAGTTGAATATTATTATCCCAAAAGCTCAAATCTTGAAACTTAATATTAAGTCCTATATAAAATTATCTATTTTATTCAAAAACGACTTAAACTAAAAATTTGACTTTTTAAGAAAACCAAATAAGTTGACTTTGATGAACTTTGGATTGATTATACTAACTGATTATGTTGTAATAAGCTATGTTAAGATGAAAATAAGCTAGGTGACCAAGTTATAAACCTCTGTGATGAATTTTATTGCCTAAATCCTAACAGTTAATTACTAGATTGAGATTAAAAGAGATTTTGACTTTTTACAAAGTAAGGACTGGATTTTATTGCTTCTTTGAGTTCTTATGACCTAATGTGACACAGATCAAACAAGAACAATGGCATAAACACTCTATAACACAGTTAAACCAGTGAATCCAAACAACCTTTTATGCAACTGTTTTTGTGATTTTCAAAAGGCTTTCTCAGATTCAGACCATGCACTAGATTCAAGACTTCATAATATCATATATTAAGACTAAATAAGCATAAAACAACAGTAATAACAACATAAAACTCAAGAATGATAACTATGCTCTTATAACTGTTAAACTATGATTTTTAGTAACTACAATATTTTAAAGAACAAGCTAAGCTGTTTTATTGTTTAACTTTACTTAAATCTGACTCATAAACATAGAAACACAATGATTTAAGCTAATGGTGACTTACACGGTGAAATGCCAAAATGAGTAAAAAGCTTACAAATTGGTTTCCAAGTGAAAATTGAGAACCAAGAACTGAAACAACTTCCTATAGCTTCCCAAGAAGCTCTAAACCCAAGGCAATCCAAAATCTACCCTGCTCCAGCTTTGATCTTCATTTCTCCATTGATTTTTATTTTTCACTAATTTTTTTGGTATTTTGGTATTTTTTTCTTTTTGAAACTAAACAGAGTTTTAAGGTTACTAAAAGCTTTAATAAGCTTTCTGAGGAGCTTATATGGGCTTATGAGTCCAAATTAACAGCTACAAACAACATTAGAACATATTGTGATTTTGAACAAGAAAATTGCATAAACTGAGAATGAAACTTAATACTGAAATTGAAACTGAAAACAAGTTTTTATTACACTGAGATAGCTTAAAAAGGTATTGGAAAGCTTTAAATTACACTGAAAAACTTAAAATATTTAAAACGACATAAGCAAATTAAAATTACACTAGATATTTCTTCATACTGCTTCTCCTCTTCTTTATAATGATCTTTTTGAGTCCCTTGTCGACCTCTAAGACTTTCCCACCTATTCTCAGCCATTGGATCCATCAAACTCATCAAAACTGCCATTTGTCAATTTTGGCGGGAAAAAGTCTTGAGCAGGTTTATTGCATTTAATGAAGTTTGGGTGTTTGTGGAGGTGGAAGGGGAGTGGTTATACAGCTGGGAAAACAGGTGGAAAGGTGGTAGAAGCAAGTGGCTGAAACCATGGTGGTTTCTGGTTTGGCGGGGTTTTGTGAGGAAGGAGAACAGTGACTTTGGGTTTGACTTTGTTTGACCCTGTTTTATTAATAAGCTGGGGGTTCACAATGGGGAGTCACATGTTTGTTGACAGGGGTTCTTTTGGGTTTTGGCTAGGTTAATAATACAAAAGAGGGTCCATTTGGTTTTGAATTATCACAAGGACCAAAGTTGTAATTTTCAGTTTTATGAGGGACCAAAACTGCCACTTTTCCAAAGTTATAATAAGGACCAATCTTGACAAACTTTAATAGTACAAGGACCATATTTGATTATTTTCCATTTTTTAAATATCCGAGGACTATTTTGACACTTTTGTAAAGTTGAGGGACCTTTTCTGCCATTTGCCCAAAGATTCATTCAAGGACTATTTTGACAATTTAGAATATTCGGGGACCTTGAATGATAAAACTCCATATTTTTGGATTCCGAGGACTAGATTTGACAACTTTTGAAACTTGGGGACTAAAGCGCCAATTATGCAAACTTGATCGTTTTCATCGATTTTGGAATTTTGCATTTGAAACACATAAAACACTTATTTGTGATATTTTCATCATTTTGATGCATTTACGAGTGTTTTCGGATGTTTTGCGGTTTAAATGGTACAAAATGATGAGTATTTGCACACTCATCATAAGCCTAGCGAAACCTAGTTGCGTTGAGTGCAATGAGGAAGATAAGAAATCGATGAAGTCACTGGGAGAAAATGAATAAGAAGTTAGAAGATCACGAGTGTAAAAGAATAACATAACGATCAAACCCCATAATTACACTAAAGAAAATTGGATCTCCTTGAACAAGTTTAAGCCTCGGACTTATTAACCCCTCGAACAAGTGTTCGGAAAAGGATTTAGATAAGCAAAAGCGGAGAATCTTGTTGTAACGAACCCTCCCTTAGGAAAATGCCTAGAGCGATGTGTATCCTCCGAATACACCAATGCATCTTGTTCCTAGAACAATTGCCACTAAAAGCAAGACCTTAATTAGTCAATATGTTATCTTTCAACTATTTGTTGATTTTGAGAAAACTTGCAAGAAAAGGATCACACCCACCTGGTATTCTTGAAGGAGAAAGGGTTTGAGCAAACTAAAGAATGTTATTTAATCGAAGTCATGCCTTTCTTTAAACAACTAAAAGATCATTTTGAGAGTCTTAAAAAGGAATGAATTCGGACATTAAAGAAATGGAAAAGGAATTTGATGCAATGATTGTTGAGGTTAGTGATTATGAGAGAAATTAAAATATAATGAGATTGAGAGGAAGAACTTGCATACAATTGAATGAGAATCGATTTACGAATGTATTGCTCAAGATGTGTTTTCAACGCTACAAATTGTTCCATTAATGCTTCTCAATTTCATGAATTATCTGTTGCTCGAAAGTCTCCCATGATCGTGTCATTGAGCTTGAAACAACAAATTCAAAATTGCATGAGAAAATAGAACATGATGATCATGATAACTTGGTCAAACATTATTCTAAATTAGAAGTTGAACATCTTGCTTTGCAATTAAAACATCAACATCTCAAAGAAAATGTTAAAACCTCAAATATCAAGACATCCTCGATGCTCCACGAGTTTGATCACGATTTTGAAATTAGCAAGCGTGATGAACAAATTCGAGCTCATTATAACACGATCAAAGATTGAAAGCCCAAATTTCAACTGAAAGGTGAAAAGAAGGATGTATTGGTTCCCATATGCCTCCTCCTTTAGATTCTCGAATTTCCAACTTCAAAACATAATTGATAACTTGCAAAGGAAAATGATTGTTTTAAAATTTGAAATTTCAAAGGTTAATGATCAAAACAAAGAATTATGTGATTCATTTAAAGTTAATCATGATAAACAAATTGAAAAGATAACTTCTTTACTTAACGATATTGAGAATCGCGTGAGGTGAAAGGAAAGTTGCCAATCCCAAATTGCAAATACTCTTCCTAAGGTTTACGCTTGTGATAAATATGCTATCGATATGTTATATATTCCCCGCCCATTAGGAATAATGAACTTGCACATAAATCATATCTCTCATACCTTAAGGACGGTTTGAAGGGTCTCCGTGAGATTGTTGAAGATGAAAGATTAGAAAAACCTTTTGATAGTACTATAGCCTATGCACGCATGGATGCCAAGCGATCTTAGGAACTCTTAGAGTATGTAATTGTCACAAGTCCGAAATCTAGCAATAGGCGAGATAGAATAGTTGTGCCTTGTTCTATGCCTAAAGCCAAGCATATGACCCTTGATATGCCTTGTTCCATGTCAAAATTCAAGCAAGCAACCTTTGATGTGCCTCCTAGAATTTCGGATCCGGCACTTCTAGACCGAAATGCGAAAGTAGTGAAGCCATGTAATGTTCCCATCGTTACTTCTACGGATGTAAAGATTAACACTAAAGTTAGCGGGTCAAAACCTAGAAGCAATGCAAAGAAGGATAGGATTACGCAAACTAAAAGTGTTCATGATAAGGAAGTGAAAAGAACACCATAGGGACAAGAAGTTTGATTTGAACAAAAGAATCGTGTTAGTTCTAGTATTAGCTCTAAGCTTCTTGAAATTAATTGAGGCCTCATGATGTCTGCAAAACATGTAAAAATGTTTATTTTAAGTAATCATGATAAATGTGATGTGTTATTTAAGGTCTAAGATTCATAACCCGATTAAGAAAGTTTGGAGAGCGAAGCAGTTAAGCAATCTTGAAACCTACGAGAATGTGTTTACAAATGTAGGATTTCGGTGGAAGCCCACAGTCAAATATTAACGAATGGCAAACCTTACCCTTAGCTAGATCCACTATGCCTAGAATAGTGCTGTTAATGTTTGGAAGCCAACCGGTAGAATAATCCCATTAAGCCTTCATAGAAAACTAGAAGGGGTTGAATAGTTTACCGATTAAAAACTTTGTTTTGAAACTTATTGTAAGATCAATTTATATTGATCTTAAGTATGTTAATGAAATATGCAAGCAATATGTAATAAGTAAATAAGGAAAGAAATGATCAAACCACAACAAGTTGTTTATAGTGGTTCGACCTACAAGGACTCTTTTTCCTTGCCTACTCCACTCCCGAGTCTCACACTCGAGAGTTTAACTTCACTAGTCAACAAGCTCCTTTCACCGCGGAGAAAACCTTTACACTTAACACACTATTTCCGACACTAAGCTAGATGTCGAGTTCTTTCCAAGGGTACAACTACTCCCACACACAATGTATTTTGAGGACTAAAATACTAACCACTCACACTCACAAGATTATGATGGTTTGATACAACAATGAAGTATGGATCAACACTAGATCATACAACACTAAACAAACAAGACTTCCAACTTCGTTGAAGCTTGAATATGACTTGATCTTCTTTGCTACAAAGAGATCACTAATATGATATGAAACCGAATTAGAAAGGTTAGAGAAGTATGTATGAGAGTATGTTAGAAAGGGATGAGAAACTACTTGGCTTGGCATTGCTATTTATAGCCAAATTGGACGGAGGCGTCCACGGACGGCGGACCCTTAAAAGGGTTCATGCCTGTGTACCAATTTGGTACCGCCATCGACAGGTCAAGATATCAAATCTTGCCTAAAGTCAACTCTATCTAAGTGAGATTGTGCAAGATATGAAGAGTACAAATCTTCACAAAATATCTAATGGAATCTTCCAATGATTTCCATGATGTAATACTTGATGTCAAATGTTGTATTACTATTAATAGAAATATGCAAATGCTTAAGTAGTGTTTGGTTTTAAGAACCTAACACATTCTACAAACTACTATCATACATAATGATTAGAGTCATATCAAGATGTTACTAATCATAAATGTAAATGCTTGAATGATGAATATATTGTTTGAGAAAGCTTGTTTTAATATCTAATAAACTTGACAAGCTTTAAGCTTTTATAAATTAAATTTACTTTTGTCGTTAACAAAACTTAGGCAAAGATCAAAATATAAATAACGTTTAATGGCGATATTTGTATTAACAATCTCTCCTTTTGTTGAGGACAAAATATAAATTTATTTTATAAAAGGAACAAAGTTTGTACAAGAGTTATAAAAATATTAGTTTTAGAACTTGAAAAGGAAATGATAATACAAGTGTATGAAATTTGACTTTTATGAAAGTCAAAGAATTCACTAGTTGATGCATGATGTTGACTTTTGGAAAGTCAAAGTATGCGCTTGACTTTTAAGAAAAGTCAAGTATTATCAATGAGGGTTCTGTTTGACTTTTAGAAAGTCAAATGTATGCGCTTGACTTTTGAGAAAAGTCAACTATAAGTAATTTCAAGGTTCTATATTTTCTCCCCTTTTGTCTCAACAAAAGAAGAGGCTATCTTGAATGTAATGAGCCCGAGCTATTATCTCCCCTTGTTCAAAGCTCCCCTAAATTGGGTGCTTTAATGGGAAGATACATGGATTGTGAAAATAAAGCTACAAAAAATTGTTAGTAATAATGATCATTCACAAGCATTTCCAAACACTATGTAATGACACCAACAATATAATAAACAACATTCATTAGTTAAAATTTTCATGAGTAAAGATCATGAAAAGAGAACACAATGATGTGTTTCTAGTACAAGAAAATAAAATTATCCTAAGAAAACAAATAAAGAAAGACTATTCTAAAACCATCCTAAAGTGATGGTGGATGGGAAAAGCGTTGAGGCACTCAAGAATGTGGTTGAGGATGAACCTCATTTCTTCGTGGAAGTCATGGACCATAATCCAGTCCGTTCCACAGTTTGACCCGTTGCTCACAAGTTGAGCAACCATGCCTTGGAGGGTAGAAAGTTTGGGAGGTTGTGGTGGTGGAATGGTGGATGTGTTGGTGGTGTTAGGGATGTTTGGAGTGGTCATGATGGATGCAAGCAAAGCACTTTGCATTTGCATTGTCTTACTTAAGTGAGAATCCACCATGCCTTTGAATTGGTGGAGGTTGTGGAGTTCGGCTTGAATCTCCTCTCTAGTGGGATTGTCATCCCACATGCACTCCGGAATGTCCTCAATATGAGGGGACATTGATGATGGAAGTGGATGATCCCCGTATAAAGGACCATGAATTTCCTTGTGAATGGGGTGGAAAAGGAGAGGTCTTGGCCCTAATGGGGCATTTGGGTCAATGGATGACCGAGGTGACTCATGAGCGAATCGCTCAATTGTGCCAAAAGATGGCAATGGTGGTGGATGACTTGGCCTAGGAGGCAAGTCCTCCAAGTCCTCTAGGAAAGGATTAGGTGATGTTGGTGGGTTGAAAATAACTCCATGGGAGTGAGTGGGTGACCTTGGTGAAGGTGGTGAGGTGTTTTGGATGTTTGGATGGGTGCCGGTGGAGGTGAAGTAGGTGTTTTTGTTGGTGGTGGAGTGGTGATGAAGTGGGTGTAGCTAAGGTAAGATGTGTATCATCTCTAATGGGAGATGAGATGGTGAGTGGTGAGGATTCGGATGATGAGCTAAGATGAACAAAGCAACAAGGCCTTACGCTCATTCTAGCAGTTTTCTTGCAAGGTTTTGGTGATGATTTAGTCATTTTTAACTTGGGTTTTGATTTGCTAGATAGTAGTGAAAATGAAGAAGGTGTGAGGATGATCATGGTAAAGCCTTTCAATTTATAGAGGTAAGAAATTGTTGAGAAATGGTTTGATTTGATGTTGAACCATTGAAGAGATGAGGTTCCTAATGATTTGGAAGTGGGTTGAATGCTAGTCATATCACCCAAGTCAATCCATACAAAGAAGATGGAGTGAAGAAGAAAAGATATGCAATAAATGTGTTCTAGTGAGTGGAATTTCCTAATATTGATTACCCACTTTGAAGGTACCAAAATTTGGTTCCTTCCTTTATATAAAAGGCTCCTTGGATGGATTTTTCAAATTTTTGAATTTTGGTGGAAATGGATTTCTTATATCCCTTAGTGAATAATACTAGTTCTAATAACAATATAAACTAGTTAAGATTGATTTATAAGTGATGGAAGATAATTTGAAATCACGAAAGAGTCGAAATTCGAAAATTACAGGAGGATCCACGGCACCAAAATCATTCACGGACGGAACCCAAAAAGGGTGCTTCCGGTCCGCTCGTCTGGTATGGCGGTACCAAATTACATAAAGGACGGTACCAAAATAATGGTGCCGTCGATCCGTCCGGAGTCTTGAAATATGGATGAGTTCGTTTTAGGTGTCGGGTAAATTTCCGAAACTGAAATTTTTCTCAAAACTGTTATACTAAACATTTCTAGTTAGGAAAAGTAAATAACACATATGTAAACATAGTGGAGCATAGATTTTGAGCAAGGCTTATTGATTTTCACAATATAGTGAAAATGGGTAAAATTGATAGCATACTTGTGCTATCCCCATGAGATTGTTAGCATACACCATTGTTTCAAGTTATATTATCATCCTACATAATAAAAACAACTAAATAGTATCAAACATTAACGATAATGTATTGTTCCAAACACTCCTTAAAGTACCCTTATTTGTCCAACTTCTTGTAAATCTTGTTCATCATCCTACCAAGGCACTTGAACATTCCCTTAGTTTGTTTGAATTACATTGATTCATTCTCAATCTCGGGAAGAGATGCGTAATACTCTTGAGGTGGAAGATGAGAGTTTGGAAGACCATCCTCGAGCTATTTGATGATGATGATGAAGGAGTTGGAGGTTTAGCTCTCTTGCCTTTAGTCTTAGCAACTCGAGCATCACTCAAAGGTACAAAGATGTGAGGATGAGTTCATAGTGAAGGTGCATCCCTTTGGGGTTGGTGGAATTGGGCGAAGTTTCTATAGAGGCGGTGAGAAGCATCCCGTATGGAAGAGCAACGGATCCTTGAGTTGGAATATCAATCATTCTCCTAGCTATGTAGTAGGCTAAGTTGAATGGTTGTCGGGTGGACAAGTTGTAGAGCATGTGGCAAAGACAAGCGTTTATGTGATCCCTATTCCCTATGGTGCTAATGACGTTTGCTCTAAGTAGTTCCTCCCATTTCTTGAATTCGGGCTTAAGTTCATTTAGCTCCATTCCATATGGATCTCGGTTTACCTCTTTTCCCTTTCGTGTAACTCGGGTTGTATCACCTTTTGGGTTAAAAAGGTGTTCACGGATGACATCCTTATCGGCTAAACGGGTTATGTAGGGAAGAGAGCGGTCATTGATTGTATCAAGAGCCATGAGTGACCACTTATCCGTGTAGACACAAGTTCCTCGGTTGGGAATTCCTAACACTTGAGCAAAGTTGCTTAAGGTGATGGTGTAGTCATTTTGGTTGATTCTAAACCTAAGATGAATTCATCATCGTCTTCATCACTAAAGCCGGTCACACTAGCATAGAATTCTAACACAAACCTAGGACAAATTGGTTCATCGACGTCAAGAAGACAATCGAATTGAATGGCGGCGAGTTCTTCACGAAGATTGGTATTTTCAAGGAAGGATGAGTGAATGGTTCTACCCTCATGGAAATACCTTGATTCTAGACTCTTAAATATTTCTACTTGTTCCTTGGTAAGTCCTTTGGTTTTGTGATGTTTGGGAATGTAGTTAAGGGTGTCTTTGTGATTATAGAATCTTGCGGCTACCATGGTTATTCCTAAGGACAAGAATTAATATGTTAAAGAAATGAAGATGAATTTCAACATTTTTGATTCTAGTGTGTGCCTATATGAAAACAATTTGGAGGTGCGGTTATCTCGACTCATTTTATGCACAAAATGGTTTTAGTGGGGTGTTTGGCAAATACCATGAGATAACCCAAATGTTCCTAATTCAATGTGGCTACATTTGAATATACCCGGGAGTGCATATTAGTTATGCAATACCTTTAGTATTCAAGAGCATGCAAGTGATGAAAATTCTAACGTTTCTATTTGTATTAGCAATGAAAATGTTTTCCTACAAGTGAGAAGCTTTTCAAAACTTTTGACATGGGGTGTTTGGTTGTTTGAATAAGGCCTTATATTTATTATCTATCAATTAGTGGGAAACATGATTTGTTTATGCAATATGATAATGTAGTACCTAATTTGAATGACTAGTTATGCAATTTGCCAATTGAATTCATATTTGGTATAAAAGCATACATAAAACCCCATGTAATGATTAGTGATAGTTTTGTGCATAAATAAGAATCCTAGACTCGTAATTAAGAGATGAAATGTAGTTAGGATGCTTACAATGATGTTATCTTGATGATTAGTGAGTGGGAAGATGACAATAATGAGCTTAGTTTAAGTTTACATGTTTTGGTAAAGTGGGTTGTGAGGAAGAGGATGTTATGTATAAAATTGTTTTGTACAGAGACACACGGACGAGACGGCACAAATAATTGGTTCCGTCCGTGTTGTCGTTGGTGCCGTGGCTCTGATGAGCGAGATATAAGGCAAAATTGTTTTGGTTTGACTATTCTAATGTTTTAGGCTATGTTTATCCTACATGTTTGGTTCCATTAACCCTAAACCAAGTCTAAGAAGATTAAAAGGTTCTCGTTTAAGAGGTTTAGTAAAGATGTCGGCAATGTTGTCTTGAGGATACTTTCTCGATTGAAATGTTTCCTTTTTGAACATTGTCATGAAGAAAGTGATGATGATTTCAATGTGCTTTATGCGAGCATGTTGAGCGGGATTCTTCTTGAGATCGATGGCTCCTTTGTTGTCATAAAGTATCACAATGTCGTTGAGATGAATTTCATAGTCTACGAGCTTGCTTCATCCAAAGAGCTTGTTGACATGCTTTTACGGGCCGAGGCGTATTCGGCCCGGTAGTAGAGATGGCTAAAGCCGTTTGCTTCTTTGCAAACCATGAGGTGAGACAATGTCCAACAAAGTGCAAATACCACTTGTACTTTTTCTATCGACATAATCACCGGCATGATCCGAGTTAGCATACACTATGGTTTCTATACCCGTTCCTTTGGGATACCATAATCCTAAACACGTTGTTCCCTTAATATATCTAAAATCCTTTTAATGCTTCTAAGTGTGATGCCTTTGGATTTTCTTGAAAGCGAGCACATAGACAAACACTAAACATAATGTCGGGTCTACTAGCCGTAAGATAGAGTAGGCTACCAATCATTCCTCTATATTTAGTGTTATCTACGGATTCACCTTCTTCGTCCTTGGTGAGTTTAGTGTCAGAGGACATGGGTGTTTTAGTTGGTTTGGAATCTTCAAGACCAAATTTCTTAAGCATGTCTTTTATATATTTAGATTGGTTGAAGAAAATACCATCATCTAGTTGTTTGATTTGAAGTCCTAGAAAAAATTTAACTCACCCATCATACTCATTTCAAACTCGTCATGCATGATTTTAGAAATCATCACATAGCTCTTGACAAGTTGATCCGAATATAATGTCATCAACGATATTTGAACAATAATAATTTGCGATTCCTTTTCTTAGTAAAAGAGTATTATCTACTAATCCCATAGTATATTTGTTTTCAATAAGAAAAGTCTTAAGGCAGTCGTACCAAGCTTTAGGTGCTTGTTTAAGGCCGTATAATGCTTTCTTAAGTTTGAAGACATGATGTGGTTTCTCAAAGTCGGTAAAACCGGGAGGTTGAGCAACATACACTTCTTCGTTAATAAACCCATTAAGGAAAGCACTCTTAACATCCATTTGAAATAATTTAAAATCATAAGCACATGCATAAGCAAGTAATATTCTAATAGATTCAAGTCTAGCTACCGGTGCATAAGTTTCATCATAGTCAATTCCTTCTTGTTGATTATAACCTTGTGCAACAAGCCTAGCTTTGTTTCTAGATACTACACCATTTTCGTCCATTTTGTTTGAAGACCCATTTTGTTCCAATTATAGTTTGATCTTTGGGTTTTGGAACTAGTTTCCAAACATCATTTCTAACTAATTGGTTTAATTCTTCTTGCATGGCAATTACCCATGATTCATCTTTTATTGCTTCATTTATGGTTTTTGGTTCAATGGTGGATACAAAACAAAATGATTACTTTGATTTTGAGCTTGTGATCTTAAGGTTCTTTGATTAAGTTTTCCTATGACCTTTTCTAATGGATGACTTTTAGATTCTTTTATGTTGACAATTTCCTTATTTAATGGTTCATCTTCCTTGTTATTATTAATTTGACTTTCAATTATTTGACTTTCAACTAAGTCATCATCTACCAAAGGTGATGTCTTAGAGGGAGGTGGACTTTCGTCAAATGTTATGTTTAACGATTCCTCGACTATCATTGTTTCTTTATTTAGGACAATGTAAGCTTTACTAGTTTGAGAGTAACCAAGAAATACACCTTCATAAGACTTTGGGTCAAACTTGGTGAGATAATCCTTAGTATTAAGAATAAAACATTTACAACCAAAGACTTTAAAATATCCTAATGTTGGCTTTTTACCTTTATAAGGTTCATATGGTGTTTTATTTAGGAAAGGACGTATTAGGACTCTATTTAAAATATATGTAGAAGTGTCAGCAGCGTTACCAAAACTTTTGAGGAATGTTTTGTTCATTAAGCATTGTTCTACTCATTTCTTGAATTGTTCTATTTTTACGTTCTACTACTCCATTTGATTGAGGTGTTCGTGGGCGGAAAAGTTATGTGTTATACCATTTGTATCACAAAAGTTTCCAAATTGAGTTTCGTTGTCAAATTCACGACCATGATCCGTTCGGATCGACATAATTTTGACACCTAGAAGATTTTGAATTTTCTTGCTAAGTATTTCAAATTTATCAAAAGCTTCATTTTGGTTTTCAAAATAACGTCCAAGTAAACCTTGAGTAATCATCTACTATGACCAAAGTGTATAAGTTGCCTCCATAGCTTCTTATAGCGGATGGTCCAAACAAGTCCATATGTAATAATTCTAGACACTTAGATGTGGACACCATATTTTTAGATTTGTGACTACTATGTGTTTGTTTACCAATTTTGCAAGCGTCCGCAAAAGTGTTGGTCATATTTTAGTTTTGGTAAATTCTAACCAACTCTTTTGAAGATAGGTTTTGTATAAGTCTCATATTAAGCGTGACCTAAGCGTCTATGCCAAAGAGATGAGCTATCGTCTAATGTTGTTAAGCAAAGTTTGTCATTATATGTTTTATCTATTTTCATGACGTATATGTTATTTTTCCTAACTCCTTTAGCTATGGTGATACCATCTTTTAGTATTTTACTTCCATTTTCATCAAATAGTACTTTATACTTTTATCACATAGTTGGCTAATACTAAGTAGATTAAATCTAACCTATCCACATGAGCAACATTTTCAATAGTTAGAGAGTTATGACCGATCGTACCTTTGCCAATGATTTTGCTTTTGAGATTGCTACCGAAAGTGACATTACCTCCGTCATACTCTTGGTATGATGAGAAGAGACTTTGTTGCCGTCATGTGTCGTGAGCATCCACTATCTTTTATCTATTCATCGGGTTCCAATCCAACTTTCAAGCATACCTAAAAGCAAATAACTCAAACATTTGGTCCCCAATATCTCATGGGTCCGTTTGGGTTAAACATACCATTTATTTGATTCATGTATGGAAATGATTGGTAAGGGTTCCATGGCATGTAATCTGGAGTTTGATATGGTCTAGGAAAGTTTTGATTCCAACCGTTGTGTTGGTAGTTAGGTTGAACGTTGTGGTTACTCTTAGGAAAGGGCGTTTGGCAAAAGAAGTTTTATATCGTTGTTGAGTAGTTTTGATCTAAATTCATTTTAACAAGTCCTACTCACGATATAATGGCTGGTTTTAGTTTAACATTATCATTGGTTTTCTTTGTTACTTTGACAAATTGATGCGGTCCGTATTGAACATTACATTTCTGTTTGAAGTACCATGCAGTACCATTTTAGCTGTGGACGGAACCCTTATTTTGGTTCCGTGCGGTCCGTCTTATTTCAAACAATTTTGATGAATGTTAGTCCTTTTCTACCTTTTGTTTTGACTCTTTGGAATTAATACTTCATTAAAACCTAGCCCATTCATGTCTCCCGGTGTTTTATGGATTTTAACTATTTCATCGGCAAGAGCGATGTTTTTTGTTAAACCTTTTAAACTTAGAATTATTTTCTATTAAAACTTCTTGTGTGAGCTTTAGTTTTTCTATTTCAAGATTAAGCTCTTGACATGATTTACAATCATCGTCATTTGCTTTTCCTTTTCAAGACGTTTTGCTTTTCTTTTAACTCATATACCTCATTTTCCAAAAACTCCTTTTGGTTTTAGAAATTTATTTTTAGTTATGATTTTAGACTTAGCTCACACAATTGATTATATTGTTTTGCAAGGTGTCATCATCTATAGAAGAATAAGAAGAGTCGGAAAGTACCTCATTTGACTCATGTGCCATTAGAGCGATCTCTTCCTTGCTTGATTCTTCATCGTCTTCACTATCACTCCAAGCACCACTTACAAAAGCTCGTTGAGTTTTGCTTTTAGGTGGCTTGGGACATTCTCTATGAGATGACTTGCATCACCACATCTAAAACACTTTCTTTCAACTTTAATCTTCTTATCATCCCGATCTTTTGAATGGCTTCTTTTCTTCTCGGTTGTCTTACAAACTTTCCTCTTCTTCTAAAGAACTTCTTGAAATCTCTAACGGCCATAGCATACTCCTCGTCTTCACTATCGGAACAAGATTCACCATCATCGCTTGATTCCGCCTTTGCTTTAAAACAGCGGATTTGATCTTCTCCTTTCTTCCTTTGATGATCTCCGAATCTTTCTCCATTACCATTTCGTGAACTTTGAGGTTGCCAATTAGCTCGTCTAGTGACATTATTGAGAGATCTTTTGATTCTTCAATAGCGGTCACTTTAGCTCTCCATTTGGGATGGAGTGCTCTAAGAAATTTCCGACAAAGTTCTTACTACGAAAAGATTCATCAAGTGCTTTAAGTGATGTAATGATAGTGTTAAACGAGCAAAGCCACAATCAATGGTTTCATCTTGGGGATAACAAATTGTTCATATTGTTGAACAAGAAGATCAATTTTGTTATCCTTGACTTGTGAATTACCTTGATGTGTAACAATTAAAGATTCCCAAATATCTTTGGCGGTTTCACACATAAAAATTCTTTCATATTCTTTTCTAGGTAAAGCATTATAAAGCATCATTTTAGCTTCATTATTTTTAGCAACTAATTTCTTTTGTTCATCAACGGAAATATCCTTTGTTGTAGAACTAAAATCTCCTTTAACAATAATAAACCAAAGATCTATATCTTTTGATTTTATATATGTTTCAAACGGTTTTCAATAGATAAATCCATTGGTTTCAAAGAGTGGTGGTCTTTGCATAGATTGCCCTTCTTTAAAGTTTTGAAATCCATGGATCGTTTCAAGTTTATAAAATACAAGTTATTTTAGAAATTCTTGAGCAACGAGGCTCGATACCAATTGTAGAAAACTAGAAGGGGTTGAATAGTTTACCGATTAAAAACTTTGTTTTGAAACTTATTGTAAGATCAATTTATATTGATCTTAAGTATGTTAATGAAATATGCAAGCAATATGTAATAAGTAAATAAGGAAAGAAATGATCAAACCACAACAAGTTGTTTATAGTGGTTCGCCCACAAGGACTCTTTTTCCTTGCCCTACTCCACTCCCAGAGTCTCACACTCGAGAGTTTAACTTCACTAGTCAACAAGCTCCTTTCACCGTGGAGAAAACCTTTACACTTCGCTACACTATTTCCGACACTAAGCTAGATGTCGAGTTCTTTCCAAGGGTACAACTACTCCCACACACAATGTATTTTGAGGACTAAAATACTAACCACTCACACTCACAAGATTATGATGGTTTGATACAACAATGAAGTATGGATCAACACTAGATCATACAACACTAAACAAACAAGACTTCCAACTTCGTTGAAGCTTGAATATGACTTGATCTTCTTTGCTACAAAGAGATCACTAATATGATATGAAACCCAATTAGAAAGGTTAGAGAAGATATGTATGAGAGTATGTTAGAAAGGATGAGAAACTACTTGGCTTGGCATTGCTATTTATAGCCAAATTGGACGGAGGCGTCACGGACGGCGGACCCTTAAAGGGTTCCATGTGTACCAATTTAGTACCGCTAGTCCGACAAATCAAGATATCAAATCTTGCCTAAAGTCAACTCTATCTAAGTGAGATTGTGCAAGATATGAAGAGTACAAATCTTCACAAAATATCTAATGGAATCTTCCAATGATTTCCATGATGTAATACTTGATGTCAAATGTTGTATTACTATTAATAGAAATATGCAAATGCTTAAGTAGTGTTTGGTTTTAAGAACCTAACACATTCTACAAACTACTATCATACATAATGATTAGAGTCATATCAAGATGTTACTAATCATAAATGTAAATGCTTGAATGATGAATATATTGTTTGAGAAAGCTTGTTTTAATATCTAATAAACTTGACAAGCTTTAAGCTTTTATAAATTAAATTTACTTTTGTCGTTAACAAAACTTAGGCAAAGATCAAAAATATAAATAACGTTTAATGGCGATATTTGTATTAACAAGCACAAAATGTCATTTGAGTGCGATGCTTCTACTAGTTCGACTCTAGGGATAATTCCATTGCATCTAGGGTTTCTTTGATTCAAAGACATTTGTGCTAACCAAAAGGAACCCATCAACGCGTGGGATCCAATGTTTCCAATTCTCTGTCTTCGTCATTGTCCAAAGCGTCGTACAAATCGTCCCTTGGTATTTGGATTCAGGCGGCTCTAAACATATATTGGGCTCTTAACAATGACGTCTGCTCACACGGTTCAGCCTCGTTCTTCAACACTATGGCGTCTGCAGATAACACTTGAGGCCCGTTCCTCGAGAAAAAGAAAAGTGTACGCTCTTACATGCGCTTTATCTTGACTAATGAGAAATTCTCGTGAATGGCCATACTCATCTACATTCTTCATCAACAAGCTTCATGGTTTTCCATGCTCATTCGATCATCAAGTGGATCTCGTTCATTGGTGTATACTCTTATTCACTTGTTAAATCAAAAATGGCAACTCGGATGCAATTTTTGAGGGAGAAAAGTGAATATACTACATGATGATGGATGTTTGAATAATGGTTATCGACTTAATTTTTGATGATGATGAGTGTATATTCTTTTGATGATGAGTGAATATACTAAGGATAAGCGGGATTCATTGTTTTGATTTTTGATGACTCTCCTCCAACGCCTAATGCTTCACTTACTAAGGATAAATGGGAATCAATGTTTGAGATTCATTATTTTTCAAAGATATGTTTGATGAGTACTTTCAACTTCGGCGAATGTTGATCATCCAACAAAGCTCATGCTCCGGTTTCTATTGACTCAACTGGTTCACATCTAAGTACTTCTTGGAATTCTCAAGAAACCTTATCTCGGTTATTTCACAAGGCATTTATAATGACTATCATGATATTGTAAGTTGCACTATTGAATAATGATCCGCTCTTTGGTATTCTGTGCCAAATCTTCACGGATTGTTGTTCATGGATAATGATCCGCTCTTTGGTATTCCTTTGCCAAATCTTTACGGATTATTGTTCCTCTCATTATGCACGCTATAAATCAACCACATGAACATTAAGGAAAATGACTACCTCATTAAGCTCGAAGACATTTTGGTGAATCTTCGGATCGGTCTCTACATGTATACCTTTAGGAAGAATGCATTAATGTCGAGAAATCATTTGTTCCGGTTCATTCGGTGGATCGGCGTACATCCGGTTGTCGTTTATTCACGTGTTGGGCATTGACACAAGGCGATTACTTGAGTTAATCAATTATCACTTATTTGAGATTGAAGTTAAATTTCAAAGGCGTGTTCTTATTTGATAACTTGCTCGGTTCTAAAATTTTAAGTTGAAGACTTGGTTTATCTAGTTACCGGTATCGGGATGGATGGTTGAAGATCCGTTAACTATCACTTTAAGGAGTTACGTGGTTTTACTCGATGACACACGAATATGACGTTGTGGATAATCGCGAAGAGGTGTTAAAGTCTCATACTTTGGTTGAGTATTGAGTACTTAGAGATTTTCTTGAAGCATAAATTCTAAACCTTTGTTCTTCCAACATTAGTGCAAGCTTAAGATGCAAATCAGGAATTCTTCTTCAGTTTCAAGTTTGGTATATCGGGTTTTCTTCATCGGTGGTCACTTCAAATTGTCTACATATGGGTTGATAAAGATAGTCGAGAGAGTTTCTATCGATGAGTCCTATGGCTCTGGACAATCCATTCTGGACCCTCACTTCAAAACAACCCCATTGGTTCATCCTTGTACCAAATCCTCTCCAACGACTCAATATGTACCTCCATCGAAGATGATTTAAGGAAATTGTTTGATCCAATGTTTGATGAACACTATGAAACAAATCTTGATGAAATGTCAAATCCATCAATGTAGGTCGCTCCTATCCATGAATGAAGTCAACCTTTGGTCTCAATCTCATTAAGTCAAGAAGCACTGCTGGCGATCACTTAGTCTCATCAACAAATCATCAATCTTGATTGTACATCATGGAACCGTATGCGCATCAATGATGAAGTTAATCCTTTGCTACTCCACGAAGATGCTCCATTTGAAAACATATTTGCTCACGAATCTTCATCGAACCATCTTCTTGGGAGACATTGACTCTGCTACTTGGTCCCTCAACAACTACCACATGAACACCTCGAAAAATGGACTCACGATCATCCATTAGACAACATCATTGGAAATCCCTCTCGTCCGTATCCACACGGAAACAACTTGCAACCGATGCCTTATGGTGCTTCTTCAACTCTGTACTCTCTAAGATCGAACCAAAAGATGTTAAAACCGCCATGAATGAAGATAGCTTGTTCAATGCCATGCAAGAAGAAATTCATGAGTTTGATCGACTTGATGTATGGGAGTTAGTACATGCTCCATTGTGCTATGATCATTGCTCTAAAATGGATCTTCAAAGTGAAACTTGATGAGCATGGTGATGTGTTGAAGAACAAGGCTCGATTAGTTGCTAAAGGATACCGTCAAGAGGAGGTATTGACTTTGAAGAATCTTTTGCTCTGTTGCTCGAATCGAGGCAATCGAATCTTTTGGCTAATCTTGCTAGTAAGAACATGGTAGTCTATCGGATGGATGTAAAGACGGCATTTACGAGCGGAGATCTTAAAGAAGTCGTCACGTTAGCCAACCGGAAGGATTTGTGAATCAAGAGCATCCTACTCACATTTATCGTTTGAAGAAGGCTTTTACGGTTTAAATCAAGCTCGAGGGCATGGTATGATCGCTATCAATGTTTCTTCTATCTACGGATTTAGCAAAGGAGCAGTTGATCCAACATTGTTCACCGAGTCGAGCAAACATTTAATTCATGTTCAAATTTATGTTGATGATATCATCTTTGCCTCGACCGACCCCAATGAGTGTGACCGTTTTCAAATGAAATGGGTTCTAAATTTCAAATGTCAATGATGGGACAAATGTCATTTTCTTAGGACTACAAATTTCACAAAGTCCGGAGGCATGTTCATAAATCAATCTAAATATGCAAATGAGATTTTAAAGAAATTTGGATTTGATTCAAGTGACCTGCTGACACTCCCATGATTGAGCGTACCAAACTAGATGAGGACCACTCGGGGATCATGGTAGACCAAGCGAAATATCGTAGTATGATTGGATCCCGATGTACCTCATGACTAGTAGACCGGACATCTTGTTCATTGTTTGCATGTGTGCTAGATACCGTGCTAAGCCTACTAAAAAGCACCTTGAAGCGGTTAAGCGGGTCTTCGGCATCTCCAAGAAACCATCAATATGGGACTTTGGTACCAAGGACACCGGTATGTCACTAACGACCTATGCGGATCTTGATCATGCGGGATGTCAAGATACTCGTCGAAGCACGCCCGAGGTGCAGTTTTGAGTGATAAGCTTGTGAGTGGTCTTCAAAGAAGAAAATGAGTACTTCTATTTCCTCTACGGAGGTGAATACATAGCCATGTCATCTTGTTGTGCTCAAATCCTATGGATGAGATCTCAATTATCGACTATGGCTTTGAATTTAACAAAATCTCTCTGTCTTGTGATAATAAAAGTGCTATTGCTCTCTCATGCAACAACGTACAACACTCAAGAGCAAAGCACATCGACATTCGACATCATTTCATCGGGAACAAGTGGAAAAGCGGTGTGGTGGAACTTTACTTTGTGAGGACCGAATACCGGTTAGCGACATCTTCACCAAAGCTCTTCCTAGAGAACGTTTTGAGTTTATTCTTCCACGACTTGGCCTTAAAAGCCTTCAACTGAAACACTCAAACGTCTTCAAGAGGAAGAAGAGGAGTAAAGGTTTCCTTCATCTATCTCTTATAAATATCTTTTCGAAAAGCAAAATACAAAATTACAAAACCTTCATAAAGCAAATAGAAAAATATAAAACTTTCAAAATCCATAAAATTGAAAAATCTTGAAAAATTCCAAAATATTGTCTTTTGTCATGTTTTCCTCGATTCGATAATATCTACGGTCTTTGTGATGTCATTCAAAGAATGACACGGGACTTTAGATGTTGTTCGAATGTTTAAAAAAATCAAAAATCAAAAATCAAAAATTATTTTTGGGAGAAAGTAAAACAATGGTTTATTGTCATTTCGATGCATAACCGCTTTTCAAAGAAAAACGAGCCATGCTTTTTCATGTTTTCAAGATTTGAGAATTTGTTTGAACATTCATCAAAAGCCTTCTTATCAACCAAATTCCATGCTCGATTCTATTAACATGTTATCTCTTTGAAAACAAATTGCTTTGAAAAATAACTCGGTCTCTATTTTGATAATCATCCGGACTTATTTGTCAAAATATCAATCTCTCAATCAACAACCTATGTCATTGATTGAGGGGGAATGATTTCAATTAAATTAAAAAGTTATTTGGCATTCAAGTGTTTTCAAAAGATATTCATGCATGTTTTATCAATGGAGTTTAAAGTCTTAAATCCGATCCTTATCGGTTAAAACGCTTTCATAATCAAGTCACAATTCTCCTTAAAGCTTTCAAAATCAATTTAAATCTATAAGAGATCACAAATCTCAAATGATTGGATAATTGTGATAGGGGAGAATGTGTGATTTAAATTGGTTTAAAGCGATAATTGGTAAATGGTTTTATAAGGATGTACATGCTATCCTTCCCATGTGACAAACGATTTCAAATTTTCCATGCACATATTGAGGGGAGCATCTATCTTAAACCTATGATGTGAAACGTGATCACTTATCTCAAGTGCGGGTTCCTCAGTATGTGCAAAACTCTTGTCAAATCTAGAAGCACATATTGAGGGAAGCAAAATCATGAAAATCTCATCCTTCCCAAAATGCTTTATCTATTTGATTCGATTTGGGAAGTGATGTTGATATCTTTAGAAAATGGTAATCAAAGAAGTTAATTCTTCCTCTTGCCTCCGTGTGCAAAATGATTTCAAACATTTGATGCACATGTTGAGGGAACACTTGTTCTAAAAATATCAAAACAATTCGGTACAAAATGTTTGATAATATATCACAAGTATCCGGATTGATTTTCAAATGGTTTTCAATTGGTTCAAATGGCGAGATGAACAATACCAAATAGACCGACCAAACTTACTTTATGTGCGGTGATATAAGGATGATAAGGTTAGGTATTGGTTCTCATGATCCGCTGAACCGGAGGTATCTACCGAGGACAATCCACTAGTTAGTGTAGAAGTCCTTAGGTATGATGATAAAAGGAGAAAAGTGAGATATGGGAAGAGTGCGGATGAGGCAGCAAATCTTGGAACAAACCCAACAAGGTTCTTGCTATGAAGTCTCGGTAAGCCTTGAAGGGTTGAAGAATTAAAAGGAATTGAATGAGAAAAGGGTGAAAACAAATAGCCCTCCATATATTCAACCTTAGGGCGAAACCGGGTTCAATTCACATGCTCTTGATGGTAACATCGGTATTGAAGACAAGGCGTCATGGACCCAATGACCTTGCACCTCAACTTTCCAAACCACTCAAGTTCCTCTTAAAGGACTTGTTTCATTCTCACGGGAACCGACATTATCTATCGACTTTCTCTTAGAGATTGTTGATATTGAAGAAGGTGACCCACTCCCAGTCTCCCGGGAACCAAATATGCACATATTGAGTCTAGAGCCACGAGATCATCTATAAATCTCATTAGGACACTTTCAATGAAGACTCTCTTTCACACAATGTGGAAGAGAGATTATATCTTAGTCCTCGCATTATCCTTGTGGTATTGCGGAACATCCGAGTGATGTTTATACATATTCACAATGAAGATGGAAAGCCTTCGGAGCCAACATCAAACAAGCTCTGGTAGGTGGCATGTGAGATCTATTATATAGATCAACCATGTGACAAGCGAACATAAACAATGGGCGATTCAATCTCTTGAATCAATCACGGTTCGAGTTAAGTTTGCGGATACCTTTGAAAAACCGGTCATTGTGCTTAAAAACTCTTTTCTTTAGCACATTGACCGTGTTCAATATTTCAAATCAAAAGGTGTTTATGATTGATAATTGATTTTCATTAAAACCCTCGTTGTATTGCAAAAACAATTTCTATTGAGCAATACACGATTGTCTTTCAAGTCTCTTTTCATCAATCGGTGAATTTCTACTTATTGGTTCACTCACTCCGTGTTGTCTTCTTTGAGATGTTCGGTTTGAGAACGGCTAGAGCATTGCGAAACCACTGTCAAGGAAATTCTTGAAATTATACGATCACGGGCGGTACTTGTCTTGATCAGCGAGGAACAGTGGGCGTGTACCTCAATTCAACGAAGTGATCAAAGACACTTTAAATGCGCTTTATTGCTAATCTTTTATGCGGTACACCGACGTTCTGGTGATCGAATGAAGCGGTCAATTCATAGCCGCATGCTCACACTACACATTCATCTCAAAAGAAATCATGATAAGTGCATCAATGACTCGATATTTTCACTCCATGCTTACGCTTTCTGCCCAATATCATGAATCAGCGAAAGCTTCCGAACTCGATGAGAAGATATCATGATCCAAGAATGTGAGCATGTCGGTCCGAATGTCACAACATCACAAAATTCCAACACCACAATGGATGTCTCGAGAGATTTTTGTTGGTGATGATCTCAAAAGGCTCAAATTATTATCACGTGGATCGGTAAAGACCTCCACGTGGATTAACCAAACATGCATTGAGGCGAATCAATGACTACGAGCTTGAACAAAGTACTACATCATGAATGCAAGAACAATCTTTAATGTAATATCGGTTTGTATTCTATGTAATTTTAGTGCATGATTGAGGTGACCTCCTTGGGAGATTGTTAGGAATTAGAAATTCCGGTATTAAAGAGTCGGTCACCTCAAGTATATATAAACGTTAAAAGCTCGTAGTCGTAGTTATTTTAAGTTAAGTAGTATTTAGTTTAGTAACACCGTGGAGGACAGACGGGTCTTTACCCACCAGTATGCACGATCCACCGTTGTGTGGCGTTTATTGTAAGACTATAAATACTCTCTACCTTCCAAGGTAGAGAGTTGGAGCTCATAATAATATTTTCTTTCTCTCACTATAGTTCCCAACTCTCTTCCTTTCTCTCACTAGAACTTTCTCTCTAACATACTTATCGCCTACTTAGATCATGGTTTAGAGTGTTTGTGAAATCCAATATCCTACAGAACTTTGTGGGTATGTTCCCTGTAAGCCCTCACGAGACTACACACGTCCACTTGGGACACCAAGTGGTTTAAAAAGCTTGTTGCATACGCTAAATAAAACCGTGATTCCTACGAAAGTGAGTTATGTTTCTTTTTCATTTTTCTTTTTCTTTTTTAGAATTATGCTTATCGGTAGTGTGATTTCAGGGATTGAAGTTTGCTCGTGGATGCTTATGCGAAGGCACGATTCTTTTCGTGAGCCTTCTTTCTTTTGGAGCAAATTTGGGGAAGTTCTCGCTCTAATTCTACTTTTCTCTTCACCTTTATTTAACGCTTAGTACAAAAGGGACTTTGTACATTTCAAGTGGGGAGCAGGAGTAGAATTGTCTCTTGAACTTTATTTTGCCCTCGTTTTTCTAGTTTATTTTGAAAAATTATGCCATTTAAAAATTTTGACATGTTTTTCTTAACCTAAATAGATTAGACCTTAGCGGAACTGTTATAACCTTTGATATTATATGGTGAGATTAGCCTTATCCGTTTCCAAATTTTACCCCAAATCCACCAAATTATGAGTGTGGCGGTAGCTTGTAAACTTTAGAACTTGGCCTTTGCATCATTTCGAGACCATAGGCGAGGTATGTTGAGTTAGCTCGATGTATTTGGGCTTTTCAGTTTAAGAAGGCAGTATTATAGGATTATCACCCAAATAGCCTATCATTCTGTGTCTATCGATTAGTCACCTCGACTTCTCGACCCCCTTGTTAAACCCTTTGTTGCACTCACCTTAGTGCAAGATACCCCTAGATACACCCATCTGAGCCATTCCTTTCATTTTTTTCACCCAACGTATTGTTTCGTTACACCCTTACACCTTAGCCTACCCTGTAGTCTTTATTTGTAATTGGGAAGTCATCGTTTGCCTAAGTTCAAGGTTCAAGTGGAAAGGTTCGGGAATCACGCTTCCGTCGACGACATATTCTTAAAGATCATTGAAGACCCCCCAATTTCTCATATTGTTCATCTCAAGTGGGGGGATGTTATGTTTGTTGGAAAAAAAATGATGTGATTCGAAAAAAAAAATGTGTAATAGTTAATTATTTGATTGTAAAGTGCAAAGTTATAAGCACTATGCTATGAGGTTATTATAGATTTAGTATCGAGGAGGCCACCTCGGTCACATTTGAAGAATGGAGGTAATGTGCCCATCATGACATCCTCTAATGGTACATCTACCTAGGTATTATCATGATCTGGTTTCTTGACTTCGAAACTTGAACTTTGGATGAACAGTAAGTGGTGATGACTTGGTTATAGATTTAGACTATTTGCTTAATTTTATTTTACACCAATTTTATCCCATGTCTTATCCTACCCTTTAGTAATGAATCGTGTCTAGGTGATGCAGTGAGCAATCTTTGGTGTCTTGGCCATGGATTTGGTTATGTATCATTGATTTTGTCCACTTCGCCGTGACATGTTAGTAATGACGACTCACCCTTAACCTTTGTCGTGTCTACCCATATTGCCTTCGAGAATTGTTTAGTCCTTAACTCTAGTGGTGGAGATTTGTGTAACCGTAAACTTATGATAGAATATATGCTATGTTGTGTGTTGGTGATCACCCGAAATTGACACTTATAATAATTGAGAGATTTGAGTGTTTTGTTCCCATTTAGTGAGGTGTTCGGCTTTGTTTTATTCTAGCACAAGGGATTTGTAAACTTATATTTTCCGGTAATGGGAGATATCTTTTAGGAATCTATCTAATAAGTACTACTTGAGGCAAGTAAGTTCAGTGGGGATATTTGATAACATCAAATAATCACGAATATTAAGTGTCAATTTCCCGATAATGCTCGTATTTTATATCATTTATATGGATTTACGCTTGTTTTCCTCTATATTTCACTTCGGGTAAAATCGAGCATTGGAGCTAATGAGGCGGTTTAGAGTTTATTGAAGATATTTGATAGTATGCTCATTTTGAAGATGTTCTGGTATAACTCTCCTCTCACATTACGCCGTAACATAAGCGTGGCTCGAAAACCAACTCAATGAAGTTTACGGTAACTCCATCCTAAGATTACGCCGCTAACTAATTAGGTTAAATGAGATTTCGCGCAGCAAGCGCGCGTAACTCTTGTCACAATTCACGGCATAACCACGATTTATTAAAGATACGGTAACTCATTCACGATGTTACGCCGTAACCATTTCGAGAGAAAATTAGGAAGAATGGGATGTTACGGCGTAACTCTCGACTTAAATTCTGCCAGAACCGGACACGGCCTATAAATACCGCCCAAATTCCGGCATTTCTATTCATTCACTTCACACACCAAATCAGAGGATGTGGGTAGAAGGTTGAAGGCAGATCTTAGGGAGCATACGAAGTCATCTCCAAGGGAGAAATCACTCCCCTACGATAAGCATTAGCATTTTATCATTTCCTTACTTTCAATTCATGTATTTCGATATGTTAAACATTGAATCGATTGTTTTAGTTAATATGAGCGATTAAGCACCTCTGGTGCTAGCCTAGTTATGATTCTTTAATTGTTTTATTTATGTTTACATTGCTTCCATATAATTATTTCTAGTGTATGCATGCATAGTTTGTTGGTACTTACCCTTATTTCGGTGGTTTTAGTGGCGGTAGTGGCTAGTTGCTTAGGAGATATGACCGTGACCCTAAGTAGTTAGGCGAGTGGGAAGGGTAAGAATTGACCAACCGATGACCTTTCTTCGCTTGCGATTTTACCAATGATCACTACCGTTTAGATGAACTTAAGAAGTTAGGGATGAGTGTTTAAGATGCTAGCGCCCGGGCACTCATTGTTATGAATCTTGCATGTAGCGGTACTTAATAACTTGGGTTAGGGGACTAAAAACAACTGGACTTTCAAGGGGTCATCCGATGATCTCCGGTGAAAACCTTTGCTGATAGGTTAGGACGAACTGATCAAATGTTGTCCTAGCGACTTTTACCCCCACTTGAAGCAATTGGAAGTAATTAAACGTGAACTTAACATGATAGGAAGATTAACTAGGTTAATACACTTCTCTCTATTGATCACAAGCCTCGCCTTTACTTGCTTTTCTTATTTTCTTGTTTTAGAAGTTAATTAATCATTTCAACCTTAAAACTTTAAAATCATGACACCTAGACTTAGTTAAAATCCGCACACATAGCTCTTGGGACGACCTCGGTTCTACCGAATACAACACTACGGCACGATGCAGTACTGCCGGTTAGTGCATTAGGGTAGACCATAGGTATAACAAGACAATATAAATATTAAAACACAGTCGATAAAACACGCATCAATCGCCCAATTTGACATTTCTAATCATTCACTTCACACACCAAATCGAGAGAACGTGGGTAGAAGGTTGAAGGCGAGATCTTAGGGAGCATACAAAGTCATCTCCAATAAAGAAATCACTCCCTACGATAAGCATTAGCATTTTATCATTTCTTAACTTTCAATTCTTGTATTTTGATATGTTAAACATTTATTCGATTGTTTTAGTTAATATGAATGCTAAGCACCTCCGGTGCTAGCCTAGATTATCTTTCAGATAATTGTTTCTAGTGTATGCATGCATAGTTTGTTGGTAGCTACCCTTGTTTGGTAGTGTTGAATGGCGGTAGTGGCTAGTTACTTAGGAGATATGACCAACCACCCTAAGTAGTTAGGCCGAGTGGGAAGGTAAAAATTGACCAACTAACGACCTTCTTCGCCATGCGATTTAACCAACCGATCACCTACCGTTTGGATGAACTTGAGAAGTTAGGGATGAGTGTTTAAGATGCTAGCGTCAGGGCACTCATTGTTATTAATCTTGCATGTGGCGGAACTTAATGACTTGGCTTAGGGACTAAAAAGAACTGGACTTTCGAGGGTCACCGATGATCTCAGTGGAAACCTTTCTTGATAGGTTAGACGAACCGACCAAATGATGTCCTAGCGACTTTTACCCCACTTGAAGCAATTGGAAGGTATAACGAGACATTATAAATATTAAAACACAGTCAAGAAAACCTGCATGAGTATGTCTCTTTGTTAATGATATTGTATATGTTAATCTAGAAATATATTGTTACTTTGCTATAATGCATCTTGAACCTGGCTTTGCTGACAGGGATAATTGTTTTATATATACAACATATTCATTATCTTATGTATAAAATAGACCATGTAATTTAGTTCTCATACTTTTGATTGTTACTTTTACATATAATACATGAACACTTTATTTTTTCCGTTATTCATTTTTTACTTACCTCCGGTTAGATTTGTCAAGCAATAATATGAAGCGTACTCGCCTATTGGGCGTGTTTTTGGGTGATGACTTAGTGATGCATTCTAGAATTATAGCATGTAGATTATAACGATTTTAGGTAATTATAGTGTGTAGATTATAACGATTATAAGATGGTATTTGTTAATTCTGTGATCTAATATGTTTGTATTATACTGCTTCTATGAATGATGTTGGTTATATTTCTCTAGTTTGGTTGATTGTGAGAGGTAGAAAAGTGAGCAGTCTGTGTTATGCAACTTATCATGAACCTGGAGAACCGGTTGCATTAAATATTTGCGTCATATGAGTGATGAGGTACTCTTTTTTTTCCACAACTGGTGGATCCAATTTGGTTGTTTTTCTGAAGTTTTTTTTTCTTGATTGGGGAATGTGGTAAGTATTTTGGAATTTTTGTATATAACCTGCTTTTGGTTGTTTATCACTACATATGCCGATAGAAACCACACCTTACAAAAATAACTCTTATATTGTATCGATCCTTTTGATGAATCATTCGAATACGAATCACTAACTATGATTTAACCATGAACTAATTAAACAATGATGTAGATTTTTGTCTCTACACATGTGCGTTGGACCCGACTCCATAGGTAAGGTTCATAATTTAGTATCATGCTAAGAAGGCGAAAATCGTTTGGATTTCTTTGTAAGAACACAAACATCAAGTTCTGATTGTTGAGCAGAGTAAATTATTTGTATCATAATGATGATCTATTTATAGTTTCTCATTTTTTAAATTACTATATTTTTCTTTTCTTATTGATGCAAGATTGTTAATCATCCATGGGTTGACATGTATTCAAAGTCTCTCGAAAGACGTAAGAGCTACACCCAAAACCATAGTACCAGGATTCAAATGTGGGTTTGGTCTGTTGCAGCTCTGGTCTGTCTATGTGGCGAGTTGCATCCTTCAAATGTTGATATGGTGTGTTGCTTGCTATTTTTTAATCACTTTGATGATCTCAGTTTTCACAATGCACTTGCGAGCTAAGTACTAGCCCGTATGATTGTCTTTAATATGTTCATGTATTGTATCTTCGAGTATTTAGTAACTTATTCATTCATGTCTTACAGGAATGCATGTTTCAGTCTTGAAGAATATCACACTGCCAAAACAGCCTTTGAGACTAGCTCTACATTAGCTCCATAAGATACAAATACACGGATTGGATTGAAAAGTTCGATCTTTGCATTTCAGGTAATTAAATATATACAGACATGCTATTAACAGTGGAATTTAACTGTTATATACCGAAGGGGGACATAGGCTTTATAATATGTTGGTTTTGTCAGAGTTTAGGTGGAAATACTTTGAATTTTTTTGTCTATGAAATGAGACATCAATTGGATTTACAAGATTTGTCATAAGCGTTGTTAAAGATATCAGATAGCTGACATCATGATGGAATACGTTGTAATTTTAGATGGCAAATTTGCTTACAAAGCCAATACAGGTATGAACCAAATCAGTTTTATAGACCGCACCATGACTACTTCTCTGATCGATAAATACACTGAATCTATGCACTCAACCTACCTATCTGTAATTTGTTCTACCTATGATTTTAGTTGACCTGTTGATATGCTTGATAATGATAAAGTATTTATTTCATATGGCTCGGCATCTAATATTGCAAGGCGATGATACTACGGATGAGAAAGACATTTTCTTTAGATATTTTTAAAAATTCATCATTGATAAAAAAATGTGAGCTTAAAAATTGGGATACTTAACTTTAGATTCAAAGGTGCATGTTATGGTTACTTCCAAAGTCAACAATATGCGAATATCGAAAATCATTTTTTAATCAATGTTTTTAGGGTATCAGTTTAGTGGGTCTGTTTAAGAATCTTACGAAATATGTTAATAGAGTGACGATATGTTAAGTAATTGTCATTATATTTTATTTCAGGGTGATGACTGTTAGCTTTCACAAGTACAAATTTGTTCTTTCCTGGATCACTGATGTTAAGGTATTATGCAGTCTACCTTTTGAATTTTTAGTTATTTTATAGCTTCTGTTGTTATTAAATTGGTCCATCATACGAGTACAAGAACCAAAAGAGGTGGCTACTGGATTAGTAGTTGTTTGGGCTTATTATTTTTGACATCTTATGTTAGGCCCTGAGGCAAATAAAACTACCCTTTTATTGGTCAAAGTCAACACAAACTTTATTTGATCAGAATTTTTAACTGCACTTTAAAATTTGAAACTTAATGATACTTTGAATATCATGTCTAGAACGTGGTTACTTTTTTTAAAGTTAAGAGGTGTTATTACTGTGAAACTCTAGTCAACAAGCTTTTATGAAAAATGGTCCCTAATTAGTTGTCCTAACTTTATGTGTCGATGGAAGATTCGACTTAAAGTGGTCCAAAACTATGACAACTATATAAACCTGTTTATGCCCGAATTCCAAACAACCATTGAAAGTCTTTCTATCCAAACATCCTTATTGTTTTATCCAAATAGCCCCTTAACACACTATTTGTCCAAAGAGCCCCTAAATTTTCAGGTGTGACATGTTGAATGTAGTGGAAATGGATCGCATACAAAGATCAAGTGGAGTTGTGATAGTTGAAGATACCACATAAATGTTAAAGAATTTAAAACCGATTTTGCGTTTACTTCATTGGTCAACCACTTTAGTCGAATGCTATTGTTGGTGTAACATGATAGTTTTTTCGCAACCATGTAACATAACAATCTGCAATTACTACCTTGCCGTCTTGTATGAATGTAAGTTTTTATATTTTGTTGTAATGACCCATGCTCAATGCATTGTTGGCAGTCTGTTAATGCATTCTCTTATAAAGGAAAGGGAGATCTTAGTAGCTGCAAGTATCAGGATCGTGCAAATAAGTTTTGGTAGGTCCACTTGCACATTCTCTCTCGCTTTCCATTACTTTTATGATAAAACTTAAAAGCTTTATCTGTGTCTTAGGACTATCCTGTTGTTACTAGAGGTGCACATTGGTCCTCCGAATTCAAAACCGATAATCTAAAGCATACCGTCCAATCCAAATTGTCGTTTCGGACAATTCACTTTTTCCCAAACAGTGAACACCCCCAACTCAGCATATTAAACCCCTTTTGAAAAACTCAATCCTACTTAATATTATTAATACTATTCTTTTTCTTTTCATATATAACACATAATATTTATGTTATTTTATTTTGATATGGCCTTAGTTTAAATGTTGTAGTAATGAAGCTGCATTGAGTTGTTTCGGAGCCAAGTGTGGATGGAAAGGCAGTACACGGTTAACGTATTTCCTTTTTGTATAATATGCTACTTGCTTTCCAAAATTGCACTTAACAACATCTTTAATAGTGTAACGGTGTTGCAGGTTCAACTGATCTTCCTTTGTTGTTTTTTTATAAGTGCAGGGTTATAGCATACACGTGATTTGGACAGTGAAAAACTATCGGAGCATTTGTCTTCTTTACAGCAACTATTATACTATCATTTGGTGTTTATCTTGTGTAGTTATGTGGAGTTGTATTCTGATAACATCCTTTTTATTTGTAGAAGTGAAACAAGTTTTAACATGTCCTACATCTTTACTTTTTGTCATAAACATGTTCTACATATTCACGTCCAGCTATACTTTGTCAAGTATTCTTATGAAACCAAATTTCGTTCAGCGGTTTATGAAACAATGTGTGTGTATATATATATATATATATATATATATATATATATATATATATATATATATATATATATATATATATATATATATATATATATATATATATATATATATATATATATGTAATTTTACATACAAGTCTTGAACACATGCGTGCGCACACATGTATGCTCACATATAATCATATATACCTACACATTTTGCGGGAGCTCGTTTTCAAGCAATCTCATTATTTAGGTGTAATTGTGTGATTTGTCTACATCTTATCTTTGTCCTTCTTTGGTGGAATTAGATATTGTTGTTGTTGTTGTCGCCATCACAATTAAGTCTCATTTATGTGCAAGCTAGTCTTCAAAAAAAATGTTTTTTTTAATTTCATTATATGAATATCAACCCTAATCCTCTTGCTCACGTAGTACTATACACCATATATTGTATTAGAGCATGACACTAACAATATATAAGTTAGATATCGTAAAATGTGTGCATACCCCAAATATTTAAATTTATTGATTAACAACTCTAAACCGCCACCCGTAAAAGGATACTCCTACAGAATGACTATGCTCGATAAACAACAAATACAAGAGGAATTTTCATTTGGTTATCTTTATTTTGATGTTCTGGATGACAAATCCTCACCATTCATCTATTTTGATCTAATGGTGAAGATTAACCTAAGATTTATTATCTTAACCTTAATTCTCAACTATATAAAGCTTTTCTTCTTTCTTTTTTCATTCGCTTCATTTTTTTTCACACACTTACTCTGTGTTTTCCTCCAACCTGCTCTCACTTTTGATCATCACCAGTTGATCATCATGAGTTGGATCACCATCACCATCACCATTCCAATCACCATCACCATCACCATTCCAATCACCATCACCATTTCGATCATCATCTAATCATCACCTCACGATCATATCATCCTTTTTTTATATATTCTTTTTTATTTGAATGGACCGTTTGTTTGAGTGATTTGATTGATATTGTTGCGATTGATAATATTGTTGATCGGTTGTAATTATGTGGATCGAGTTGTTAACATTCCTTCTTATTAAGTTCTTGTACCGTGTTTGATGAAATGTGTGAGTGAAAATGTTTGATAATTTTGTTATCTGCTCATGTAATTATGCTTATTAATTAAGTCATTAGTTGAATTTTTGTTTTAACCGCATTTGAATCTTGTTTTTATGCTGATTGTTGTTTCAATCGCATGTATCGTGCGTATAAGTATCACCAGTGATATTTGAAGTTGAATCGATATCGTGTATTATCACCAAAGTGATATTTGTACTATCACTTTATGAAATTTTGTTTATTTGATACTTTAAGTTTATGTTTTAGATTGTGAGTAGCATTAGGTTTTAATATGATATCATTTTGGGATGGGTGAATTGATGGAAATTTGATGCATGGAAGGTGTTTGACAAAATTCCTAAGAGAGGGATGCACAAGTTGAGAAGCAATCACATGTTCCTGTTTGTCCATCATTTCATATATGTAACCAAATCAAAAATATTTATTTGAATAAACAAGCTTCGGGGAATTAATCAAAGTGAATTGTAGTTATTGTAAATGAGTAATCATATCCTATGTTGCATTAGTTGATGCTTATTTTCATTTTTTTGATTGGCTTCTTTTGAATTATTTTTAGTGCGTTTTGTATTTTGCTTTCTCATCACTCTATATCTAAGGTGATGCAAATTTGATATCTTGTTCGATAATTGCTTGATGACCTAGAGCTTAAGCCACAAGAACCGCTTACCTTAACAATCGTGAAGGCAAATAATTTGAAAAACATGGAAATGATTGGGAAGTCTAATCCTTATGTGATTGCATATATTCGGCCACTTGAAAAGTTCAAAAAAAAGGTTGTTGATTACAACTTAAACCCTGTTTGAAATCATGTAATTCGGTTAATTGCAGAAGATAAGAAGACCCAGTGTGTTGTACTTGAGGTTACGTTTTCTCCTTTTGATTTTACGTATTCTTTGGTTTCTCGGTTGTATCACAAGTGATATCACGGTGATATCAAATGTGATATCACCTATGATATCACAGTGTGTCAACTTTCTTTATTTTGTTGAATCGGTTGTGGTAATGGAGGATGTTATGATATCACGAGCGATATCAAAGTTGTTTGAGCTTCTTCAATTTTTTTTGGGTATTGTGCTTTTAACCACATATGCGCTTGTTGTTGATTCTTTCGTTTGATGGAGCCGTTTTTGCAAATTGCAATCACAAATAGTTTGATGATATCGTCTCTTTTATGACACATACAAAACAAACAAGTATGCTTTTTAATTTGTAATATCTTCGTGAGATTTCATTGTTTCTTGTACATTTTGTATATATTATCACCGAGATATTTCTCTTTCCGGTACATGATGGTTTTGTGCCTTTTCTCGCAATTGACAATCATTGGAGATGTGTTCTTTGTTGGTTACAGTGCGCTTAAGAACGAAACTCTCAATCTTGTGTATGGTTACTCCAAGCATTCAAGAAAGCTTTTGTTCATTATCCAAATATCATCGTAAATGGTCAAGATGGTGCTATGCGAAAAGTAATTGCAATCGAGCTTCGGGTCCAAGCCCGTCTTTTGTCATAAATTAGAAGTTATGCATCTCTTATGATAAATAATCGGAATTAATTTTTATGAGGTCTTTGTGAGTTTATGGAATATTTTGTCATTTTAACACTTTGTGATAAAGCATGAAAATGATGAAATGTTTACATTATTTATGTGTTTAAATTCGGTTTCGCACTCCTTGTGTTTGTGCGTTAAATTACCGTTGCTATTATTATTGTTAGTTCTAGATGAAGAAGATGATGCGGTGATTGTTGATGTCTTGGATGTGGTGTTGTTGTTGTTAATCATGGTGATTTTGAGAATATGAATCATTATGTTACTCAAAAGCATTGCTTAATTAATCCTATTCTTGTTTGATTTTGAGAATATGTCATATTTTTATTTTCATAGTTTTCTTCATGAAGTAAACGGTATTTTAAGTGACTTTTCAATAATATCACTTGTGATAATCTAATAAAATTATTGAAAGAAGGTTATATTCGGATAAACCAAAAGCATTGTTTACAACTGAATATAAATTACCATTGTTTACAATTTAAGTAGCAAGAGAACATTACAATTTAAGCATCAAAGAAAATTACTAATTGATGCTTTTGTCTTTTTACAACTTTCTTCTTTCGACTTTATGAGCATCCTCCTCCTTTGTCTTCTTTCCCACTTCATTCTTTTTAGTTTGCGACCTCTTTTTCTTCATTTCCTCTTCTTCTTTTTACTGAATCTTTGCTTTCTTACATTGATTGGTCTTTGAAACACGTCAAGCTTAATCACACAAGCTAGCCACTGTGAATGGCTAATCGTAATAAACTTAAAGCGCTCGAAACCAATACAATGAAGATCGAGAGAATATAATGAATTCCGGGTCGTTAAGTCCCACGGAGACTCAATGGTGTGTAAACACTTGATCGATGATAGAATGATCACTAAGGATAGTGATCGGTAAAAGATTTTGAAATATTTATACCCTAAGAAAAGTTTATAAATTACAAATGACTTAAATGCAAATTAAAGGAAATTAAAAGTTAAAATATATTAAATAAATGCTATCACTATATTTAAAATGATGAACGTTTAAAACTTAAAGCGTGCGTTATAATAAAAACTACGTAAATGTACAAAATAAAGGTGAGTTTAAGAAATAAAAGACCTACAAATATAAAAATGACATTTTTACAATCCTAATAATAAAAGAAAATTATTAGAAAAATAAAATTATTTTTAAAACTATTTATTTAATTATTATTAATTAAAAACTATTTATTAAGTATTTAAAATGCACTAAAATATAAGAAAATACAAAATTAACCTAGAAAATGAAATTATAACTTAGAAAATCTAAAATATGATAAAACTTATTTTAAAACTGAAAATATATTTTTACACTTTTATCTATTTATTGTGAATTTAATGTTATTTAAAACTAATTAAATTGCTAGAAAATACTATTTAAACTAAGAAAATTATGGAAAAATATTTTTTTGGCTTTTTATATTTATCTTAACCTAAGAAAAATGAAAACTTATTTTTTTGAAAACTTTTCTGATTTAATTGTATTAAATGCTAATTAAAAAGTGCTAAAAATTGATTAAAATACAGAAAAATAGCAAACTGACTTGGAAAAATCTGAAAAATTCAAGATAAGTCTAAAATAATATAGAGAATCTAGGAAAAATGGAAAAACAGTAGGTTGTGTGCAAGAAAATGAAACTGCTATGGAGAGTGCTTATAAATAAGCACTTAAGATAAGCCACAAGCTACAAACTGAGAACCAAGCTGATACAGAAGCTATAGAATGCTAAAAGAACTCAAAAGCAACTATAAACAACTACTCTAAACCTCTGCAACACAAGTTTCACAGATTTGATGAATTTGAGCTTATGTTCAAAAAGGTTTAAGGGACCTACTTTAAGCTTAAGCACAAGCTACAAAATAAGTGAAAATGAAAAGCAAAACTTGGAATCTAAACTAGACCTAGTGGGAACTTGTAAACCAAAATTTAGACTTAGATAAGCTCACTTGAGCTCTGTGCAAAGTGCGAAGCTGCCTGACACACACTGCTGATTCAAGTACACATACACGGGCATATGATCCCATCTGGACAAGGCGATTAAGGGCTTTTAAAAATTAACAAAATTATACAAAAATCACAATAATAAACTAGACCGGTTGAACTATAAAACCCATAAGTTCACTTGAATTGAGCGAAATGAATCCATCAAAATCACCCAAGTTGGGCTTAAACCGACTTTTCAATATTTGACTTTTGAAAACAGACTTTGCATTTGACTTTTCCAACTTTGAGATTAATTTGTGGGTGATGTTGATATATTATGATGAAATAAAGTTATATTAAGCTATTCTACTAAAATTTGAACACAAATCAAGCTTTTAGCTTTCAAAACTCCAACAGTTAAGAAATGAGAACAGTTAAGTATGATTTTGACTTTTACTTATCTAGGATGCACTTGAATGACCAAAGTGACTCAAGTGGAACTTATTAAGATTGGATAGACGGATCTTAAACATAAACCAAAGCTAAAACCTCATGATGCTCACCGATCCAAACACTAGTTTATAAAGCGATTTGCTACTTATTATTTTAAACAAAAGTTACGATATCTTGTAATGATATATCTAGGTTACTTATGCAATTTTACCACTAAATTAGCTATTTTAAATAGCTAAAAACTTGTCTAGTCTAGCGATGCCAAATGAGATTCAAAGACGGATGTAACGACTAATGATGATTTAAAATGAAAACGAAAATAAGCTACGATATCACTAAATTATACTACAATGCACACTAATTAAGCTAATGTATCAATTTATAATCACTAAAACAAATTAAGAAGAGTACTCACAGTTGGTCCACCACAATGGCTTGCCAAAATCACAAGTAACCACTATCCTACTACGATATTAACCCAAAATCAATGAATATCAACCCAATTCCATAGCATACCAAGTATCTAAACCATTTCAACTTCCATTTGATCACGATTGACTTTTGTTGACCAAGTGAAGAATTGAGTGAATCATTTGATAAGCTTATTCAAAGCTATCAACAACTTGAATAAACTTATATGAGTTGTAATGAAGCCATTTGAGCACGGCATTTAGATTATTTAAAACTGGTTTATCAAAGCAAATATAAGAACAAGAAACTTAACCAAACTTTTAATTGTTACTAGAAATGAGTTAAAACCGACTAAATAACCTTAGTTTATTACAAGAAAGATAAAGATTACAATTTTAAACTAAATTAAGACATAAAAATAAAATCGACATACATGAAAATAAAACTAAAACTACGCTAACTATGACTTCTCTTCCTTGTATTTATCATCAAAAGTCTTCCACTTGTCCTCCGAGCAAACCCCACTTAAATTACGAGCCATTGGATGAGTTGATTGGTTTATAGCCATTGATGGCTTTTGGCGGAAATTGGTATATTACAACCTGGGGTTGAGTGAGGGGTTGAAGATGCATTTAATGCCCTTTGAGTTGTGTGGAGGTGGGGAACAAGAAAATGTGAAGGTGAGGAGGGGATGGGAGGTAGTGTGTTGCAGCACGTTGTTGAAGAAGAAGAATTTTAGCGCGTTTGTTTGTTGACGGAGGGTTTGGTAGGGAGTATTAATGCCGGGGTCCAAAATGTATATTGAAGTCAGTCAAGGGTAAAAGCGGGGTCCAAATGGGTTTATGACAAGGGTCCAAGGTCAAAAGGTTTTAATGACAAGGACTTTGTGTAATTTACGAAATTCAAGGGACCAAAGCGCTAATTCATCAAAGATGTTTCAAAGGACCAAAAGTAACAAGCTTCAATAGCTCAAGGACCTATCTTGACATTTTCAAATTTCCAAGGGCCATTTTTTCCAATTTTGAAACTTGGAGGACCAATTTTGTAATTTCTCAAAACTTTTGATATTTTTCACCAAAGGACTAATTTTGACAAGTTATGATTTTAAAAGGACCTTTGGTGATTTTTATTTTGAAATTAAGGCTCGTGGACTGTTTCGACAACTTTTGAAACTTTGGGGGTGAAAGCGCCAATTATGCAAACTTAGCTCATTTTCATCGATTTTGAACATTTTGCATCCGAAACATATAAAATGCAATTTGGAATATTTTCGATATTTGATGCATTTACGAGCATTTTAAGTGTTTTGCGATTCGATTGTTAAAATGATGAGTATTACACACTCATCAATCCTCCACACTAAACTATTGCTAGTCCCTAGCAATCTTTTGAAAAAACTTAATGGTTTGAATCTCTTTACCAAAAGCCATTACTACGGAGTAGCCAATTGTTTCGGTTCAAGTAAGAACCTTGGTACAATGATAACCAAATGATTTTGAGCAAATCATAAGTCAGAACGGATTTGATTTGTCTTTACCGTGTTTTTGCTCGGACTAGCCAACTCTTAGATAAATTATCGAATTATCTTTGGTGGTGATTACCAATTATGGCTTTTCCATTGCCTTTCCACAAGCCATAACCTTGCGAACTAGCCAACTCTTCACTTTTTAGGATATGGCGAGTTGAATACCATACAATTTTGGGCAAATTGCAAGCCGTAAGCGGATTTGATATATCTTTACCAAGAGCCGTTTGCTCTGGATTAGCCAATCCTTTTGTTTATTAGACATGGTGGATGATAACCATAAGTTGAGTAAGTGCAAAACACTTACTCCAAAAAAAAATTTGGCCAAAAGCGGGAATTAAGGCGGTATAATTACATGATAAAATTCGTGAGAATTCCCCACATTAGAAATGAATATTGCCCTCAATATTCAAAGTACCGCGGTTATGCGAAACAAAAACGTAAAGGGAAATATTACGGCCATTATTTGAAAGAGATTTTTTTTTTTTTTTTGATGATATATATATATATATATAACATGTAGGGCATCTCCCCACACTAGGGTGGTGCACATGGGTGAAAACCTATGTTATGTGCTCTTGTTTTGTTTTCAGTCGCTAGCTTGACTCGACCCAATTCATTGGTTCATGGGAAGCAAAGTGGAAGAAACAATCTCCATCGGACTTTCATTCAAGATGTTTGGACAAACATTTGAGCGTGAAAGTTCCACACCGATGAGATATAGAGACAGACCCGGCTCATAGATGATAAATGAAAATGCCGGGGTCAAGATAGTGTCCTCACTCCGAAGGAGTGAAGAAGAGAGAAGTCACATCATATGTGAGGAATGGAAGAAAGATGTTTATAACAATTAGGATCCATTCTTCATCCTCAAATGTAGATATATCGGGAGGAAGGGTGAGGTAGTATCATCAATAAGCAAACTCTTATGATAGAGTACACCTTCCTCCAAGTCAATATCATCCTCAAGATCAAAATAGAAATGATCATATTCGGAGGAGATATGTCATGAGAGAGTTCACGGAGAACTCTTCATGAAGAGAATCATTGGAAAAAACCTCAAGCTCAAGAGATGTTTCGGGCTTGTCCAATGTAGAGTCACTATCCTCTACGGGGATAGGAGCTGAGTCGGCTTAGCACAAAATGATTTGATCTTAGAAATGAGGAGATGTACATTGAACAATTTTTCACAAGTATCTCATCCTCAATTTCGGATCATCAAAATCTCTCACTTCTAAACTAACTAGCTCGGAAGGTAGCTCCTCGACATAATCGATGTCTCCATAGGATAAAGAATCGTCAAGCAGTACAATCGTTGTCGAATCGGAGAACATCTCGACATGATCGTTTGGAATGTCACGAGGAGGAGAAGAATCATCATTAAGAGGCTCATCACACATATTACAGGAGACAACCTCGGACTCACTGGGTTGGGACAAGGCTCTCAACACTAGACGATTCCATTTCGGAATAGTGCTAAGAGGCTCGTCCCCATTATGAGAGAGTCGATGGGAGCTTGGGTGTGATTTCGATTGACAAGCTCTCATAATATTCCTTCATTTGAATAGTATCCTCATCATCATCGTCATCATATCAGTTCTTATATTCATCTGCTGAGCTTACACACCATTCTTTTCATTTGTAGTTTCTTTCGAATGCGTATTTCTTGAACTTTGTAGAAGATTACACTCCTCGTAATCATTGAAATCTTGTGAAGGCTCGGAAGTCGATGGTGATGGAATCTTGGGGGTTGGGAATTGTCAAAACCGGAGAATTGGAATTGTGAAAATTTTGATTCATCGGTTGACATTCAAAAGTCGCATGAGGACCCCGCAATTCTCACAAGAGATAATTGGGAAAATAACTTTCACCAAAGTTCGATTGTAACATGGTTACGGCTCATAGACAAGCGGGACCCGTGGTGGACAATCAAAACCGTAATGAGAATCATTCCACAAAACTCGCATGAGTAGGATTCAGTATTAGGTGTGGAGGTAGGTAGGAAAAATCGGGTGTTTCATTATTTGAAATGGGATCGGGATTACTGACAAACTTGTCTCCAAACTCACATTGGTACATCATGACAATTTCCACCGTTAAATGGACCTCCACACCAGGAACATGTCGAAAACCATGACATAAAGAATTAAACGGATAAGAGGATAAGAGATGAAGAATTAAGCGGTTATAGAGGATAAGGAATGGAGAATTAAGCATTAGAGGATAAAGGAATGGAGAATTAAGCAGTTAGAGGATAAAGGATGGATATTTTGGATTTTTGAAAAACATGCTATAAAAACAAAGAATGAAAATATTTTTGATGTTGTTAACACTTTAGGAAAAATGTTAATGAACTTTTTGGATTTTCTTATAACTTTACAAAAAACTTTATACAAAAGATGGTATATGTGTAAGAATGGGTCTGAAAAAGGTTTAGAACACGCTAAAGCCTCCCGGCGTGGCGCTAAAATTTGATTGGTCTTTGAAAACACATCAAGCTTAATCACACAAGCTAGCCACTTGTGAATGGCTAACCGTAATAAACTTAAAGCGCTCGAAACCAATACAATGAAGATCGAGAATATAATGAATTCCGGGTCGTTAAGTCCCACGGAGACTCAATGGTGTGTAAACACTTGATCAGATGATAGAATGATCACTAAGGATAGTGATCAGTAAGGATTTTGAAATATTTATACCCTAAGAAAAAGTTTATAAATTACAGCGACTTAAATGCAAATTAAAGGAAATTAAAAAGTTAAAATATATTAAATAAATGCTATCACTATATTTAAAATGATGAACGTTTAAAACTTAAAACGTACGTTATAATAAAAAACTACGTAAATGTACAAAATAAAGGTGAGTTTTAAGAAATAAAAGGCCTACAAATATAAAAATGACATTTTACAATCCTAATAATAAAATAAAATTATTAGAAAAATAAAATTATTTTAAAACTATTTATTTAATTATTATTAATTAAAACTATTTATTAAGTATTTAAAATGCACTAAAATATAAGAAAATACAAAATTAACCTAGAAAATGAAATTATAACTTAGAAAAATCTAAAATATGATAAAACTTATTTTAAAACTGAAAATATATTTTTACACTTTTTATCTATTTATTGTGAATTTAATGTTATTTAAAACTAATTAAATTGCTAGAAAATACTATTTAAACTAAGAAAATTATGGAAAAATATTTTTTGGCTTTTATATTTATCTTAACCTAAGAAAATGAAAACTTATTTTTGAAACTTTTACGATTTAATTGTATTAAATGCTAATTAAAAGTGCTAAAATTGATTAAAATACTGAGAAAAATAGCAAACCGACTTGGAAAAATCTGAAAAATTCAAGATAAGTCTAAAATAATATAGAGAATCTAGGAAAATGGAAAACAGTAGGTTGTGTGCAAGAAAATGAAAGCTGCTATGGAGTGCTTATAAATAAGCACTTAAGATAAGCCACAAGCTACAAGCCGAGAACCAAGGCGTCTGAAGCTATAGAATGCTAAAAGAACTCAAAAGCAACTATAAACAACTACTCTAAACCTCTGCAACACAAGTTTCACAGATTTGATGAATTTGAGCTTATGTTCAAAAACAGGTTTAAGGGACCTACTTTAAGCTTAAGCACAAGCTACAAAATAAGCTGAAAATGAAAAGCAAAACTTGGAATCTAAACTAGACCTAGCTGGGAACTTGTAAACCAAAATTTAGACTTAGATAAGCTCACTTGAGCTCTGTGCAAGGGCTGCAAGAACTGCACAACACCTGTGCAGTTCAAGTACCTGTGCACAGGGCATATGATCCCATCTGGACAAGCTGATTAAGGGCTTTTAAAAAATTAACAAAATTATACAAAAATCACAATAATAAACTAGACCAGTTGAACTATAAAAACCCATAAGTTCACTTGAATTGAGCGAAATGAATCCATCAAAAATCACCCAAGTTGGGCTTAAACCGACTTTTCAATATTTGACTTTTGAAAAGACTTTGCATTTGACTTTTTCCAACTTTGAGATTAATTTGTGGATGATGTTGATATATTATGATGAAATAAAGTTATATTAAGCTATTCTACTAAAATTTGAACACAAATCAAGCTTTTAGCTTTCAAAAACTCCAACAGTTAAGAAATGAGAACAGATTAAGTATGATTTTGACTTTTACTTATCTAGGATGCACTTGAATGACCAAAGTGACTCAAGTGGAACTTATTAAGATTGGATAGACAGATCTTAAACATAAACCAAAGCTAAAACCTCATGATGCTCACTGATCCAAACACTAGTTTATAAAACTGATTTGCTACTTATTATTTTAAACAAAAGTTTTGATATACTATAATGATATATCTAGGTTACTTATGCAATTTTACCACTAAATTAGCTATTTTAAATAGCTAAAAACTTGTCTAGTCTAACTAATGCCAAATGAGATTCAGCACAGATGTAACAGCTAATGACATATTTAAAATGAAAACGAAAATAAGCTACTGATATCACTAAATTATACTACAATGCACACTAATTAAGCTAATGTATCAATTTATAATCACTAAAACAAATTAAGAAGAGTACTCACAGTTGGTCCAGCCACAATGGCTTGCCAAAAATCACAAGTAACCATTATCCTACTACTGATATTAACCCAAAATCAACTGAATATCAACCCAATTCCATAGCATACCAAGTATCTAAACCATTTCAACTTCCATTTGATCACAGTTGACTTTTGTTGACCAAGTGAAGAATTGAGTGAATCTGTTTGATAAGCTTATTCAAAGCTATCAACAGCTTGAATAAGCTTATATGAGTTGTAATGAAGCCATTTGAAGCCTGGCATTTAGATTATTTAAAACTGGTTTTATCAAAGCAAATATAAGAACAAGAAACTTAACCAAACTTTTAATTGTTACTAGAAATGAGTTAAAACTGACTAAATAACCTTAGTTTATTACAAGAAAGATAAAGATTACAATTTTTAAACTAAATTAAGACATAAAAATAAAATCGACATACATGAAAAATAAAACTAAAAACTACTGCTAACTATGACTTCTCTTCCTTGTATTTATCATCAAAAAGTCTTCCACTTGTCCTCTGAGCAAACCCCACTTAAATTCTGAGCCATTGGATGAGTTGATTGGTTTATAGCCATTGATGGCTTTTTGGCGGGAAATTGGTATATTGCAACTGGGGGGTTGAGTGAGGGGGTTGAAGATGCATTTAATGCCCTTTGGAGTTGTGTGGAGGTGGGGGGAACAAGAAAATGTGAAGGTGAGGAGGGGGGATGGGAGGTAGTGTGTTGCAGGCACAGTTGTTGAAGAAGAAGAATTTTGGCGCGTTTGTTTGTTGACCAGAGGGTTTGACTGGGGAGTATTAATGCCAGGGGGTCCAAAATGTATATTGACAGGGGGTCACAAGGGTAAAAGGCAGGGTCCAAATGGGTTTATGACAAGGGTCCAAGGTCAAAAAGGTTTTAATGACAAGGACTTTTGTGTAATTTCTGAAATTCAAGGGACCAAAACTGCCAATTCATCAAAGATGTTTCAAGGGACCAAAAGTAACAAGCTTCAATAGCTCAAGGACCTATCTTGACATTTTCAAATTTCCAAAGGTCATTTTTGCCAATTTTGAAACTTGGAGGACCAATTTTGTAATTTCTCAAAACTTTTGATATTTTTCACCAAAGGACTAATTTTGACAAGTTATGATTTTAAAAGGACCTTTGGTGATTTTTATTTTGAAATTAAGGCTCGGGGACTGCTTTCGACAACTTTTGAATCTTTGGGGGTGAAGCGCCAATTATGCAAACTTAGCTCATTTTCATCGATTTTGAACATTTTGCATCCGAAACATATAAAATGCAATTTTGGAATATTTTCGATATTTTGATGCATTTACGAGCATTTTAAGTGTTTTGCGATTCAGTTGACTAAAATGATGAGTATTTACACACTCATCATACATGCGATCTCATTTCGGTTCAACAATTCTTGTTGGTAGTGTTGGTGGTTGTAGATCATGTTATATCACGGTGATATCACGATGTTTCTTTCGATGAGTTGTTGGTGGTGTAGCTTTTTGCATTTTGTTCTTGTTGTGTTTTCTAAGCTTAAATGTCTAGCAATGGATTTTGTTAATTTGCTTGGTATTGTTAGTGTTGTCGGTGATGATGTTGTTCCTTTGTTCACTTCTTGATTTGACTTTGTTATTTTTTAGCAAAGGTCTTTTTCCTTTCACCTTCACCCCGCTTTTTGCTTATTTTATTCTTGATATTCAAATGCATAAAATATATACCATGTTAGTGTATGAATAGTTCATTGTTTTTAATATCATCGTGATATATAAATTGAATAAGTAAAAAGTAAAAGTAACTCCCAATGCCGTCTTCCACGGGTTATGGGTACCCAATACCGCTTCCGGTGTTTGGGGAGGTTAAGATGTAGACGACCTTACCCCACCTAAGGTAGAGGTCGCTTCCAGTTCTACCAGAGGTAGAAAGGACCTCCGACCTTTTGTAGGGAGTGAGGATCGAACCCACGACCTCTCGGTTGAGAGGCAAGGGTTTTCCAACCGATCCAACCCTACTTGTTATAAATTGAATAAGTATCGTCATCAAATATAATAGGTGATATACTACCAACAAGCAATCATTACAACTGTTGTATCACGGTGATATACTACAACTAAGCAATCGTTGTAACTGTTGTATCACATGTGATATACTAACAATAAGCAAACATTGAAGCTGTTGTATCGTGGGTGATATACTACCAACTAATACTAGAGTCAAATACCGCTTTTAAACATATCGAAGCATGCCCAATCTATCCATTATGCACATATATCTACCACAAATCTAACAAAAGCATGTTACATCACAATATTTATTTTAGCTCATTAAGTCTCTCATATTATCACAATAATCATCTAACCTTCACAACAATCCCTCAATAAACTACAAAATCTAAAAACAACAAAGTGTTCATCTTGTAGAATAAATATCCGTGTTTTTAGGAATACGATTATAACATTCTCTTGAAAGTATACATACATTCTCATCGAATGTGTATGTATCACCGGTGATACAACACATAAGCTAAATGTTAAATCAAGTATGCCGCATACATTCGTGGTTTTATCACGTTAATTTTCTAAAGGAAACATGCTTATACGTTACAATATACCTTTACTTTTATGAATCTCGGAGATGGAGTCAAAATTTGATTGACGACGTAACTACATTTACTCACGATAAATAGTAGATCATCAAAACTTTTAGCAAAAAAAAGTTTAACTATGATTACAAAACAATAACACTAAAATATCAAAAGTGAGATTATACATTACATATAATAAATCTTAACAAGTAAACAAAAAAACCTATCAAATAAACAAAAATTTCACAAGTGATAATACAAATATCACTAGCGATAATACATATATACAGTTCAACTTCAAATATCACTGGTGATACTGCATGTATGATACTTTCACTCACACATTTCATCAAACACTTGGTGTGCATCCATGTATACAAAGTGTTTTGCTCAGAAACTCAACCAAATGTAAACACTAAAAAACACAACCAAAAGCATACCACAATTACAATAAAAATCACACCAAAACAAATTCATTTTTTTGTATCACATGTATATATATTAATAAACAACTAAAATCAACAAAAAAGCAAAAAAAATCTTCATAAACACTATAAAAAACAGAAATATAAGAATAAAATCACAACAAATTGTTAATAAATAACAAAATAATGAATTGGAAGTGCCATACCTATTTTTTTTTTCTGGATCTGGTTTTGATTGCCTTGATTCGTTCACTTTTATGTGTTTTTTTTATTTTTTATTTTGACGGTTAAGATTGGATGATTTGTGATGTTTTTCTTTTATTTTGAAGACTTCATTTAGATAGAGAAAGTGTTATCTGTGTGTTTTTGTGTGAGTAATATTTGTGAGAAATGATGTGTTTGGTGTGTGGGTTGGGGTAGAATAATAATTTACAATAGTAGTCCTCCGTGTTTTCTTCATTAAAATTTGTCATTTGATCCAACGGTGCAAATCTATTCTTTGGTATGCATCAATCCAAAGGTATGTAAAATAAAGTGCCTCTCAAATACATACCACTTATACATATGACATCCAATTATAGAAGCTAGGCCAAACACACACACACAAATATATATACTCAGTATATATATCCCACAATATATGGCATGGATGTAGGCTTCAACATACTACTAGAGTAACTTCAAAGCTGCCTTCTCGAACTGGCTCCATCTTTGTTCCAATGTCCCAGTGTATCCGGTTGACATCCTAACCAAACCGGGCGATATTCCAGCTAATGCTTGCTCCGTTTCATTTAGCTCGCTGCTTGTGCTGCTACCCGAACATGACATCAAGGTCTCGTAATACCCCAAACTAACAGCCATGAGCCCGAACCTAGTGTCGTTTTGTAACAAATCCATCAGCTTGTTAGCCCTTGCTTGGGTCCCCATATCCAAGCATAGCATCCCACCATACCCATAGTCCTTATTTGAGATAGATTTTAGGAGATGGTGGTCAGGATGGTCTTCTAGGCCTGGATAGATGACCTTTAGTCCCATATCTTTCATCCTTTGAGCGTAGACCAACGCCCTGTGGCAATGCTCTTTCATTCGAAGACCTAAATGAGGGATTCGTTGAGACAGATCGAATGCAACCTTGACATTCATGGTTGGACCTAAAAGCATTAAAGATCCTTGATGAAGGTCCATCATTGAGTTTACTAGGCTTGCAGATCCACAAACAGCTCCTGCAAACCATAAGAATAAATTTAATTAGTTGTGCAATACAATTGATTGCCTACACCAAGTATCCTGTTGTTTTCTACATATTAATTTAGCATCTATAATGGCGGGGGGAAATCTTATGAGCTTATGCTAAATTCGAACCCAAGTCCGCTATTAGTGCTTAACTAGTGATTGAAGTCGAACCTAAAATTAACTTAATAAAGACTTATTTCACCAGGTACAAACCCTTTACCCAAAAAAAACTATGTTAGATTTGAATCTATAGAGAGTTTAATCCAATTTATATATTTCGATAGTTGATTAATTAGATAGTAAAAATAAACGGCATGTGTACGTAAGGCAGATTCTCCATGCATAAGAAAAATAGTATATGAATACATGAATTCAGGCAAAACATGCATGCAACGTACCAGCAATAATATCACCTCCTCCACTGATATACTTGGTGATACTATGAACTACGACGTCAGCACCTAGCCTTGCTGGAGAAATGACCATTGGCGCAAAGGTGTTGTCAACCACCACCGTTACACCTTTCTCATGAGCTATCCTCGAAAGCTCTGGAATATTTGCCACTGTCAAAGTCGGATTAGATATGGACTCAAAGAATAAAACCTTTGTGTGTCCTTCAACGATTGCCTCCTTAACCTTCTTCAAATCCTGTATATTAACAAAGGATGTCTTTACGTTCGTCTTCCTTGGAAGAAAATGGGTGAGAAGGGCATGAGTTCCACCATATAGTGTTGGAGACGCCACTATATGGTCCCCACTGCTTACTAGCTGTAACAGAACTGATGAGATGGCAGATATGCCACTAGAAGTGCAGTATGCCGCCTCTGTCCCCTCCATAGCCGCAATCTGGCGGCCAAGGTTAAGGACTGTAGGGTTAAAATGGCGGCTGTAGATAAAAAAATCATGATCAGGGCCTAGCTCTCCTGCAAACATGCGAGTAAGAGTCTCAGGCTCCATGACAGTGAAGGTGGCAGATGTTTCGATGGACATGTTAACTCCACCATGCTCTCCGAATATATGGCGACCATTTGCTAAAGCCCACGTAGGATCTTCCAGCGTGGGCTTTGTAATCTGGCTCTTGCGGTTGAAATCATCTTCCTGATTAGTGTCATCAGGATTCGGCCTTTTCTTTGAGGAGGACGAGATAATGTTCATGTTAGGAACTGCTTCGGCCATTGATGGAAACTTTGTAGATAGTATGTAGAATTTAAATTGAAGAGAAGATGAAGAAAATGGATGAAGGGAGGGTTGGTTTATAGAGGATTAAGGGGTAAGAAGTGGAACTTTTGTCTGGTGTGAATGGATATCAATATCCTAGATAACATTCGAATAGACGTCATGCAGTTGATGCAAGAAATGCATCATTTAAATAATTAACATTTCCTCTAGAATTGATATTTTATCATATGCTAATATTCTAAAGCCATGTGAATTGTATATTTATACATTAGGCGGCCATAGCTAACATGCCATTTATGCTCTGTTCTCGAGTTCATTTTTAAAAAGAAAGAAAAAAAATGATAAAAAATTGAAATTTTATTGTGTTTTTGAGTTTTTCTTAGACAGAAAGGAAATAAGACACAAAGAAAATGACAGAAAATTTCTTATGATTTTCCTATAAGAATTTTCCGCCCAAATATGAGTGGATTTAGACGGAAACAATCCTACACTCGCACTATTTAGTATATAATGACCAATATAACTTTCAGCATTTGCTAATATTCGACTCTTATGATAAAATGAACATATTTAAAAGTGCGTAAATGTAATTATGTCTCGTCTCCTTTTCTTCCCAACTCGAGAACACAATATATATTTTCCTTTCATTTCATTTCAACTCGAGAACATGAAATATAAAATCAATTTTCTTTCCTTTCCTTTCCTTTTCTTTTCTCTTCTCTTCTTTACACATCATTTCTATCCCCGCCTAAAAAAACTCGAGAACGCAGTGTTAGTGTAATTAGCAAATAATATATTCACTATAAATGTTTCAAAAGCTAGATTTTAATAAGTACTACATCTGTCTCAAAATTATAGTCCCCGTTTGACTTTTTTGTTTTTTCTTTTTAAACTTTAACCTCAAATATTTTTGTTTTATGGTTGCTGAAAATTTTATCAATGAAAATACATTTAAAACTCATATATTTTGAATCAAGTATTATATAACACAAAGAAGAATATTTAAAATTATAGTTGTAAAAGAAAAACTGAAAAAATTAAACGAAAGCTATAATTTTGATACGGAGGTCTTATGACTCAGTTGGCAAAGTCATTCTATCTAATGTAATTGGCGCATAGATTTACTATAAAATATAGGGGGATTTTCATATATCCCCACATATACACCCATATTTACATATTTCCCCAAACACAAGTTTTTTATGCATGATGTACAAGCACATTAAAGCACCGTTAGGAAATATGTAAATATGCCAGATGAAGATATATGTAAATGCCCCTAAAATATAAATGAATCATGCTAGATTTACTAATAAAAATAAGTGGGTCCTTCCCAAACTCTTAAAAGATTTTTGGCCCAAATACTGTTTTTATATCTTTAGCTTGTTTATCAAGGAAACGAGTAAAAACCCGCTGCCGTCTTTGCGGTGCTTTTCAAAATTTTGTTCTCGCGTTTTTTTTTTTTTTTTTTTTTTTTTTTTTCAGGTGCGTTTTGGAATGTGACTCACGCTAGCATGAACGGACAGTTATATTCTATGTGCCTACGTTATGTTAATCCGGATCGGAAAAAAATTGTTTAAACACTCTATTATTTAAAAGTGGGCGGTCTAAGGTTTCTCAGGTTTTTTTGGACGCTATTTTTTGAGGTCCCCTTTTTTTTTGGTAAATCGCATTTCGAAATTTGACCTACGCTATTATGAACGGAAGGTTATTTTTTATGTGACTGCGTTATGTGTTTATGCCTAAATCCAGATTGTATCACGGTTAAATTTATTTTAAAAAGTGTTCGGTTTAAGGTTTGTCTGGTTTTTTTGGATGCTATTTTTTGCAATTTTTTGTTTATTTTTTTCGAAGTGTGTTTTGGAATTTGACTTGCGCTATTATGGAGGGCAGGTTATTTTGTATGTGTCTGCGTTACGTGTTTATGTCTAAACCTTAGTTGTCTCGTATTTGGATTTATTTTAAACAATGCAAACTCGACCGGGAAAAATTATTTTAAAGATTCCATAATTTAAAAGTGGTCGGTTTAAGGTTTCTCGGGTTTTTAGATACTATTTTGTAAGCTATTCAAGTGCATGTTTTTTTTTCAATTCCTATGCAAAGTGTTTTGTTTTATAGTGTAGGAGTTTATATTGCAACTAATCAAGTTTTCTTTGCTTCGCTTTCGCTTATGTTTTGTAATAATCCTTTTCTCCCAATTTTTTCATTTAATGAGATTTTTTGGATTGGGTTTGATGGGCTTTCGGGTATATATAGTCAAATTATTGGTGAGATCCCTAATTTTTTTGTAATCGTTGTTCGTTGTTTTATTTTCTCATTAACCGTGACGATAAACGATGGTGAGCACTCCTAACATTGATGTGTTGAAACAGGCATGCGGTTTGAGTGATATTGCTACGTGTTTTAAGTTCATGTTTAAGAGCGAGGTTGTGGAAGCCCGTGGTCTGTTGCTAAGGTTGGAGGACGAATGTAGGCAGTTAAGGGATAAGGTACAAAAGCGTGAGCGTACATCTGGGGAACTTTATTTTCTTGGTCCATTTCATGAAAAGGGGGTTGACGCGTTGGGATGTGTTGTGAACGCCCAAATAGCCGAGCATCATATTTTGCAAGGTCTGGAAGGGACGGTTGGTCTTGTCCGTGATGCGGTTGCCTAGTTGGAAGGCCATGTGACACTCATGGAGATCAATGAAGAACTCTCGGATGGTTAGTGGGCTTGGTAGTTTGCCTTTTGTGTTTTGGGCATTTTCTAATTAAGTACTGTTGTTAGTTGTGGTTTGTATAAGTTGTAATTATGGTGAAGCCTCTCTAATAGAAAATCTTCATCTTAGAGATGCTGAAGGTATTAACACTTTGCCAGCCACTGAAATTTTTGAACAACTCTCATTGATGGGGTATAGACATGATGACACTTTCAATTTTCACAAAAGTCAGTTTTCCCCACAATGGAGGTTTCTAATTCATACCCTCCTACATTGCTTGAGTCACAAAAGGACTGGCTGGGATACCTTTCCCACAAACATAGCCACAACCTTGATCTGCCTTGCAACAGTCAGGGTGTTCAATTTTTCAAACTATATTTTTGAGGGTATGTTTATAAATGCGATTAGCAAAACCAAGTTTATGATTGTCACACCCCAAATTTACTGCTTTGCGTGAATGGAATTCTGGGATTGATGTCATAGCATCACAATCACAGTTATATCGAGCGACCTAAAGTGTCGTTTGGAAAATACATCGTTTGATTTATTAAAATAATCAGAGTTTACAAAGTAGGTCCCAAATGTAAATCAACTTGTGCGGAAATAAGTTTATTACAATTCAAACGATGTTTTAAAGTACGTAAAACCCAAGTGAGACGCGTCGTCACCACGACTCCATAATGTGTCCAAATGCATGCCATGAAGTGAATGCCTTAGATACCTGAGATAAAACATGCTAAAAGTGTCAACACAAAGGTTGAGTGAGTTCATAGAGTTTGTTTTGAAATGTAAAGCTTTCCAAAATCGTTTATGCAGCAAAGGCATTGTAAATCCACCCAGTTCCAAGTTCCGCCCATACAAAACTTGCAACATGTGTGTTCACAACCCATTGCCAAGGTGTATATAGAGTTTATGTTCAAGTGCATGATGTCAAATGAGTTTTTATGTAGCAAAGGCATTGTAAATCCACTCAGTTCCAAGTCCCGCCCATACAAAACTTGCAACCTGTGTGTTCACAACCCACTGCCAGAATGTGTACAGTTTATGTTCTAAACATATGATGTTCAATGAATTCACATAATAATGTATGACTCAATATATCGATGTTTACTTGCCATAATTAGACCAAGACCATCAGTTCAATGAATGTACCAAGACCATCAGTCCAATGAATATACCAAGACCATCAGTCCAATGAATATACCAAGACCATCAGTCCAATGAATATACCAAGACCATCGGTCCAATGAATGTACCAAGACCATCATCCGGTGAATATACCAAGACCATCACTCCAATGAATATACCATGTAAATACTACGTATGGCAAAACTGTTACTACGCATGACTAAGCATTTCAATTCGGCTAAACATGTAATTTGCAAATTGTCATGAATGCAATAAACATTATTGAGCATGTATCTCCCCCAAAGAGTTTAAGAACAACATTTAAAACAAGAAAAGTGGGGCTATGGAACTCACTTGGATAAACTGGAATAATGGCAAAAGTGTGTACACTGAGGTTTATAATGTAATGCGTCAACCGGGACCTATTATCAATGATATGATATGTCATGAGTTGCAATGTAATGTTATGCATGCACTTCGTATGTTATTTATACCATTTACGAGTTTTGAAAATATTACTAAATCGTCGAAAAATACTCTTTTGACGTCTCGACCAATCAAAATGACTTTACATGTTTTGGCGTCAAAATGTCATCCTACAATGGTTTTATAATGATTTTGGTGAAATTACCATTTTTCGTCGCAAAACAATGTCGTCGGAAAAATCATGAAATCAACAAAAATGGCTCGGAAAAGTGATCGTAAAAGCGGTGTCGTCGATCGTTAGAGAACGAACTCGACGGTTTTGGAAAGTTTGTATCGATATCTAAAAGTTTCAGTTCAGGAGTTTTCGTTCAAAAGGTCTCGATCATAAAGATATCAAAGGCTAAAGATGGTGGTTTTGGCTAATGTTGTGCAGAAAATGAGTTTCGGCCAATGTTTGAACATCCGTAGATAATTCACCATAACTTCGCTTGACAAACGGCTTTTTGTTTTGAAAAATATGACCGATGAACTTGATTTTACTAGAAGACACTTTGTTATAAAAAGTTTTGCATCATGGTTAAAAACTGCCGCAAACATGGACGATAGAGCTAATGAAATACTTGTTACGTCAAAAATAATATAATTTTTGAAATTAATACTTACGGCAACTTTATGAAAGCGGTCATATATTTGTCGTTTAAACTCCGTTTCACGTAAAGTATGTCCTTAGCTTCGTATCAAGTAAACTAATATATTTTGAGAAGTCGAAATAATTTATGAAGCTTAAGGCTCGTTTTGACCCAAAACACTAAAAACTGCATGCTGTCTTTTTCGAAAATAATACTTTTCGTCGTAAACTTTAAAAATTCACCACGGCTTCGTTATAACTCCGTTTTTATCCGTTCAAGCGGCCACGGATTCGTTTTAAAGTATATTTTCTAATTATCAAGGCCAAAAGGTCGTACCATCAGTGAGTTTTTCCAGAAATTCGTTTTAAGGACAGAACGTAATATATAGTTTACGAAAATAGTTTTTCTCGGACAAATCCTATTCTAATCCCTTCAAATCAACTCCAAAGCTAATCTAATCCTACCATACACCTTCTTAGGGTGTCATGGGTTCCTAATCACCATCAAGACCAAAGAGTAACTTGGGAATAATTATAGGATGACTATAAGTATATAAAACCTCTAAAATCATGAAATAAATGGTATAAATTACATAACATGCATATAAGCTCCAAAAATGAAGAGAAACATATGAAAATGAAAAGGAAACATGAAAATGATAAAGAAATGCTTACTAGTGAAAATGATGAGGTGAAAGTAACAAGGATTAGCCTAAATACTCTTGGTTTTTATTTCAAAACCTTATATAGAGTATATACTAGATTGATTTATAACTTGAGCTTGATCAAAAAAAATGGTGATCCCTTGGAGCTTGATGTTAGAACCGGTTTTGGAGAAGCCAAAGAAAGGAGAGAACTTTTAACACTTGAAGTAAAATGAATGAATGATGTGAATTAAATAAGGTGGAGTGTAAGTATATGTAATCAAGAAAAATATCACTAACTCATAATGCAAATCCATAGGGCGGATTTTATGGACTTGTGTTTCTCAATTATTTATTTATTTTTATTTTTTTTTTAAATGTTGCAACTTGTATGTTTTTGTGATAATTTGTAGAAGAAAGTAAGTAAAATGTAAGTAAAATGTACAATTATAGGTAAATGAGAATTTTTGGTGCAAGTAAGTTTTTAATAAGTCAAAATAGATTGTATTGAGGTGATAAAAATTGTAAAAATACTTTCCTTGTGAAAATCGGGTGATAAAATAATTGTCGTAAAATTTTTAAGAAAACAACGTAATAATTAAATTTTAACGATTAAAATACCAATTAAATGTGAAACACTAGGAAAACTAAAAATATAGTTTTTATGAACTAAATGTGAGTTTAAAAATACCTCGGGATCATTTTTGAAAGTAACGGGTTAAATAGTCAAAGTAAAAACTCACGCGATAAAAATTATTAAACATAAAAATTACGCGTTGAAGGGTGAAATGAAATGTCGTGAATGAATCAATGAGATGCACATGATGTCAATGAAATGTAGACTAATCATAGTCCATATGAAATGTACGTGATGTCATGATCATGAATTCGCCGCTAAACCTCCAAGGTTCGCAATTTGAAACAAGTAAACCAAGTTTACTAAAATGTTGAAATAATGAGACATGAGCGGTGTAGAAATGACCAAAGTACGGATTGTCACATTCGCCCATCAAAAAGGAATTCAGTCCACGAATTCAATCGTTATTAGGTCTAACGGGTTTAGGGTTTGATGTAGCAAACTTTCCCATTCCCGAGCAAAACCCTCAAAGGACTTTTGGTAACCGATTTTTACTTAATCTCACAACTCATCAAACAAGAACTGTCATGAGATTAGGCTAATCGGTTTAAGTAACAACTTGTTTCTAGCTCGATCTTTGCAACTCATCAAACAAGAAGCTGTCACGCGGATCAAGCTGAAACAAGTGGTTTTGAAAAAAAATCTTTTGAAAATTTGGCTCGATTACGAATTGCTTACTCATATAAGACTACTACTCCTTCATTGCATGATTCTTCCCGAATTAGACATAGGTGATCGTGCTATGTATAATTTAGAGTAACTATGCAATGCTTGGACTAATCGACTCATATGTTGTTTGGTGTTGAGTCAACTGATGTTAAAATTGTGATGAACATCGAGGAGAGAAGACATGGAGATGTGTCGTTAAAATGATAGTTAAAGTAACAAGAATAAAGACCCACGTAAATGATAACAAATCGGAAAGAAAATAAAGTACGATAGATGAGAATATTTTACAACGAGTAGTTTAGCAAAAGTAATACATCGTTAAGTTATAAAGTTTCGGATACGATGGAAGACATAAAATTAGTACAACATAGTACATAAGAAGAAATAAGACATTAGTTTCGAACTTCTTGGTCTTCGCGTCGTTGATACCTTGACGAGCTCCTTCTAACATATATACATTCCCATGAGCACCTTCGACTTGTTGACCTTGGTTTTGAGGACATTGATTCCGATAGTGTCCTTGCTCCCGCATCGTAACATGTAACCATGGCCTTGCCTCTACAATTCTCGCAAGGTGTCCCAGTTGTTGACACTTGTAGCACTTAGCGGGACAAAGACCCGTGTGATGATACTTACATCGATTACATAGTGGGTAGGTTCCGCATAACCTCTGCCTTCTATTGGTGCGGCAACATATACCATCGCAGTTTCTTGCCCTCTTTTCTGCTTGTTGATGATGGTTAGTGTTGTGGTTGTGGTTGTTATAATCTCCTTGGTCGCCTTCCCATTTCCTTTTGTTGTTGTTGAGTTGGTTATCACCGTTGTTGTTGTTGTTGTTTTGGTTGGTGTTTGTGTACTTGCCTCTTCACTACCGGGCCGTGAGCTTTTGAGTTAATCGAATAGCTTCCTCAATCGTTTGGGGTCGGAAGAAGTCACATCGCCTTGAATAATTTCGGAAGTCCCCGATGAAAGCCTCTAACAACTTCTCATTATCGAAACCATGGACGGGCATAACAGCCAATTCTTGGAATCTCCGAATGTAAGTGTCAATATCGTACCCAATGGTTACTAATTCATAGAACTCCGTCTCCAACTTTTTGATTTACGTTAGGACAAAACTTCTTAGTCACCAAGACCTTAAATTCTTCCCACGTAAGCTTAAAAGCATTCTCCATCCCAATCGGTTGGCGTAAGAATTCCACCATGACAACGCTCCATCGAGTAAAGTACTCGTAGCATACTTAACCTATCATCATCCGGACGGTTACAAAGCAAGAATCTGACTCCAACTTTTCAAACCATCTAACCATTCTTGTTGCTCCCTCGGTACCTCGGAACTTAGTAGGTTCAAGATTTTGAAATCTTTATACGAGCATTTCTTAACCCCGATCCTCCTCATTACCGAAGATGTGCAGCGGCTAGCTAAGCGGCCGGCGAAGACCATGGCCTCAAAGAATGCAGATGACCACCGTTTCCTTTCAACTCTTAGAGCATTTGCAATGCTATCATTCACTAACCACGAATAGCTTGGGTCATTTCAACTGTAGCTTTCTTGATGCCATATCTTCTAAATAAGAGGAAATGTGAGACATAGCCAAAATCCGATGTTAATAATAAACGCTCCAAAGAATTGTGATAAGTAATGATAAATTTGAGATTATGTTTTCAAAATGATCGACAGGTTCCGAAAAGATGGGTTATGAGGTGTTGTAAGTGCTTCAAATGTATGATGGTTTAGTAACTTAGTGTGTGAATAAAGTGTAACTCGACATGTTAGTGGTGAAACAAAGGAGTGAGAGTGACTTCGCCCTATTTAAAGGTTTATCTCGGCATTCGACGTTATCGGTGATGAGTCAATTGATATAAAAATTTGTGATAGGGAATGACAAGGAATTCTCCATGTTAGAGTATGAGAAAAGGATAATGGGATGGGAATCTAAAGGCATCCATGTGACAATCGTTTTGAAATGAAAGTAAATAACTCAAAAAATGCACTTATAACCCGCATGTAAAGTGAACATGCACTTGTGATGAAATGATGAGATGCTATGATGATGTAGTTATAGTCTAGGTCAATGATGCAACCTAGTTCTCTATAATCTGAAGCTCGATGCCAATCTGTCACACCCCAAATTTACATTGCTTTGCGTGGAATGGAATTCACAGGGATTGGTTGTCATAGCATCACAATCACAGTTATATCGAGCGACCTAAAGTGTCGTTTGGAAAATACATCGTTTGATTTATTAAAATAATCGAGTTTACAAAGTAGGTCCCAAATGTAAATCAACTTGTGCGGAAATAAGTTTATTACAATTCAAACGATGTTTTAAAGTACGTAAAACCCAGTGAGGCAGCGTCGTCACCACGACTCCATAATGTGTCCAAATGCATGCCATGAAGTGAATGCCTTAGATACCTGAGATAAAACATGCTAAAAGTGTCAACACAAAGGTTGAGTGAGTTCATAGAGTTTGTTTTGAAATGTAAAGCTTTCCAAAATCGTTTATGCAGCAAAGGCATTGTAAATCCACCCAGTTCCAAGTTCCGCCCATACAAAACTTGCAACCTGTGTGTTCACAACCCATTGCCAAGGTGTATATAGAGTTTATGTTCAAGTGCATGATGTCAAATGAGTTTTTATGTAGCAAAGGCATTGTAAATCCACTCAGTTCCAAGTCCCCCATACAAAACTTGCAACTTTGTGTGTTCACAACCCACCGCCGAATGTGTACAGTTTATGTTCTAAACATATGATGTTCAATGAATTCACATAATAATGTATGACTCAATATATCGATGTTTACTTGCCATAATTAGACCAAGACCATCGGTTCAATGAATGTACCAAGACCATCGGTCAATGAATATACCAAGACCATCGGTCCAATGAATATACCAAGACCATCATCCAATGAATATACCAAGACCATCGGTCCAATGAATGTACCAAGACCATCATCCAGGTGAATATACCAAGACCATCATCCAATGAATATACCATGTAAATACTACGATGGCAAAGCATTACGCATGACTAAGCATTTCAATTCGCTAAACATGTAATTTGCAAATTGTCATGAATGCAATAAACATTATTGAGCATGTATCTCCCCAAAGAGTTTAAGAACAACATTTAAAACAAGAAAAGTGGGGCTATGGAACTCACTTGGATAAACTGGAATAATGGCAAAAGTGTGTACACTGAGGTTTATAATGTAATGCGTCAACCGGGACCTATTATCAATGATATGATATGTCATGAGTTGCAATGTAATGTTATGCATGCACTTCGTATGTTATTTATACCATTTACGAGTTTTGAAAATATTACTCGTCGTCGAAAAATACTCTTTTGACGTCTCGACCAATCAAAAATGACTTTACATGTTTTTGGCGTCAAAATGTCATCCTACAATGGTTTTATAATGATTTTTGGTGAAATTACCATTTTTCGTCGCAAAACAATGTCGTCGGAAAAATCATGAAATCAACAAAATGGCTCGGAAAAGTGATCGTAAAAAGCGGTGTCGTCGATCGTTAGAGAACGAACTCGACGGTTTTGGAAAGTTTGTATCGATATCTAAAAGTTTCAGTTCAGGAGTTTTCGTTCAAAAGGTCTCGATCATAAAGATATCAAAGGCTAAAGATGGTGGTTTTGGCTAATGTTGTGCGAGAAAATGAGTTTCGACCAATGTTTGAACATCCGTAGATAATTCACCATAACCCGCTTGACAAACGGCTTTTTGTTTTGAAAAATATGACCGATGAACTTGATTTTACTAGAAGACACTTTGTTATAAAAGTTTTGCATCATGGTTAAAAGCGCCGCAAACATGGACGATAGAGCTAATGAAATACTTGTTACGTCAAAATAATATAATTTTGAGAAATTAATACTTACGGCAACTTTATGAAAACGGTCATATATTTGTCGTTTTAAATCCGTTTTCTCGTAAAGTATGTCCTTAGCTTCGTATCAAGTAAACTAATATATTTTTGAGAAGTCGAAATAATTTATGAAGCTTAAGGCTCGTTTTGACCCAAAACACTAAAACTGCATGCTGTCTTTTTCGAAAATAATACTTTTCGTCAGTAAACTTTAAAAATTCACCACGGTTTCGTTATAACTCCGTTTTATCCGTTCAAGCGCCACGGATTCGTTTTAAAGTATATTTTCTAATTATCAAGGCCAAAAGGTCGTACCATCAGTGAGTTTTTCCAGAAATTCGTTTTAAGGACAGAACGTAATATATAGTTTACGAAAATAGTTTTCTCGGACAAATCCTATTCTAATCCCTTCAAATCAACTCCAAAGCTAATCTAATCCTACCATACACCTTCTTAGGGTGTCATGGGTTCCTAATCACCATCAAGACCAAAGAGTAACTTGGGAATAATTATAGGATGACTATAAGTATATAAAACCTCTAAAATCATGAAATAAATGGTATAAATTACATAACATGCATATAAGCTCCAAAAATGAAGAGAAACATATGAAAATGAAAAGGAAACATGAAAATGATAAAGAAATGCTTACTAGTGAAAATGATGAGGTGAAAGTAACAAGGATTAGCCTAAATACTCTTGGTTTTTATTTCAAAACCTTATATAGAGTATATACTAGATTGATTTATAACTTGAGCTTGATCAAAAAAAATGGTGATCCCTTGGAGCTTGATGTTAGAACCGGTTTTGGAGAAGCCAAAAGAAAGGAGAGAACTTTTTTAACACTTGAAGTAAAAATGAATGAATGATGTGAATTAAATAAGGTGGAGTGTAAGTATATGTAATCAAGAAAAATATCACCAACTCATAATGCAAATCCATAGGGCCGGATTTTATGGACTTGTGTTTCTCAATTATTTATTTATTTTTATTTTTTTTTTAAATGTTGCAACTTGTATGTTTTTGTGATAATTTGTAGAAGAAAGTAAGTAAAATGTAAGTAAAATGTACAATTATAGGTAAATGAGAATTTTTGGTGCAAGTAAGTTTTTAATAAGTCAAAATAGATTGTATTGAGGTGATAAAAATTGTAAAAATACTTTCCTTGTGAAAATCGGGTGATAAAATAATTGTCGTAAAATTTTTAAGAAAACAACGTAATAATTAAATTTTAACGATTAAAATACCAATTAAATGTGAAACACTAGGAAAACTAAAAATATAGTTTTTATGAACTAAATGTGAGTTTAAAAATACCTCGGGATCATTTTTGAAAGTAACGGGTTAAATAGTCAAAGTAAAAACTCACGCGATAAAAATTATTAAACATAAAAATTACGCGTTGAAGGGTGAAATGAAATGTCGTGAATGAATCAATGAGATGCACATGATGTCAATGAAATGTAGACTAATCATAGTCCATATGAAATGTCGTGATGTCATGATCATGAATTCGCCGCTAAACCTCAAGGTTACGCGAATTTGAAACAAGTAAACCAAGTTTACTAAAATGTTGAAATAATGAGACATGAGCGGTGTCGAGAAATGACACGAAAGCACGGATTGTCACAATGATGTATCCCAGGTTTATACAAATATTTTTGGATCTTCAGAAACAAAACCTACAGCTTCACAGAAATATTTATCCTTCAAAACTACTCACAACCAAAGTGTTTTCAAATATGTTAAGGGCTGTGGTAGGCTATAATGGGGTTGTAGTGCCTTTGTTTCCAACTATGCTTATTGCTGAGGGTGAAGGACCATCAAGCACAGGTGGCTCCCAACACACACCCACAGATCCTGAAAACTCTCCCAATCAACCACTTTCATCAACAAGTAGGCAATCCAGGTGATGGAGGGGATAGAATGGTGAGGGTTGCCACTACTCAACCAGGCTTAGAAGCTGGTGAGGATAGTGGTAACATCAATAAGACCAATCCATGCCAACACCTAGTGAGCACTCCTCACGGGGTGGACCCGAGCGAAGGCTTAAGCGGGGGTGTATCCGCTCGGGCTAAGCACAGGAGTGCATCTCAATTGCCCGATGACCCACCTCTCTCGGCGGGTAACACATGTGGAAATGGTGAGGCGACTTATCACTTCATGACATGACGGAATTGTCTGAGTTCTTATGCGAAATGTTAATACTCTGGAGATTGCTTTGGATGAACACAAGAAAGCTGCTGCAAAAGTTCATACCATGATGCTTCTAAAGATGAAAAAGCTAGAGCATCAGGTCAGGCTTCTCTCCAAGCCAACTGCAGAAGCATCTCCAGTCACCACATCTCTTAAAAGAAAGGCCGAGTTCAGAGTTTCTAGTACCTCAACAGAGGATTCTCCCAAACAGGGGAGGAGTTCTGACATTCAAGATAAAAGAGAATTTGGTCAGTGGCAAGGTGGTCAAGCTTTTCAAAGCCCTTTTGTTGATGATGAAGAAGTTCAGGTTAACATTGATGCAAAAGAAGTACTCAGCACTCCTACATGCACTATCCGTACTATCCCAGTTAGTACTGTTAGTGTTGTAGTTAGTACTCCTGGAATTATTCAATTAGTATTAAGTCCCATTGTCCAAGTAGCTACTGAACTACAACAAGAAACAACTACAGAGGCCACTACCATCACTATCACTACACATGAAGACAGTGATGAAGAAGATAGAGAGAAACATGCTGCATTGGGACTTCAAAGCTTGAAGAAATCAGTCCCTATCTCTCCCACTTACAAGAAGACTCCTGTGTTGTATCTAAGGAAGAAGACCAAGTCTGCAGCACCCAAGCCTAAGGAAAAAAAGGTTTTTATTCAAGAAGGAGGTGCTCCACCACCACCAACCTCCTCAGCTCCAAAGATAGATCCTAAAGACAAAGGCAAGGGGATTCTGGAAGAAGAACCAAAGAAGAAAAAGTTGTCTAGGGCTAAGATTGAAATGTTGAATGAAAAAGCAGCAAGGAAGCTTGCAACAGAATGGGATGAGCAAGAGTTACAGAAAGAAGCTGCAGAAAAAGAAAAGAAAAAGATGGCTAAATTGGATGAAGACTGGCAAACATAGGATGACATGAGAGCCAAAGTAGAAGCAACTCAGGAAGTACAACAGAAGCTGCAACAAGATCAGAGTACAAGTGTTAATGAAGCAGCTCAGTTGTTTAGTGAAATATTGGCTAGAAGACAGAGCCGGTTGAGACTTCAAAGAGAAATTGAAAAGGCCTCAAGACCTCCAAACAAAAGTCAGCAAAAGATGTATCTCTGTAAATACATCAAGTATCAAGGTGAAGACAGAAGAACATTGAGGCAACTTAATCAGTTATCTTGGGAGACACTTCAAAAATTGGCTGATTTAACTCAAAGACGATTTCTGGACTTCAAACCTATGCATGAAGATGATTTTGTTGAAAGATCATAGCCAATTGGAAGCTACAAAAGACCATCTGAAGAAGGAGCTTCCTCAACTGCACCCAAAAGACTGAAAGCATCTGAAGATGAAGGTGGACTCACTGAAGAGGAGCTCAATCAGATGGTGTTAATTGAAGCTCCAAAAGAAGCATTGTATTCAAAGCCCATCAATACCAGATACCCAATCATCAATTGGGATATCTACACTGAAGATGGAAAGAGGCATTGGAGGATTCATAGGGCAGGTGGAAGGACAAGTTCCTATTTATACTTGGTAGATTTATTTGCATTCATTAATAGGGAGGATCTACTCAAGCTATGGGAGTTAGTCAAAGAAAGGTTCAAGAACAGAGATCCAGATAATGATAAAGATGCGGGTTACTTTATGAACTCGAATATCTTTGAACCGGATCCATCGGAGAGCAATGGAAGTTTCAACTCGGTGATGAAGCTCTCATTGGACCTGATTGATTCACATGAGACTGCACTTGGTCACTACATGCAATGGGACCGATATATACATCTTGGTTGAAAGAACTTACCCACTTGCACTTGGAACTCTTCTACAAATCTTGTGAAGAGCTAAGAATGGAAATGCGGTTGAAATGGCTAAGGAGTTCTTGATAAAGATCTTTGACCAAGTGGAAGACCTAGCGGAGGAAAGTGAGTTTGGAAGAATCTCAAGATGAAGAAACTTGTGATTACGAAACCCAATCACAAGTTTAGGGGAGGATTGTTGGGAAATTCACTTGAGGAGTTAATACTTATTATGTTAAAGTTAGTCTTGATAGTATTATTAGAAGAGTATTAACTAGTTAGTCTTGATAGTGCAAATATTAGTCTTGATAATGTTAGAGTTTGTCTTGATCTATATTAAGTATGTCTTGTAAGGTTTGTAACAGCATATCTTCTATTCCAATAGAAGATATGATATACTTAATGCATAGTTATCTCTATAAGGGATCTCCTTAGTGTATAAAAGGAGATCCTAGCTAGGTTAAGCAAATACCAATACTCTAGCCGTCTTAAGAAAAGCTTCAAGGTTGTAAACCCTAGTACTAGGAGAGTACTCGTATTATTACTTAATAATATTGAAGCTGTTGGTGTTACATTGTGTTTACTTTAATCTTCTAAAGTACATTCAAGTAGATTCCGCATACTTGTGTGTATCTACAACAAAGTTTCTCATTGTTGTTTTGGATCCATCCAAGGCAACTAACACGTTTACAAGCTAAGTGTTCTATATCCAAGGTTTGGGACTCCACAAGAGCCGATTTTATTGGTCTCAATTGAAGAGGGATGTTAGTTTATTCGTGAAAAGGTGTGTTGTCTGTCAAGAAGGAAAGAGTATTGCCCAAAATACGGGACTTTATATGCCATTACCCGTACCCGAGAGCCCTTGGGTTGATATTTCTATGGATTTTGTGCTAGGACTTCCTCGTACCCAACGGGGAGTTGATTCGGTGTTTGTTGTTGTTGATAGGTTTTCTAAGATGGCGCATTTCATTCCTTGCAAGAAGACTTCGGATGCGGCGCATATTGCTAGGTTGTTCTTTCAAGAAGTAGTTCGTTTGCATGGAGTCCCCAAGCCAATTACTTCGAATCGAGATAGTAAGTTTCTTGCTCACTTTTGGTTAACTCTTTGGAGGCGTTTGGGTACATCATTGAACTTTAGTAGTGCCGCTCATCCTCAAACGGATGGTCAAACCGAGGTGGTCAATAGAACATTGGGAAACATGATTAGGTGTTTGTGTGGGGAAAAGCCGAAGCTATGGGATGTTTCGTTGGCTCAAGCCGAGTTTGCTTACAATAGTGCGGTTCATAGTTCAACGGGGTTTTCACCATTTGAGGTTGTTTACAAGACATCTCCAAGACAAGTGGTGGACTTGATTGATTTACCAGGAAAGACGAGTGCTCAAGCAAACAAGATTGTGGAAGAGGTTCAAGCTACTCATGAGGTTGTTAGATCCAAAATTGCCGAATCAAATGCTAAGTATAAAGCCGCTTCGGATAAGCATCGACGTGTGAAGTTATTCAAAGTTAGTGATGAAGTGATGGTGTTTCTTCGAAAGAGCGTTTTCCGGTTGGTACGTATAGCAAGTTGCAGCCGAAAAAGTATGGACCGTATAAGATTCTTCGGAAATTCAATGATAATGCTTATGTGGTTGACTTGCCGAATACTATGAATATTTCGAAGACTTTCAATGTGTCGAATATCTATGAGTTCTATCGTAGTGATGCGGATGAAGAGGAGAATTCGAGGACGAGTTCTTCTAAAGTGAGGAGGACTGATGAGGACAAGATTGAGAAACTTGCGGAGGAGTACATTGAGCACATCGAGAGTCACAAGAAGCTTCGACAAGTCAAGACATAGTTTGTGGTTTAACTACGGCATAACCCCAAGCCAAGATTACGCCGTAAATCTTTATAAATTTTGGTTTATGTTCAGTGTATCAACTACGCCGTAGTTGATAAAATAGTTACGCCATAGTTGATAAAATCAACTACGCCGTAGTTAAATTAGTTTGCTCTCGTAGTGGTAGTTACGCCGTAGTTGATAAAATCAATTACGCCGTAACCTTAGTCGGGTTTGTTTCCTATTTTAGTTTTTGAGTCGGTTTTGGACGAGTTTTTCTTGCTTGTTCCCCAAGATTGGCTTCCCTATAAATATAGGGCTTGGGTTTTATGTTTATTATTCAGTTATTCAATAAAAATTCAAGACTATGTCTTTCAAATCTTTGGGATTTGCTAAAACCTTTGTAAGGTTTTGTGTTACACGCTTCCGTTCTACGTCAGGATCTGTTTCGCTTTGATCCATGGTGTTTTATGATAGTAATAACAAACAAATTAGTTTAAGGAACTCATCATATGCATAGGTTTGACGTACTCACCTTCTAGTAATAGCATCTTTTATGACATAAACACAATCCTTAATTAATCCATACATATATGTTACAGAAATTAACAAACAGCTCAAATTGAAACATGTTGTATAAAGCATGAATCTTTTATGATAGTTGATTTTGTGAAAGTCAAACAATAATTTTTATTCTTCCAGATTTTCAAATCCATACATCAGAGATATCAGATATCTTTTAATAAATCAGATCATGTAAATCTCGTGTTATACTCTCTATCGTGACAAGTCAGCTGATGTTGGATAAAGAATCATGATTCAATCCCTAACATGTAATTTATAAATTTGATTACATTATTGTATCATTCTCTAATCTCGTTCACACATGTTTTATGTATATGTGTACACACTTTTCTAACCATATTTGAAGGTTATGTTTAATCAACAGAAATAGAAAATTATGTCTTGTACCAAAAAGATTATTGCTAATGGTACGTTAAAATGAACCTCTATTTCTATAGATCCATGGTTACTTCTTTATAGTTTTATGTAAACATTGTGTCTTATGGACACAATATCTAAAAATGTTAATGTACATGTTCTAAGTCAGACTTAGGTTTTGCATTTTCTAAGTCAGATTCGTTGTTGTTGTACTGTAGTATATACCAATAGATGAACTTCCGATGTTAAGACTTCTTATTTCATGTATAAAGTGCAAGGGAAACAACTTAAGGGGCTGCAGTGATAAGAGATTAAGAGAAGACGCTGAGATGTTATACTGTAGTTTCTTATGTCCGAGGGTCTAAAGTGTCACTAACCTCGGTATATGATGTGGCGAGTCAACCGGCGATGCCAAATGCCCGCCATGATACCGATTATGCTCGCCGAGTTGCACTTCACCGAATTCTCGGTGTGAAAGCGACAAATGACCTTTTTTTTTTTTTTTTTTTTTTTTTTTTTAACATAACGACTTGATCATTCCATGGTCGTGTCTTGGTTTGCAAATGACGAGTGCATTTACAAGTTTGGAATGCAAAAATGAAATCATATTGGGTTACTTGCATCCAAGAAGCTTGGTTTGCATGTTCGAACAGTCGTTGTGTAAATCACTATCTGGTGTTTTGGGATTCGATTTCTTAGTCATCATTTTTGGCGGTTTCGAATTGAGCGAGTCAGCTCGGTTTGTCGGATCACATATTTTTTTAACACCTGTACCAGAAAACTTAGCTTTATATAAATCAAATAGATATTTTGGACGAAAAAACATTGCTCAATAAAATATTTATTATCACAATCGTATAATGAAAAACACTATCATTAGTTAAAAAATTGAAATACGTGACATGTAATTCTTGATATCCTTAAATTTATTGTCAAAAAGAAAATAATAAATTAGAATACATGATTCACTAGAAAATTTTATTACAGGGTACCTACCTCCGCAACATGCAGATACCCTGCTAGTATATATGATGCATGCATGTTAACGTGTAATGGTATATATATAATGATTGTAGTTGCACTTAAGAAACAAGGTTTAATTATTGAGTATGGGTTTATGGCATTCATCCGATAGTTGATCGATTCCACATCACCATTACCCGTATTTTTTTAGTTTTCGTGTATTTTTCTAAAGTTTTGTATTGTAATATATTTGAATTATTGAAATATAGTTTGTTTGAAAAATGAAAAAGAAAATAAAATTGTGGGTGAATGAGACCCAAATGGTTATGTTGTGAGTGAAGGGTGTTTTGAGGTGTGATGTTGAAATTGGGAATGCTCATGCGGGTAGGGCCAAAATGGCATGTCACCACACCTTTCCCTCTTAGGTTTTGCTCATCTCCAAAATAAAACGTAACCTTGTCATCACGGTCATTAATAAAAATTTTGTAACACGATCACGTGCAAAAAGCCACGTTGTTAACTCATTATACGTATTTAGCAAACTAATGCGCTTATTATCCTTGATGAAGATTAAAAAAAAAAAAAAAAAAAAAAACCCTTATAAAATGAGAAATTTACTTACGTGTTGAACTGAGATATGATACTAGTCCATTTCTTCAGGGTAGATGAGCTAACATGCTAACCTCATTCATAAGGTTATCTACTTTGGGATGTGGTTGTGTTTCATAAACATATTTCATAATATTATGGGCATGAGGTTGTCGTGTTGGTCATGTATGAAAGTATAAGCAGCGATGATAAACAACAGAACTTTATCGGATCTAAGTCGCAATAGTCGACTTAGATTAATAATATCAAATGTTACAAGATTAGATTAATGTCAATGAGACAATAATCATATGAATGTAAAGACAAGACAAGATCGGTGAAATGATCTAAGAGAAGAAGAGAGTGATACAAAAGATCGCACACTCAGTGTATGTAACCCTAGAATAAAGGACTAATTAAATAGGGATTAAGTTACACTAAGACCCTCTAACGGCTATAATAATGAACTTGGCGGGAACAAGAGAAGCTTGTGAAATGATAATCTTGGAACTATAAACCACTTATGCTTTGTCCATGTTAAACCCACATAATATGCCCGCAAAGAACATAGCTTGAAAGCCATTAGCAATTGATAGAGTGACATGTTTGCCACTGATTATTACCCCAAATTTTAACATTCCCCTTAATCGATGGGCAAACATATCAAACAATATCAATTTTCACACAAAATTTATCTTGATAGATGCAGAGGTTCTTTGTAAGAATGTCGCCAGTTTGGTTTGAAGATCCAATCTTTTAGCATTTATAACACCTCTAGCAATTTTTTCCCGATGAAGTGAACATCAATTTCAAAATGTTTTGATCTTTCATGGAAAACAGGGTTGTGACAAGTTGTAAAGCGATTTGCTATCACAAAAAGATTAACAGGAAGGTTGATATCAACTTTTAGATCTTTTAGGATTTTCGAATCCAAATGATTTCACAAGCAGCGAGACATAGATCTATACTGCCTACGTGGAAGATTTTGAAAGAGTGTTTTGCTTTTACTTTTCCATGAGATTAAACAATCATTAAAGAAAACACAATAACACATAATGATTTCTGGTTTTCTTACATTTAGCCCAATCGAGATCACTATATCCTTCAAGATGATTTTCGAGTTCTTTGTAATTGTACCTTAGACCTTTTCACGGAGCTCCTTTTAGATACCTCGGAACATTTAGGGCACATTCGGATGAGATTTCAAGGAGAATGCATATATTGTGCTAGACAATGAACCGAGTATGAAATGTCGGTCTTGTATGGGTGAGGTAGATAAGTTTCCCAAGCTTCGATAACCATGATGTTGACAAGTAAGGGTCATCATCGGTGGGAATGTATGGAAGCACGAGTTGGGTTCCATAGGGGTGGACACAGTTTGCACCCAAGAAGACCAAATTCTTTGAGGAGTTCAAGGCAAGATTTTCTTTGGGAAAGACAGATGTCATTCCAGTTTTTAAAACCTCAATGCCAAGAAAATATTTTAGATTTCCCAAGTCTTTGATATGGAATTTTGATTTTAGAAACTCTTTGAATAGGTTTATCTCATCAACACGGTTTCAGTAAGAACTATATCATCCACATAAACAAGAAGAGCAATGAACTTGTCATTCTGCTTTTGGTGAACAAGGAATGATCATTATGATTGAACAAAGTTGTTTTCCTTTAAAACAACGACAAGTTTTCATTCCATTTTCGGGAGCTTGTTTTAGACCATATAGAGACTTAACAAGTTTACAAACTTTATTTTTATTGTTCTCATTACGAACCCTTTGGGAATGGTCATATAGATATCCTCATCAAGGTCTCCATACAAGAAAGCATTGTTAACATCAAGTTGAAAAAGAGGTCATTTGTTTTTACAACTAAGGCAATAAGACATCTAACAAGAACATTTTTACAACAGGGAAAAAGTTTCATCATAGTCTATTCCTTCCCGTTGGTTGTAACCTTTAACAACTAATCTAGCCTTGTATCTATCAACTTCACCATTAGCTTTATATTTGATTTTAAAAATCCATTTGTAGCCAATAGGAATTCTATTAGAGGTAGATCGCTTATATCCCAAGCATGGTTTTCATTCAAGGCCTCAATTTCGAATTCATAGCATCAACCCAATTACTATCATGGATAGCTTCTTCATAATGTGGGTTCAATACTTTTATTAAGACTAGATGCAAAGCGATAATTATCTTTGTTAAGGTTGGAGTAATTAACAACCTTTTCAACACCATATTTGACTTTTCCTTCTATAATAAAGTCATTAAGATTCTTGGGCAATTTGGAAACTACGGTTGACCTTCTAGTAGTAATGGTGGCAAGCCTCTTTCTTGTTCAAAGATAATCGGTGTTGTATCGTGAGGATCGAAACGCATCGTGAGAATGTGAATCATATGATATGTTGCCCTCGGGGTGTGTATTATCATCTATAGATGTTGCAACCGGTTCGTCAATCCTAGTGGGATGACTTACCACCGTGCCATCATCATAGGATGTCACTCTCCTTCATCATTGGGACTTATTTGTGAGTCAAAGAAATTTTTGTGATTTAAATCTTTTGGTACAAAAGTTTCAACAAAAGGTTTTGACACGTAATTTTTCATTTGAAGGGAAAAAGCAGTTTCATAAAATTTGACATCTACGGAGTAAAAGATATTTTTGTTTCAAGGCTCAAGAGTTTATAACCTTTCTTCTCATTTGAGTAACCAATAAAGTCACTTTTTCGGACCTACTACCAAATTTATCGAGATGTTGAGAATGGTGGCATAGCATAAGCGACCAAAGACTCTAAGGAGAGAGAGTGAAGGGTCATGCCCATACACAAGGAAGAACAGGGACTTGCAGACAGAGGCGAAGAGGGCAACCTGTTTATGACATAGGCGTGATTAGAACACATTCGGACCAAAGATTTAGAGGTAATTCCCACAAACATGAGGATCTAGCTACATTAAGGAGATGCCTATGTTTCCTTTCTCTAATACCATTTTGTTGTGGTGTATAGACACAAGAGGTTTGATGTAAAATTCCTTTTCATGGAAAAAACTTGAAGTTTATTATTGACAAATTCGTCCCATTATCACTTCTAAAGATCTTGACATTGTGTTCAAATTGATTTGATAGCATGTGAGTAAAGTTAACAATGGAAACATAAACATCATCCTTCCCTTAAGCATATAAACCCACACCGCTCGGAATAGTCATCAACAACAGTTTAAAAATATTTGTAACCATCTCTCGCTAGTGACTTTATATGGTCCCCATACATCAAGATGGACAAGTTGACCAATTTTAGTTGATTTATGTTCACTTAGAGGAATGGTTCCTGGTTTGTTTAGCTTTATTACAAGTATCACGAGATGATCGATTTCGGATGTACTATCAAATTTAAGAGTGGGTTTAAGTATGTGTAGGACTTGGTCGAGGATGACCAAGTCTTTGATGCCAAAGATTTTTGAAACATGACAAAGCAGATATGCAATTATTAGAAATAATCTTACATGAAGAATCAATATCAAACATATATAACCCATTGTGTTGTTTACCAATCCCCACAATCCTTTTTGATGTAAATCTGTATATAGCAATTAGATTCATTAAACCCGACAAACATCTTATTGTCTCTAGCAATTTTATGAGCAGACAACAAACTAACATTGTACTCGGGAACAACAAGTACATCAAAGAGAGTTAGATCATTATTGATCTTTAAATCACCAATTTTGTAATTAAGGCACGAGTACCGTTGGGATGTCCAATAGTTAAACCAAGATTTGAAATGTTAACAACATTGATTAAAAAATTCGATCCAGATTGGTGTTGGTCGTTAGGGCACACCAAAAATAATTTATAAAAAATGGAAAGATTATACAAACCTTAATACAAAAGTATAGTGGTAAGTATTCATCTCCCGGATTGTCGTTCTAAAGGAATGATGAATTTGAGACTCACGTTTTAGTTCTTCGTTTGATGCTTAGATATCACAATATTTGAGGTTTTTTAATTATAGACTACAAGAAAAAAACTAAAAGGAATCCTAAGACAAATAATAACTAAGGAAAGCAAGCATAAACTACAAGATAAGCTATAATGATAACGACAAATATATAAGGGAGGAAATATACTTGTTTGGATTATGGTTGATTCTTAGTGACAATTAATTGGTAATTTGGATTGGATGATTAATAATTTAAGATTAAAAAAAATTGAAGTTAATTGGTTACTTTAAAAGATAACAATTTCTAAAATCTTACATGAAACCATTTTTCAATTTTAGTAAAAACAAATTTTTTAACTTTTTAAAACAATGTTTTTGGAATTATCGTTTGAATCAAAAATCTTAACTTAAGTCATAACAATCCTCTCCAAATCACTAATTAATCACCACATCAAATCAACCCATCACCAAACAAGTATACAAATAAAACTATTCTAACATCATAATTAAAACTAAAAACATGACATTATTAATTAAACTAAACATGGAAATCCTAATTAAGCGAAATATGACAATAAACATAATATAAAGAAAGTAAAGAAAAAGGATTAGAAGGCAAGGGATTAAATTAGGCATGATGACGGCGATAACACTACTAAACTATAAACCCCATCCAAAGCTATTTAATAACCCGAAACACTTCTTATTACCCATTAATCTTGACTAATCTTCAAAAGCTTGAAACTTTAAATGAATTTGAGGTGAGTGACATGAATAAAGTTTGCAACTTGTTAATTTAGAAAACATAAAAATGATGAAACTTGATTTTTAAAAGAAAAATTAAACTAAAATTATAAAAAGACTAAAACTTTGATAAAAACACTTGATAAAAAGAGTTTTAGAACTTAAAGATTCAAACTTTATAAATTAAAATGACTAAAAATGATGATTTTTATAAAAAGATTGACACTTTATAAGATTTAAGGTAAGAAAAGTATTAAAAAAAATTAACTTTTATAAATTTAAGCTAATAGATAAACAATAATAAGCTAATGACAAAAATAATTAAAGTAAAACAGTAACTTAATAAAATCTCGAAACATAAATCACACTTAACTGTGAGTTAAGGAAAAGTAAATGAGAGTTTACATCTATTAAATGCTTAAGACAAAGTTTTAGAACAAAATGAAAAAAAGTGCGTAAAAAATTAAAATGATAACTAGAAAAGATCCCATTAATGCTCATCAATCCCATTTATAGCCCTCCCACTCGTAAATTATATCCGTTGCAATTTTGTCCGTTGAGACTGTTTGGAGCGGGCCCACGAGGAATAACGGCTACATAAATAATCGACGGGTAGCCAATCTGAGGACCGACACGTAGCGGTGGAGACTATATAAAAATATGTAAATCGGGTTTCAACCCTCGACCTCATGGTTATTAATCCTCGCCCAACCAAATGAGCTAAGAGAACTTTGATGTTGTAATATGTTTCAATGCTTTTATCTTCTATTCTGATGGGCTGGGCTTTTCTTCTTTAAATTGGGCTTTATCTTTAATGATACTTGGGCTTGAAGCCTTGAATCTTGGCCTTAATTTGCAATAATCTTCACATTAATTTTCTAATCTTCATATAATCTTCAATTTAAGCTTTGATTCTTCACTTGGATTTCTCTTTAATCTTCACAAATATCTTCAAATCTCTTTAATAATCATCACTTTTTCCGCTTCAATTGCTCCATTAATTCTCGAGCGGTACCTTGATAAATAAAATAACAAATCGACGTCATATTTGCAATAAAAACCTTAATATTGTTATTTTATTAAGCTAAATTGAGGGTATTTCTTATATAAAAACATGTATAAACGTGATTTCATCACTACCCAACACTTAAGCTTTGCTCGTCCTCGAGCAAAATCATTGAAAACATTAAGCTAAGTAAAACTTGAATCTAAATCAATCACACATCTCATCAAACAAGAACCGATGTAATATTAACTTAAGAGTTATTAAAAAGCTTAATGTTCGACGACACCCAAAATTAAACCATTATTATTTTTATTTTGTTTTTGTATATTTTTTTCATTCCAAAACAAATTAATTTTTTTTTTTTTTTTTTTGGCAAAACTCAAAAATTCGAAAAATTTGGCAAACATTTTAAATTTTTTTGAAAAGATTGGCATAATTTTGGGGTTGCTCAAAACCAAACAAGTAGGTACAAATGTAATCAAAACCCACCCAACACTTAAAATCAAACATCGTCCTCGATGTTCTAAATAGTGGGACGTACCCAACACTTAGAAAGAAAAAGAACAATGCGTAATTCTAAGTGTGTAGACGGGTGTCAAAAGCAATACATATAATGATCAAAGAACAGAAAAACTCCCCTAGTATAGGCTCGCAGATCGGTAGTAAATGAATAAGCATAGTGGAGCTCAGCCTCAGCTTCCAAAAAAAATCTACTCGATCGCGGGAATCAATCTGACCAGAGCAAATGATAATGTAGAAGATAAAAGCCCATAATAATGTGTCGTTCCATGTCCAAATATCACGTCCAAAATGTGACAATTTCATACAAGCCCTGAAACTCAAAAGAAATGTCATAGTATAATGTAGTAGAGGGACTGATACAAGGATAAAAACACTACAACTAGGTTTTATTCCTAAATAAAAGAAAAACAAAATTACTTTAACATAAACCTAAATGTAGATAAACTACTTATTCAATTTTGAAAACACGGGTTGCCTCCCGAGAAGCGCTTGTTTTGTTTATCGAGTCGTTAGCTTGACCCACCCCGAATTTAATTGGTCATGGGGAAGCAAGTGGAAGAGAAAATCTCCATCGGACTTTCATTCAAGATTTTTGGATAAACATTGAAGCATATGAAAGTTCCACCCCGATGAGATGCCCATGACTCTAAATAGAAATTATAAGTTGAGATGCCGGGGTCAAAAATGGTATCCTCACTCCTGAAAGAGTGAAGAAGAGGAGAATTCACATCATATGTGTGAAAAGGAAGGAAAATTCTGATAACATATGTGAGAGAAAGATAATGGCTATCCTTAAAGGTGAATCTCACATTTTCCTTAATCAGTAAATTATCATTAAAGCTCTTTGGGTCATGATCTACAAACACCTCATGAGGGATATACGGAGGTGGGACATGTGTGGTACTTTGTGGGCTAGAATTTTGCACCTCATCCATTGTCGTCTCCATATCAGACTCATCACTCTCCTTGTTCTGAATATCAAAGATTGGATTATCTGATTTGAAAGTAAATTCAGAATCAAAATCAAACAAAGGATTTGTGATAGTCATATTGAATGTTTCTGAAGTAGAATCAGGAAGATCGAAGGGTTCCTCGGATACCTTTGGGATTGGAACAAGGTCATCAATTTCCTTAAGAGGATTGACTTCGACTTCCTTGTCCCCCATTGAAAAGGTATCTGAAGGGTCCTCAATAAGTGGATTTATATTTGAGTTCTCTTCTTCAAAAGGTTCATCCTCATCACTTTCATCGAGTATGAAAATAAATAGTGTTAGGATGACCGGTCCTTCTGCGGCAATGTTGATTTATATAACTTCCTTTCTTGCCAAGGACCTCAATTTGTGCAATCTCTGCGGATATGTAATCGAATGATGATCACTCAAATCGGTGGTAGAGTGATAATGGACCTCGGTGTCCCAGCGATAGTGATGATGTGTCATATTCTCGATTAAATCATAAGCTTCTTGAGGAGTTTTTCGCATGAGATTACCTCCTGCAGACCAACATGATTTTGTCTCGATCAATCATATTTATGCCATGATAAAGGTTAGGATTTGATCAAGAAGCAAAATTCTATGATCGAGACATTTGTATCAATGATTTAAATCTCTCCCAAGCTTGAATCTTGATTCATTTGACAATTCTTTGGAAATTTAGAATGTCTTTCCTAAGTGCAACGTTTTAGAATATGGAAAGTATTTTGAAAGAAACTTGAGAACATCTCTTCCATGTATGAATTGAATGAGTTTTAAGTGTATAAAACCAAGATTCGACTTAGTGGGTTAAAGAAAATGGAAAGAGATTCAAACGGATGATATCTTGAGAAACTCCATTTTGCTTAATGAATTGTGTGATCGATAAAAATTTGTCTAAATGATGGTTCGCATCTTCATCTTCAAATCCATGGAATTGGCAATATTGTCGAATATGCTCAATCATATGATTTTTCAATACAAAATTGGTTGTCGAAGCGATCGGTCCTCCTCTCCCGATAAGTGACGGACGATAAAAATCCTCCATGATCCGAGGATCATGGGGATGATATGGTGAAGAATCGAACATGGTGAAGAATTAAACAATATGAGAGGATAAAGAGATAAGAATTAAACACTTAAGAGGATAATGAAGATTATTTTTGGGGAATATATAAAGGAAGAGACGAATAAAATAGAATGAAAAATATTTTTGCAATTATCAACATTTTTTTTATTAAAAATAATTTTAAAAAAATTGAAAAACAAAATATTTTTGGGTTTTTATGTTTATTGGAAAAACGAAAAACACAATGAAAAACAATTTATTTATTTATTTTTTTGAATTTTGTAGCCGTTTTTTTTTTTATTTTTTTATTATTTTTTTTTAAAATCGAGAAGGATGAAAATAACTCTCACAAGAATAGGAATTCTAGTAAAAGGATCTCTAAGGCACTAACTTAAACTTTAACGCAAGAATCGTGCACCATTCCCCGGCAGCGGCGCCATTTTGGTGTTGGTCGTTAGGGCACACCAAAAATAATTTATAAAAAATGGAAAGATTATACAAACCTTAATACAAAAGTATAGTGGTAAGTATTCATCTCCGGATTGTCGTTCTAAAGGAATGATGAATTTGAGACTCACGTTTAGTTCTTCGTTTGATGCTTAGATATCACAATATTTGAGGTTTTTAATTATAGACTACAAGAAAAAACTAAAGGAATCCTAAGACAAATAATAACTAAGGAAAGCAAGCATAAACTACAAGATAAGCTATAATGATAACGACAAATATATAAGGGAGGAAATATACTTGTTTGGATTATGGTTGATTCTTAGTGACAACTAATTGGTAATTTGGATTGGATGATTAATAATTTAAGATTAAAAAAAATTGAAGTTAATTGGTTACTTTAAAAGATAACAATTTCTAAAATCTTACATGAAACCATTTTTCAATTTTAGTAAAAACAAATTTTTAACTTTTAAAACAATGTTTTTGGAATTATCGTTTGAATCAAAAATCTTAACTTAAGTCATAACAATCCTCTCCAAATCACTAATTAATCACCACATCAAATCAACCCATCACCAAACAAGTATACAAATAAAACTATTCTAACATCATAATTAAAACTAAAAACATGACATTATTAATTAAACTAAACATGGAAATCCTAATTAAGCGAAATATGACAATAAACATAATATAAAGAAAGTAAAAGAAAAAGGATTAGAAGGCACCGGGATTAAATTAGGCATGATGACGACGATAACACTACTAAACTATAAACCCCATCCAAAGCTATTTAATAACCCGAAACACTTCTTATTACCCATTAATCTTCGACTAATCTTCAAAAGCTTGAAACTTTAAATGAATTTGAGGTGAGTGACATGAATAAAGTTTGCAACTTGTTAATTTAGAAAACATAAAAATGATGAAACTTGATTTTTAAAAGAAAAATTAAACTAAAATTATAAAAAGACTAAAACTTTGATAAAAACACTTGATAAAAAGAGTTTTAGAACTTAAAGATTCAAACTTTATAAATTAAAATGACTAAAAATGATGATTTTTATAAAAGATTGACACTTTATAAGATTTAAGGTAAGAAAAGTATTAAAAAAATTAACTTTTATAAATTTAAGCTAATAGATAAACAATAATAAGCTAATGACAAAAATAATTAAAGTAAAACAGTAACTTAATAAAATCTCGAAACATAAATCACACTTAACTGTGAGTTAAGGAAAAGTAAATGAGAGTTTACATCTATTAAATGCTTAAGACAAAGTTTTAGAACAAAATGAAAAAAAGCTGCGTAAAAAAATTAAAATGATAACTAGAAAAGATCCCCATTAATGCTCATCAATCCCATTTATAGCCCTCCCACTCAGAAATTATATCCGTTGCAATTTTGTCCGTTGAGACCTGTTTGGAGCGGGGCCCACGAGGAATAACGGCTACATAAATAATCGACGGGGTAGCCAATACAGGACTGACACGTAGCAGCTGGAGACTATATAAAAATATGTAAATCGGGTTTCGAACCCTCGACCTCATGGTTATTAATCCTCGCCCCAACCAAATGAGCTAAGAGAACTTTGATGTTGTAATATGTTTCCAATGCTTTTTATCTTCTATTCTGATGGGCTGGGCTTTTCTTCTTTAAATTGGGCTTTATCTTTAATGATACTTGGGCTTGAAGCCTTGAATCTTGGCCTTAATTTGCAATAATCTTCACATTAATTTTCTAATCTTCATATAATCTTCAATTTAAGCTTTGATTCTTCACTTGGATTTCTCTTTAATCTTCACAAATATCTTCAAATCTCTTTAATAATCATCACTTTTTCCGCTTCAATTGCTCCATTAATTCTCGAACGGTACCTTGATAAATAAAATAACAAATCGACGTCATATTTGCAATAAAAACCTTAATATTGTTATTTTATTAAGCTAAATTGAGGGTATTTCTTATATAAAAACATGTATAAACGTGATTTCATCAACAGTCATGTGCTGATTTGCACCAGAATCAACAATCCAACCAAGACTGATGTTTCCAGATAATGTCTTAGTGTTGTTGTTAAAAACTTGTTGAAGTTTATATTAAACTTGACATCGCCATTAAAGAAGGTTCTGAAAATTTTTACCGCCAAGTTGGCATTAGCGGATGACACATTGTTGTCATTGAGAAGACTCATAAGTCTTGAGAGTCGTTCATTAGACAAGGAGAGGGAGAGTTCTTGGCACTATTATCGGTGACAAGATTGGTTTCAGTGAAAAACATTGTTCTCACGAAAGGTTTACCATGAAAATTTCTTTTAGCATATCCAAAGGATAGCCAACAAGGTCATAACATCTATCAATGGTGTGACGGTTTTTCTAATTGGTACATTTGAGGTTCATGTTTGGTCCTCTGCTATTGGGTATTACAGTATTAAGACCATAAACTTTGTTGTTAAAACTTCTTTTATTATCAAAAATTTTCCACCATCGAAGTTTTTGCGAAGAAAGTCGTAGCATTGGGTTTAGCGAGCTATTCCCGGATGATACATTTCGTGAGACTCTTCTCCGGAGACAACAGAGAATGCGCTTTGACATTAGGTAAAGGATCTCGGTTAAAATATTGCTTCGATAGGAACATAGGGTCATCAAGACCCATAAGAAATTGCATTAACTTGATTAGGCGATTATGTTTTTCAAAATGTTTTGCGACCTCACAAGTGCAAGGAGGCAAGCTAATCATACAATCAAATTGTTTCCATAAAGAGTTAAGATTGTTGTAGTAATCACAAGAGAGGACCCACTTTGACTAAGAGTTTATATTTTATGCAAATTGAAAATATTTGAACCATCAACCTTATCATAAGTATCTTTAAGATCATTCCACATTTCATAAGCGGTTTGGCATAGATAGCCCAAAGAAATAATTCAGTGGAGAGAATTAAGAATCAAGTAACCACAATCGAGTTACAAGTATCCCATTGATTAGCGAGATTAGGGTTTGAATCGTTTCTTATGCAAGTACCATCAATAAACCCTAACTTATTATGGTTCCTTAAGGCAAAGGTCATGGCCATATTCCATATTTTATAATTTTCGGTTCTGTGAGTTTGATAGAAATAATGGAGTCCCATTAGTGTTATTAGGGTGTAGTACAAAGCATCCCCAAAGGATAAGCCTTTCTCGGTGGAACCACCACCACCAAAGACTATCACCATCAACCATAATAAAGGCAAGTAAGACGTAAAAATAAAGCAGACAGAGATAATAATAAGACCAAATAGAAAGATAAGTAAGACTTTGAATTTAAGAAACAACAAGCACCAAGCACATGGACTAGGGTAAACCGAGCAGGTATTCGTACCACTCAAGGTGGCGATCAAGATGTTAGTCTACCCGTTTGCACCACAAAGACTTAAGTCTTGTATGTTTGAAGAAGAGACAAGATATAGACTTACAGAGAAATATGCAATGGAAGAACAAATCACAATTACCCTAGATTCACTTAGTCTAGGGCTAATTGTAAGTAGAAGATAACCGATGATTACGCCAATAGCAATAACCCCAAACCACCAATAGTTGCAGAAGAGAATCAATGAGCACAAGCTCGATACCATGTACGAAAGTATAAGCAACGATGAGATAAACAATGAACCTTTATTCGGATCTAAGTCGCAATAGTCGACTTAGATTAATAGTATCAAATGTTACAAGATTAGATTAATGTCAATGAGACAATAATCATATGAATGTAAAGACAAGACAAGATCGGTGAAATGATCTAAGAGAAGAGAGAGAGTGATACAAAAGACGCACACTCAAGTGTATGTAACCCTAGAATAAAGGACTAATTAAATAGGGATTAAGTTACACTAAGACCCTCTAACAGCTATAATAATGAACTTCAAGGAACAAGAGAAGCTTAGCGAAATGATAATCTTGGAACTATAAACCACTTATGCTTTGTCCATGTTAAACCCCGTAATATGCTCGCAAAGAACATAGCTTGAAAGCCATTAGCAATTGATAGAGTGACATGTTTGCCACAGATTATTACCCCAAATTTTAACATCATGGCTCATGGAAAACATCATCTTGTCACTTGAGAAAAGAATCAGTTGTTCTTTTTGTTAAACAAAACTAACGATCCGGCAATCTACTGCAGAACAAACGATCACAAAGAACTCCCAAAGTTGAGTTGATATCCTCAAACGAACACCAAGACTCGACAAAATTAAACAACACACAAGATGGTTTAACCGAACGCTTGTATTAAACCTTGAAAGAATAACGTACTAAATCCCTTCCCCCTCACCTCCTTTTATAGAGATGAGGGGTAAGGAACCCGATTTGTACAAGGACACAAGTTCTAGTCGGCTGTGAATACAAATCAAAGGGAAAAAAACGTGTAGATTGGGACTCAAGTAAACACCAATCAACCTAATAACAAACCGAACTTAACACTAAGACCTTTAGACGTATTAATAAGCTAATATAAAGACTAAAAACATAACAATTTTCACCTTAGGCTTTATATTAGCCTATACCAACATTCAACAACTCCAAGCTGTGTTGAAACTTGAGTCCAGATACCACATTCATCAAGGCATATACAACATTGTGTTCAGGACCCACCTTTAGAACTTTAATTGTCTTTGTTTCCAAGACCTCTCTAATAAAGTGATAATGCACATTGATGTGCTTAGACCTCTCATGAAAAACATGATTCTGCGATATGTGAATCGCACCCTGATTATCACAATTAACTGCCACAATTTTAAGCTCCACGCCCAACTCTTCCAAGAATCACTACAAAAAAATGTGTATTTTGGTACGACAATCTCGTCCCAAAAATGCAAATAATGTCGACCCAAAGAAAAAAAGGCACGACATGTCGTGCCTTTTTGATAGACCCTATTGTGTTAACCCAAAAATATTTGGCACGACATTCGCTTTAGACTTTGGGACGACAGATGTTGTGGGGCCCAAATAAAATTCAACCTGAAAATCAGCTTTGGCACGACATCTTTTTGCAAAAAGGCACGACAATGTCGTACCCTTTTCTTTTTATTTTTTTTAAATCTTTTTAAATTAACCGAAAAAACGTTAATTAAATTGCAAAAGGCGCGACATTGTCGTACCAAATTGTATACACACGTGGAAAAGCAATTGGCCACTTTGTGCGTAATGGCACGACATGCTTTGTATATTAGGGACGATAATGTCGTCCCTAATTTTCCCAAGGTGGGCAAAAAATTGCAGAAACGCTGCAGTTTTCCAGATTTTTTCGGATTTTTAGGAAAAATCTACCAAAACAAATGCAACATGTAATCAATCACAATCCACAATACCAAATCGACAATATGATACAATACCAAATTACTAAACGGATCAAATAACATTCCACAATTCTACGATACCATTTAACATTCCACAATTCTACGATACCATTTACAGTTTGGGACGACAATGTCGTCCCAAAGTGTTTGGCGGGTCCAAAAATACTGGCGGGATGTATTTAATTTTCGTGAAAAGTTATTTAAATACTAAAAAATGAAATAATTACAAAATGGGACGACATTGTCGTCCCAAACTGTGTGGGCCAAAAACTCTTTGCTGACTGCTGTATTTGTTGAAAAACGTGTGGGTCCTACTTGCAATTTGGGACGACAAAGTCGACCCAAATAATTTGGCCGTCCCCAAACTATGATTTTGGTGTAGTGAATCCCCTAAGCCAAATAGCTTCTTTCTCCGTAAGGGCCATATATTAGACGATAAATATGGCTTTGCTTGGCTTTCGGAATCCAAGTTGTAGCTATGCCCCAAGTACTAGCTCTGGACCAAGCGTACTAGCTCTGGACCAACCTCTGTGTTGTTCGTAAAAAATCGCAGCTACTGATGTACTAACTCCGATGTAGACCCTGCTCAAATGTCATTGCCTCCGGACCTGAGGTGGCCCTCGTCACCCAGCTACACCGGAGGTCTGTTCCAACGTGGAGTAATCTTCTCCTAGTTTACCTTAGGATTAGTGGCGATCAATTAGGAGTATCTCCTCCGGAGTATCTCCTCCGGAGTATCTGGAGGAGACTATACCTTATCATTATTTGTGAATAATTTTGATCCTTGTCAGGTTCATTTTTACATATTATCCGATTTTAGCATGTTTGTAGTATGCCATGTCATATGTGTTTATTGAGCTTTCCGATTTTAGCATTATCCGATTTGTCTTGAGAGTGAAAAATGATGAGGTGGACTTTACAACCGGCATTGAAGTGGCATTAGTGGCGTGGCTGTGATAACTTGTTATGATCTCCTCCCATATGTAGTATGGAGATTAAATGTCGATCATTTAAAAGTTATTAAATTAAATCAAACAAAATCTTGTTTTGTTTTTTTTTTTTTTTTTTTATTTATTAAATGACTGGCTATGCCTTATGGGTTAATTTACGTCCATACACAAAACCAACTACATTATTTGTCCATTAAGCTAGGAATGGTGTAAAAAGAAATAATATACTAAGATTTTTCCAAATCTTGCAAAAAAATATACTTCGTATATATGTTAGAATTATTCCTAAAAAAGATGGTAACTTGTAAATTGTTAAAAGGAAGGATTTGGATAACTGGAAACTTTACCTTTCACACATATGCATAAGATTTTGTCAAGATCTTTCTGATAAATAAATTTTGGTAACAAATCTTCGGAAAGATGTATATAAAGTTTCTCGCATGTTAAAAGATGAGACTCGCATTAGAATAGCTTTAGAAACTGATCGAATACCTACTACTCAATGGGCAGTAAACCGGCGATTGGCATTGACCTGGGAACAACTTACTCGTGTGTTGCCGTTTGGATTAATGGCCGGGGTGAAATCATACCTAATGATCAAGGCAACAGAACCACACCATCTTGTGTTGCTTTCACTCGTGCAGATTGTCTTGTTGGCGATGCTGCCAAGAATCAATTGCGAAGGAATCCTACCAACACCATATTTGGTCAGTTTAATTTAATGTGTTTGCAAATATTATTGAAAATTTTCTTTGGAATGATTTTGAACCTAGGTAATAAGAAAATATAGCAGATTACTAGTATCAAACGCATAGAGAATACACTAATATGTGATTTTTAATAAACATTATATGTTGATAACAAATTAGCAAGTTAAGTCTTTTAGTTAATGTTCTTAATGATGCTAATTTGTAATGTATGGCTTACTGCCAATCGTTTATGAGAAAAATATATGGGGGTAGGACTTATATATATATATATATTTACATATATAATCTACTTGGTCTTATGTCTTTGTGATGCTTAATGCTTTAACTTAAACTAAATCATATGCAAGAATACTAGAAAAGTTTAGCGTAAATAAGGTACAGTGTTGGATATATTCTAACTGAACCTTATCTGCGCGCTTAATCTATATCAATTTGCCATTTATTGGCTATAATTGACAAGTTATTGATATATTATTTTCAGATGCTAAAAGGTTAATTGGAAGGAATTACAGTGATTCCAAAGTGCAAGAGGACATGAAATTGTGGCCTTTCAAGGTTATACAAGGACCTTTGGATGCACCTACGATTGTTGTCACCTACAAAGAAAAAGAGAAAAAATTTAGTGCCGAAGAAATCTCATCCATGATCCTTGGCAAGATGAAAGAAACCGCTGAGGCATACCTTGGAGAAGTTGTGGAACATGTTGTCATAACAGTCCCTGCCTATTTCAATGATTCACAACGTCAAGCTACAAAGGACGCATGCACCATTGCTGGCTTAAACGTCATCCGCATGATAACCGAGCCTACTGCAGCTGCAATTACTTATGGCCTTGACAAAAAGAATTCTAGACACAAGCTGAATGTTGTCATCTTTGATTTGGGTGGTGGTACTTTTGATGTTTCTTTAATGACCATTGAGGGAGAGGACCCTAAGAAATTTGAGATGAAAGCTGTTTGTGGTGACACTCATTTAGGAGGCGAGGATTTTGATAATCGCATGGTGGATCATTGTGTTCAGGACTTTAAGAGAAGATTTAACAAGGACTTGACGAGAAACCATAGAGCATTAGGGAAGTTGAGAGTAGCTTGTGAGAAAGCAAAAAGGATTCTCTCATCCGCTAGTGAGACATGGATAGAATTGGATAGCTTGCATGAAGGGATAGATTTTTTATGAATTTAAGTCGAGCTAAATTTCAAGATCTCAACATGTCCTTGTTCAATAGGTGCATTAAGATTCTCGACAAGTGTTTAAAAAATGCAAGTATGGATAAAGCACGTGTAGATGAGAGCGACTAGGATACCAATGGTCCAGAGTATGTTGCATGAATATTTTAATGGCAAGGAGCTTTGTAAGAGTGTCAACCACGATGAGGTTTTGTTGCATACGGTGCATTGTTATGGCCACAAAGTGGAGTGGTAGTAACAATGTTCGTGATTCAAGTCGAGCTAAATTTCAAGATCTCAACATGTCCTTGTTCAATAGGTGCATTAAGATTCTCGACAAGTGTTTAAAAATGCAAGTATGGTTAAAGCACGTGTAGATGAGATTGTTCTAGTTGGTGGCTCGACTAGGATACCAATGGTCCGTAGTATGTTGCATGAATATTTTAATGGCAAGGAGCTTTGTAAGAGTGTCAACCCTGATGAGGTTGTTGCATACGGTGCAGTTGTTATGGCCGCAAAGTGGAGTGGTAGTAACAATGTTCGTGATTCGATGCTCGTGAAGGTCACTCCTTTATCAATTGGTATAGAGTTAGATAATAAAATATTCCATATTGTGATCCCACGGAACACTCCAATACCTACAAAGATAACCCATCCTTTTATTAGAGCCGATAGCAACTACTCTGATCTATCATGTAAGGTTTATCAAGGTGAAAGAAGAAGAGCTATAGATAACCATTTGCTAAGTAAGATTTGGATTTCCGGATTTCCTATTTGTGTCCCAATACACTTAACAAGACACGACGCATGCTTTGAAATAGATGAAAATGGTATCCTTACAGTCACGACAAGGATCTTATCAACGGGTAAGACGGAAAAATTCATGATTACTAACATATATGGAACACTCTCCACTTTAGAGATTGAGAAGATGTTAAAAGATGCTGAAAAGTACAAACATGAGGATGAACGATTCCTGAAGGATCGGTATGGAATTCTATAGGATTGCTTATATTGCATGCAAGATGAGATTAAAGAAGAAGACCTAACATATCAAGAAGAAAACATATGTTTCCTCTAGCATCTTGCTAATCTGTCAATTAAATTTGTAGTTCTATAAAAAAGAAAGAAAACGCATGCGTTATAGACATCTTCGTTTACACTAAATCCCAAAAGAAATAACAATGAATTTTCCCTTGAGTACCTGTTCTTAATTCTACATGCATATGCCTTAATTAATATGATCTCAAAATGTGTTTTTAGCGATTTTTTTAACTTTTTTATAAAGCACGTGTTATATGAAATAGAACTCCTCATACTATTAGTATAAGGGTTCTGATTTCTTTGAAAGTTGTTTCTAGCAGGACCACTGGCTAAGAATGCAGAGTTCTGACCCCTTTGAGTGGGCCCAGAGTTAGTTCCAGATGCCACTCTATGAGATTCCTCACTAGAGATAATGGCATAAGCCCCTTTCACATCAGGTAAGGTCTCTCTAGATAAAATAGAACTCCTCATACTCATGTAAGACTCATCAAGACCCATCAGAAATTGCATAAGTTTCAACAGTTGATTATGTTTTTTAAATTCACTAGAGGCAGTGCACACACAATTAGGCAACTCAACCATAGCATCATACTGTTTCCACAAAGCATTCAACTTATGATAATAGTCAGACAGATTAGAGCCATTTTGTTTCAAAGTACTAATTTTATGATGCAAGTTGAATATCACAGAACCATCAACTTTATGATAGGTTTCCTTTAACTCATTCCAAACATGTTTAGCCTTTTTAGAGAAAATTTGACCAAGGAATAACTCCTCAGATATAGAATTCAAAATCCACCTAAAACAACGACCTTAACTCTATCCCATTGCTTAGCCAAACCTCATCGATGTGGACCTTTACAAGTGCCATCAATAAACCAATTTTATTTTTACCTCTAAGGCAAGAAGCATAGCATTAGCCCAAACTTGATAATTTTCGGTCCTCTAAGTTTGTGAAATAACAAGTGAGCACATGAGAATCATTAGGGTGCAAATGTAAGGGATTACTAACATCAAGCTTACCAATAAGAGTGACAGGATCACTGACACTCTCATTGTCAGAATCACCATGTTCAGACATTATAACTACTAATCAAACACACAAACACAAGAATAAATAAAGAAGATCAACAACACCTTATACCTCCTCAAATAACAATCAATCTCCAACAACCAATCAACTTCTCAAATGTCCCTCAACCTATCCTCCAGCATTCTAAACAAGAGAAATAAAAGACATAAATAAAAGATAGAGATAAGAGGTGTTACAGCGCTGTTTCCGCAGCACAATCGAACCGTTTCTCCTAGATTCACTTAGTCTAGGAGGCAACAGAACCTCCAAGCCACGAACCACTTTGCTAGATTCACTTAGTCTATGAGGCAACAAAGCCTTTAAACACCAACAACCAAACCCTAATTTTCTCACAAATTAGGATACCAACACCAATCAACGATTAACCACTAGATCCAAGATCCCCAGAGATATAGAAACCCCTTTTTTCTCTTTTTTAAAAACAACCTTCTCTCTGATACCATGTAGAAAAACATGATATGCAGAAACAAAACACTTTTATATAACTTAAACGGATCAAAGTTCAACAGCGGAATAATAACAACCATAAAAGATCACCACAACTACTCTGGTATGATCCTATTATCTAACTTGATAATAGTTTTACAAGATATAAGAGCAATAACAAATGATAGATATGATCTTGAGACAAAGACTCAAGATCAGTACAAAATGAGAGAGAGATATTTGGGAGCGGCTCACAACTTCCAACACACTCCTCTAACCCTAGAAGAGGAGAAAGGAACCCTCTTATACTTTTGGGACTTCCAACGGTCAAGAGATGCAGGACATGAGAGAAAGGCATAGGCCCATGGGCTTGAAACATGAATAGATGGGCTTGAGAGAGAACTTGGGCTTGGACCAACCTGAAACATAAAACAGCAAACAAGGCAAGACAAGAGGGATATCGGGTTATATATTGTAACAGTTACAAGATGATACATATACATATATCATGGAACAAGATAAATAAGCATGCCGGAACTCTATTGGACAACACATAGACTGATAGACATAGACATCTATGGTACATATAAAAGAGGAAACAATCTCTTTCTTAGTTTTAAGTTTTTACAACTTTAAAAGTTTATTGTACAATATATTACAACACTAAAACTATACAATCATTCTTTTTCCTAATTTTAAGTGAGCAATTAATGTGGTAAATAAAAACAATTAATGGAGTTATTATAACACCTCTTACTGTCGGGCTGGGTCGGTTTTGTCAGTCTAGGTGTGTTTTGGCATGTTTTTTTCGGTTTTAGGCCGAACCGGACCGAACCGACCCGACCCGAAACTGAAAACATGTAAAACATGAAACCGAAACCGAACCGACGGGCTGTCAGGTCGGGTCGGTTTTAGAGCTTCGATGCTCAGCCCTACTCTTACATAAGAAATACAAATTATCAAGCATATTGTACAACGAACTTAAACACAATTCCTGCATTTAATGCCACTAGAATACTTAAAACTAAGAACTAAATAATACAAATAATAAAACATATTATACAAACTATTAAAACACAAAGACTACAATTTAAGATATACAAATAATAAAGCTAAAATTACAAAATATTTTTCTCTATATTTTATCCTACTGCACATATTTTCAATCCAACACAAATTTCTTTAAAAATACATGTATATAAAACACGATTCGATTCGGGCAATAGCTGATATTTAAAATAAAACTGAAATCAAACCACGATAAGAGGATTTATCAATTTCTGGTTTTTTGGGATTCGATTTCTTTGTCATCATTTTTGCGCTTAAATCGAGCGGGGATCACATATTTTTAGCACTGTGCAAGAAACTTAGCTTTATTTAAATTAAATAGATATTTTGAACGACGAAAAAACATTGCTCGATAAAATATTTATTATCACAATCGTATAATGAAAAAACTATCATTAGTTAAAGAGTAGAAATGTGTCACATGTAATTCTTGATATCCGTAAATTTATTATCAAAAACAAAATAATAAATTATAATACATGATTCACCAGAAGATTTTATTTTGGGGTACCTGACGCTGCAATGTGCGGGTACACTGCTAGAATATATGATGCATATATGCATGTTAACGTGTAATGGTATATATTGTAGTCCCACGTATGAAACAAGGTTTAATTATTAATTATTTCGTGTATTTTTTAAAGTTTTTTATTGTAATATATTTGAATTAATGAAATATAATTTGTTTGAAAAATGAAAAAGAAAATAAAAGTATGGGTGGATGGGACCCAAATGGCTATGTTATGAGTGAAGGGTGTTTTGAAGTGTGAGTATTAAAAGTATGAATGCTCATGCGACAGCGGGTAGGGCCCAAATGGCATGTCACCACACCTTTCTAGCTCTTAGGTTTTGCTCATCTCCAAAATGAAACATAACCTTGTCATCACAGTCATTAATTAAATTTTGGTAACACGATCACGTGCAAAAAGCCACGTTGTTAACTCATTATATGTATTTAGAAAACTAACGCGCTTATTATCCTTGATGGAGATGGAAAAAAAATACTTATAAAGTGAGAAATGTACCTACATGTTAGAACTGAGATATGATGATTGATACTAGTCCATTTCTTCAGGAATAGATGAGCTAACCTGCTAACCTCATTCATAAGGTTATCTACATGGGTTTGTGGTTGTGTTTCATAAACATATTTCATAAGATTATGAGCATGAGGTTGTGTTTGTTGGTAATGGCTCATGAATCTCATCATCTTGTCACTTGAGAAAAGAATCACTTGTTTTTTTTGTTAGACAAAACTAACAATCCGGCAATCTACTGCGGAACAAATGATCAAAAAGAACTCCCAAAGTTGAGTTGATATCCTCAAACAAACACCAAGACTCGACAAAAGTAAACACAAGATGGTTTAACCAAACGTTTGTATTTAAACCTTGAAAGAATGACGTACTAAATCCCTTCCCCTTACCTCCTTTTATAGAGATGAGGGGGAAGGAACCCGACTTGTATAAGGACACAAGTTCTAGTCGGCTGTGAGTACAAATCAAAGGGAAAAAACGTGTAGCTTCGGACTCAAGTAAACACCCACCGACCTAATAACAAGCCGAACTTAACACTAAGACCCTTAGACTTATTAACAATTTTCACCGCTTTATATTAGCCTATACCAACATTCATTAACTCCAAGGCGTATTGAAACTAGAGTCTAGGTACCAGATTCGTCAGGCATCTACAACATTATGTTCAGTACTCACCTTTAGAATTTTAACCGTCTTTGCTTCCAAGACCTCTCTGATAAGATAAAGTGATAATACACATTGATGTGCTTAGACCTCTATGAAATACATGATTCCGCGATAAGTGAATCGCACCCTGATTATCACAATTAACTGCCACATTGTTAAGCTCTACGCCAAACTCTTCCAAGAGTCCCCTAAGCCAAATAGCTTTTTTATGGCCTCTGTAAGGGCCATATATTAGACGATAAATATGGCTTTGCTTAGTTTTCGGGGTCCAAGTTGTAGCTATGCCCCAAGTACTAGCTGTGGACCAAGCATACTAGATGTGGACCACGCTCTATTTTGTTCGTACATCATCGTACAACGTATCTCAGCTACTGATGTACTAACTCCGATGTAGACCCTGCTCCAACGTCTCTGCCTTTGGACCTGAGGTGGCCTTCGTCACCCAGCTATACCGGAGGACTGTTCCAACGTGGAGTAATATTCTCCTAGTTTACCTTAGGATTAGTTGTGATCAATTAGGAATATCTCCTTCACCGTATCCGGTGGAAACTATACCTCGTCATTACTTGTGAATAGATTTGATCTTTGTGAGGTTCATTTTTACATATTATCTGATTTTGATCATGTTTGTAGTATGCCATGTCATCAAAAAATGATGAGGTGGACTTAATGACTGGCATTAGTAATGTGGCAATAATAACTTGTCATGATCTCCTCCTCTCATATTATATTAGTATGGAGATTAAAAGTCAATCATTTAAAAGTTATTAAATTAAATCGAACAAAATCTCGTTTTTTTTATGACTGGCTATGCCTTATGGGTTAATAATTTACGGCCATACACAAAACCAACGACATTACTTGTCCACTAAGCTAGGAATGGTGTAAATTTGGCCCAATGCATAAAAAACTCAAACAAAGTGTCGTGTTTTTTTGTTAAGTCATGTACTCGTGTCATAATTGGACGAAATTTATGGCTTTTATAGGGATAAGAAATTATACTTTATAAGATTTTTCCAAATCTTGCAAAAATATATACTCCGTATACGTTAGAATTATTCCTCAAAAAGATGGTAACTTGTAAATTGTTAAAAGGAAGGATTTGGATAACTGGAAACTTTACCTTTTACACATATGCATAAGATTTTGTCAAAAAATTTCTGATAAATAAATTTTGGTAAAAAATCTTCGGAAAATGTATATAAAGTTTCACGCATGTAACGAGATGAGACTCATATTAGGACTTGATCGAATACCTATTACTCAATGGGCAGGAAACGGCGATTGGCATTGACCTGGGAACAACTTACTCGTCACTCGTGTGTTGCCGTTTGGAATAATGGCCGGGGTGAAATCATACCTAATGATCAAGGCAACAGAACCACACCATCTTGTGTTGCTTTCACTCGTGCAGATTGTCTCGTTGGCGATGCTGCCAAGAATCAATTGCGAAGGAATCCTACCAACACCATATTTGGTCAGTTTAATTTAATGTGTTGTGCAAATATTATTGAAAATTTTCTTTGGAATGATTTTGAACCTGGGTAATAAGAAAATATAGCAGATTACTAGTATCAAACGCATAGAGAATACACTAATATGTGATTTTTAATAAACATTATATGCTGATAACAAATTAACAAGTTAAGTCTTATAGTTAATGTTCTTAATGATGCTAATTTGTATTGTATGGCTTACTGCCAATCGTTTATGAGAAAAAATATATGGGGGTAGGACTTATATATATATTTACATATATAATCTACTTGGTCTTATGTCTTTGTGATGCTTAATGCTTTAACTTAAACTAAATCATATGCAAGAATACTAGAAAAGTTTAGCGTAAATAAGGTACAGTGTTGGATATATTCTAACTGAACCTTATCTGCGCGCTTAATCTATATCAATTTGCCATTTATTGGCTATAATTGACAAGTTATTGATATATATATTTTCAGATGCTAAAAGGTTAATTGGAAGGAATTACAGTGATTCCAAAGTGCAAGAGGACATGAAATTGTGGCCTTTCAAGGTTATACAAGAACCTTCGGATGCACCTACGATTGTTGTCACCTACAAAGAAAAAGAGAAAAAATTTAGTGCCGAAGAAATCTCATCCATGATCCTTGGCAAGATGAAAGAAACCGCTGAGGCATACCTTGGAGAAGTTGTGGAACATGTTGTCATAACAGTCCCTGCCTATTTCAATGATTCACAACGCTGCTACAAAGGACGCATGCACCATTGCTGGCTTAAACGTCATCCGCATGATAACCGAGCCTACTGCAGCTGCAATTACTTATGGCCTTGACAAAAAGAATTCTAGACACAAGCTGAATGTTGTCATCTTTGATTTGGGTGGTGGTACTTTTGATGTTTCTTTAATGACTATTGAGGGAGAGGAACCTAAGAAATTTGAGATGAAAGCTGTTTGTGGTGACACTCATTTAGGAGGCGAGGATTTTGATAATCGCATGGTGGATCATTGTGTTCGGGACTTTAAGAGAAGATTTAACAAGGACTTGACGAGAAACCATAAAGCATTAGGGAGGTTGAGAGTAGCTTGTGAGAAAGCAAAAAGGATTCTCTCATCCGCTAGTGAGACATGGATAGAATTGGATAGCTTGCATGAAGGGATAGATTTTTCTATGAATTTAAGTCGAGCTAAATTTCAAGATCTCAACATGTCCTTGTTCAATAGGTGCATTAAGATTCTCGACAAGTGTTTAAAAAATGCAAGTATGGATAAAGCACGTGTAGATGAGATTGTTCTAGTTGGTGGCTCGACTAGGATACCAATGGTCCAGAGTATGTTGCATGAATATTTTAATGGCAAGGAGCTTTGTAAGAGTGTCAACCCTGATGAGGCTGTTGCATACGGTGCAGCTGTTATGGCCGCAAAGTGGAGTGGTAGTAACAATGTTCGTGATTCAAGTCGAGCTAAATTTCAAGATCTCAACATGTCCTTGTTCAATAGGTGCATTAAGATTCTCGACAAGTGTTTAAAAAATGCAAGTATGGTTAAAGCACGTGTAGATGAGATTGTTCTAGTTGGTGGCTCGACTAGGATACCAATGGTCCAGAGTATGTTGCATGAATATTTTAATGGCAAGGAGCTTTGTAAGAGTGTCAACCCTGATGAGGCTGTTGCATACGGTGCAGCTGTTATGGCCGCAAAGTGGAGTGGTAGTAACAATGTTCGTGATTCAAGTCGAGCTAAATTTCAAGATCTCAACATGTCCTTGTTCAATAGGTGCATTAAGATTCTCGACAAGTGTTTAAAAATGCAAGTATGGTTAAAGCACGGTAGATGAGATTGTTCTAGTTGGTGGCTCGACTAGGATACCAATGGTCCAGAGTATGTTGCATGAATATTTTAATGGCAAGGAGCTTTGTAAGAGTGTCAACCCTGATGAGGCTGTTGCATACGGTGCAGCTGTTATGGCCGCAAAGTGGAGTGGTAGTAACAATGTTCGTGATTCGGTGCTCGTGAAGGTCACTCCTTTATCAATTGGTATAGAGTTAGATAATAAAGTATTCAGTATTGTGATCCCACGGAACACTCCAATACCTACAAAGATAACCCATCCTTTTATTAGAACCGATAGCAACTACTCTGATCTATTATGTAAGGTTTATCAAGGTGAAAGAAGAAGAGCTATAGATAACCATTTGCTAAGTAAGATTTGGATTTCCGGATTTCCTATTTGTGTCCCAATACACTTAACAAGACATGACGCATGCTTTGAAATAGATGCAAATGGTATCCTTACAGTCACGACAAGGATCTTATCAACGGGTAAGACGGAAAAATTCATGATTACTAACATATATGGAACACTCTCCACTTTAGAGATTGAGAAGATGTTAAAAGATGCTGAAAAGTACAAACATGAGGATGAACGATTCCTGAAGGATCGGTATGGAATTCTATAGGATTAAAGAAGAAGACCTAACATATCAAGAAGAAAACATATGTTTCCTCTAGCATCTTGCTAATCTGTCAATTAAATTTGTAGTTCTATAAAAAAGAAAGAAAACGCATGCGTTATAGACATCTTCGTTTACACTAAATCCCAAAAGAAATAACAATGAATTTTCCCTTGAGTACCTGTTCTTAATTCTACATGCATATGCCTTAATATGATCTCAAAATGTGTTTTTAGCGATTTTTTTTAACTTTTTTTATAAATTATGTGTTATATGAAATCAGAATTTTTAAAAATGAAAAACTAAATGAGTGATTTTTTATCCTGCGGTATATTCTAGCAAATTTACAAGAGTAAGAATCAAATGAGAAATAATAATAAAATGAGAAGCATGGGAATAAAACACAATTAACACATTTCGTATACACTTACAAAAAGAGATCATCTCTTCTTGAAATCTCTCTTATTTGAAGCGCGTGGTTGTAAATTTTTCTTATTTTTTCCGCACTAAGAAAATTGTCTTTTTATCTTTTTATGAAAGATATTATCCGTATACTTGTTACTTTTGGCTTCATTTTTTTTTCAATATAAAAATAAACATTTGACTGAGAACATCTTCATTGGGTTTAGTCTATCGAAAATTTTCTTATACAACAAAATATACATATCTTCAAAACTTGCACAACACTATATGGAATGTCGACAAGTTCAGGTTTATTCATTTTAAAAGCTGGTGGACCATTAACATATCTTTCTGCATAAAAATGTCAACCAAATGGACAATGATAAAAAAATAAAAATAAATAAATAAATAAATAAATAAATAAATAAATAAATAAAAAAAAAAAATTATATTCTCCTTTAATATTTCCAAAGCACATTAGTCAAACAAGATCCTTATATCTCATTGTGTATGTTTTCTGTGTTGTTTTATTCAGACCTAAAAACTATAGTATGTAAGTGAAACTTATGTTGATCATTGTGTAACAGAGCACCTGACCATTAACTTTCTACATGTTTACTCTAAAGAGTCAAGTCGTTTACTGCGAGTCCAATATCTCTTTTGTAACTAAAATTTAAATAAGTGTCTAGGCTAAGGACAACCAGATCGAATCCTACTCAAAGATGTAGCCCATAAACTATTCCAACTTAAATAGCATTACACATGATCCCGATTATATCTACAATTACCGTTATACCATACAAGAAATCCTAATACTCTATAGCAGACATGATTATCCTCATGCAGAGACAGAGTGCCCACATTACAATTAGGTGATGGGAAACATATCCCTATAACCGGTTACACCCGAAACCTGTTTTCAAACGGGTATGACCCTAGATGAAATTGATAAGGCCTAAGTGGGTTTGAATGAGGGTAAATGGTGGTTGGTATAAGTGCAGAAATGTGCAGACCTGTTCCAGATTCAATACGGTGTATTGAGTCTTGAATACGGCGTATAGGAATGAGCCTGATACCGTATCCAGGATTATGTATACGAAGTATAGACGGGTTCCTATGGATACGGCGTATCCATATATATGGATATGGCGTGTCGGTCCTTAAGTAAAACAGACTTGTTCTAAGACTGGATACGGCGTATCCAGTATAGCCAATACGGCGTATTGACTAAGTAGGCCAGAGGAAATGACTTAATTAGCCTTTTTGCTGAGTCACCATTTGTCTTGTATATCTCAAGTTGCTGGATATTTTTCACACACTTCTTGTGTGTTCCTCTGGTGAAGAACTAGAGAGAAAAAGAGAAGAGAAATGAGGTGCTAAGGAGGAGGTTGTGATGGTTCTAGTGTTTTGATTCAAGGAGTAGAATCCTAGCTTGATTTCACATAAGGTATGGTGTTTAATTGTATAATTAAGAAGTTAGGGTTTATGAACCCTAATTTGGGAATTGGATAAAAGGTGTTTAAAAGCTAATTAAAAAGATTATAATGATTATGGGACAAGTTATGGTGATTAAAGTTAATAAGTTTATGCGTTAATTATCATATGATCAATATATGATAACTAGAGATGTTAAAAGATAAGCTATGGTTGTATTAATCATGTTTTAGTAATTTGATTATATGTTTATGACTATAACGATTTGACTTAGATTGCAAGAAAGGGGATTGATGATGATGATGATATGGGTATGATGTTAGCTTAACTTGGATGCTAAGGTAAGTAACTTGGTTACTATATACTTAACATGAAAGTTGTTATGTTATGTGATTATGGATGTTAGTGTAAAGAAAGGTTGGAGTTGTTTAGAAAGTGTGACGAATTAAGAGACCCGACTAGATGTATGAGATAGAACTAGTTATGGATTAAGGAAGGATTAAGGTATGTGTGAGACTTCTATGTGATTGTTTTAATGTATGGAAGTGAAACGATTAGTTGTTAATTGTTCTTATTGCTAATGTGATGATTGATGTGTTAATTATGTATTAACCAATTACTTACTAAGCATAATCGCCACCGCTATAGATGTTAACGCTTTGTAGGTCCTCATTGAGGTATGCTTGGATTAAGGCTTAAGGATTAGAAGTGCCCTTGAAGAGTAATGGAGTATGTAGAGCTTAGGTTAGATACCGAGCTCGATTAAAGGTTGTGCCCCCGAGAGTCTTTAAATGTATGTGTTTGTCAAGGTCAAGTGTATGTCAATATGAAGTATACGTAATGAAGTAAAGTGTTATTGTAATGGATTTAAAGGGGTATTTGGATTATTGTACCCTTTTTGGGGTAAACGGGGCAATTGTTGTGTGGCAAGTTGCGGTATAATTGTTTTAGTTGAAATGGTAAATGAATGGTGTTAGTAGAGGTTATGGTATTAGAACAGAGTCAAAATGGTTTGAGTTTAAGTGTGGCTTCATGCAAGGTTTCTGCATTTTTCTAGTCTTGGATATGGCGTATTCAAGTCTTGGATACGGCGTATCAAAGCAAAGGAGTAATACGGCATATTCCTTTAGGGAATACGGCGTATAGAGTTCAGTAGGCAATACGACGTATTCCTCTTAGGCAATACGGCGTATTTGCTCTATCAGATCATAAGTGTTGTCAATTGTGTGATTTTGTATGAAATGTTTTAAAGGTTTTCGTGCATATGTTCTTGTAAGCATTTTAAAAGGCTTAAAATGTCATGGCTTTATGTCATTTATATAAATGTTAAAGTGTGTCCGTTATAGTCAAAATGCTTCCGCGTAAAAGTTTTAAAATTTTCAGTAAATCAGGCACGAGGCGTCACAACCTAACTCAAACCAATGTAAAATTCTAATAAGCAGTTGAGGAATTCAAACCAAAATACACAAAAGCACAATGAGGTGATCAAAATACACAAAGAACTTTATATTGAAACCATAGAAAACAGTGGAAATATGTCAACTGTTATGGCTAGCATCCACAAAGTAAGACCGTGTTGCAAAAAGATTCTCGTGCCAGCATATGCACCAATCTAAGTTCAAACTTAATATCTACATGCCAAAGGTTTTCAGAACTGGAAATCAATCTATACTATGCTTAGTAATCAATCTTATACACGGACCAATATAGTTTCTCAACAAACCTACCTTCCTGAATATATTTTGTTCCTCCCACTGCTAGATGATGTTCTTGTACACAGCCTTCATCCTCCCCACATAAACCTGCAAGCCTTTCCACATAAACCTGCAAGCCCTTCTCACCATCCCATGTCTCCTTGGTGGCTCTACCTTCAACCAATATGATAAAACAAAATTAATCTATTACTCGCCTTTAAAATCTTACAAATATATGTTTAATAGAGGAAATTTCTAATATGGACTCTTTGAAACCGTGTTACCAATTAAGACTCTAGAAATCTATGGTACAAAATCCTACATATCGAGCAAAAAAAGTATGCTCGTTGCATTACTTGCTCGCCGTGCCATGTTTAACAGTTGATGTATTTATTTTTTTAATGAACACCAAAACAAGTATGCTCGTTGCATTACTTACCCCAATAGTTGATGTATTTATTTTTTTAACTACCTAATCAGTCATAACTTCTATATAATTTAAATTCACTTCTTTTGAAACTAATTATATGAAGTAGTTAAAATTATATATTTTGCATATAAAAATAAAAGAGAGTAAAAAGGTAAAGATAGGAAGAAGCATTCAAAAGTGTAAGTGAAATATTAAAGAGGGAATCATGTGGCCATATTGTCAGCTAGAAACCATGTCATGCATCCAAAATTTGAAAAGAATGTGGCGAGCAACACAATTACGCCGTTGTTTTGTAATGCTTTTTTGTTTGTAATGAGCAAACTGTTGTGGCTAGAAACAAACTTCGCTCGACTCTACATTTTTGTTGAAAAAGATGCTGACACGTATTAACTAGCCAGCAACTAAAAGTGACGAGCAAATTTATTTGTTCGAATGTAGATATCTGTAATGTGGATCAATAACGCCGGTTATGGATATTTGGTTTGATAAGAGTAGAGTTTGGTAATTGTTTTTTTTTTTTTTTTATACCTGAGGTATCCTTTCTCTGATCATAAGTATTGCCCGATTAATGTTCCTCCTGGTACCACAAAGAAGAATCTGAAATCGTCTTGGTTCTCCTGCCCTTGGAGGCCTAGTAAAATCAACCTAAATAGATTTTAGATGTTAGCAATAACACTACATATGATATCGCCTATCATCGAAAATAATTATTAGTAATAACGAACCTCAATCCAGGTTGAAGTTTCTGTTTCAATGTCTACGAGGTTTGCTGTTAGTAAATAGATAGCCTGAAGATGACACCACACAATCAACAAGGCTTAAGTAAGGTTGTTCATAATTTCATATGTAAAATATAATTCATGCAAGCATTGCGTGTCGAAATCTTTTAATATTGACCATCATATATAAATTATATATTCAAAGCTAGATACAGATACCTTTGGTAAAGGAATTTCCATTTCATCATAAAGCAGATATTCTGACGTCATAGCGAGTCGAGCAGGATTCCTGTCATACACCTGCATAAAAACGAAGCCAGAATCAGCAAAAAAAAAAAAAAAAAACAAAGACCTGTGAAATTAGTCAAACTAGACACTGTTTCGGGGGATATAAAATAAAGAATAGAAACATAAACTGACCTCTTTAATGGCATCCTCTATCATGACTCTAGCTACTTCAACTTGAGCAGCAGTGCCAGTCACCTCGATATGTGCATTTTGATGACGCATTGCTCTTAGATCTGTCATTACACCAACTGAAGCTCCTGACCTTTCAAAAATGTGTTGAACCCTTGAATCTTCGTCCCCAAGAATCCTAGATACCTATGAGTACAATAAAAAAAGATACAGATGATCAAACACGCAGTTTACATGAAAAAAAAAAAAAGACGTATAGCACTTTAAACCTAAGCTTGATGCGTACTTACATCTTTCACACGCACAGTGTAGACTTCCCTTGCCTCTGCCCTATGACATAGCCCAACTACACATGCAAATTATTATGTCATCAGATTCAGTACAATATATATACACAAACACATAAACCAATTTGTGAGAGGTTTATGTTCGGCTCACAGTTTTACCAAAATCTCTTTCGAAAATGAGTACTAACTTTCTGTTTGGTTATGTTGGACAAAAAGCACTTCTTATCCTTATTTGTACACATAATAATTATTTAAAATGGCTCAGGCATGTTAAAATGCGTAACTTGACAGTTAAGTGGATATAGACATGGCTAAAAGATATCCAAGTAGCAAGGCCAAACATGGTTGCTACACTTACTTTTGGATACATATGGTTTCTAGAAGAGAGCTCGCTAAAATCTACCAAACCAGGTTCTTATTATCTGTGGTTTAAAAAGCACGCCTTTTTGCGCCTAAAGCGTGAGGCGAGCCGACGCAGTAAGGTCATCGCATCAGGACCCTTGATGCGCAGCCATTACAAAAGGCGAGAAAAGGAGGTGCTTATTGGCGCCTTTGAAGAGCGATTTTTAACGCCTCATGTGTTTATGGGTCTAAAAGGGACATTTAAACTAATATCATGCACTATAAATAAGGACACTACCGTGCAAAGAGTCTAGGACTGGTAAACTTCGAGTCAAATCAATTTTCCTTTTTAAATTGCCTCGACCCATTTACTTGTTAATAATGATCTTGTTAGAATATGTAGAGTTAGTAAACCCATTAGTATATTACAGCCCAGCCCATTAGGGTTATTACATAGCTTAGGCTCAAAGCTAATATCCTATATAATAGACAGTCATGTATTCCCTGTAATATAAATCAAGAAATACAACAGTGTTTTACCTTTCATTACATGGTATCAGAGAGAGGTTATCAAGAATCAGAAAATTAGGGTTTGTTTGTGTTTGTACCAAGGGAGTTCATTCGACAAACGATTGATAATCATTTGTTTCAGTCATCTTCGTGGGAGGATTTCAGTCCCGCTCATCTTCCAATTTACGCTTGGTATTCATCTTCCACCGCTTCATCTTCCAATTTCCTTCATCTTCCAATTTCGCCTCATTCGGTATTTGATAATATGATGAAATCATTTTTATTTTGTTATGTTGATGATTCGGGGTTATGATGCCGGGTTTCGCCATCGTGTTATGTGAATTCAGATTTTGTTCTTCACCACACTCGTCATTTGCTTATCGATGACTCGTATGATACGACTTGAGTTATGATGTTCATTGCTTTGTTATTCGGTACGCAAGAAGAAACATAGAGGTTCATATGTACTTTCTTGAATCTGTAGTTGCTTGTTTTCATCAAAATAAATGGGTTATTGATTCCGTGCTTCGCATCACATGACGTAACCCAAGTATTTTCTCGATTTTAGTACACATGCTTCCGCTCATGTCACGATTCAATATGGGTCTACAACAAAGTCCTTGGATCGCATCGCCAATCTTAGCCCTTCTATTTCATTATCTTCTTGTTAAGTCTTCCCAAATTTTCATTTAATCTATTATCCGTCAAGAAAATAACAAACAATTTGCAGTAGTGTAAAGTTCTACCCGCATTATTGTATCTTCAAAGATCTCAAGACAAAGCGGGTCATCGCGCAGGCTAAAATTTGATGGTTCAGACGTGTTCAACCGTAGATTTCAAAATCCCTAGTGGACTTAGCTCATCATCTCCATTCAAGTACATTGTCGCCTCGCCATCCATCACTTAAGAGTTTAAAGAAACTATGTCCCGAATTTTCACATTTATCATCTCTAAAGCGTGATTCTTGTGAGTTCGCTAAACACCGGCTGTTCATTTAAGCCCTCGAGTAAATAAGCGGGTTGCATCCCCATTCGAGTTAGTTCATTCGGATGCCGGGTCCATGTCCCGTTACATCTAAACTGTTTCAAGTATTTTGTTACCTTCGTTGATGACTACTCGTGTTACTCGCTTTATCTAATGAAGAATCGATCCAAGTATTTACACACTTTTGCTCATTTGTCTTTGAAATAAAGACTCAATTCCATGTTACTGCTCAAACGTTACGGAGTGACAATGCGAAGAATATTTTTCCGAGTCATTTCACCATATATGATTCAAGATGGAATTCTTCACGAGTCATCTTGTTTACACACCACCCCAAACGGAGTTGCAGAACGCAAGAACCGCCATCTTCTTGAAGTTGCTCGCACTTTTGTTTCAAATGACCGTCCCTAAACCATTTTCAATGATGCCGTTTCAACCGCTTGTTTTTGATAAATCGCATGCCGCAGGTCGTTTTCTTGGTGGAAATTACCTTTATTCGGTTCTATTCCCTACAAAACCTCTATTTCCTATCGATCCTAAAATCTTTGGTAGACGTGTTTTGTTAGGGACACTCACCTAAAGATCACCAAGTTGGATCCTAAGTCGCTTAAGTGTGTTTTCTTGGATACTCCCGCATTCGTAAGGGTATAGATGTTATTCTCCTCAACTTCACCGCTATCTCGTCTCAAGAGATGTCACTTTTCATGAAGATTTACCTTACTTTCCTTACTACTTATCGTCACCAAGCAGGAGAATGATGACTTGCTAGTTTATGTTTCTCCCACCGTCATGTAACCACCCAACGTCCGCCTATTAAAGTATATACTAGCGACCTCGAACCGCACCCGATTATGTTCGCGAACCATCCTCTCGCTTAGAAGATGCACCTATTGATGCACCAAATAATGTACCTAATGATGTACCCATTAGTGCAACTAGTGAGGCACAGAGCGATATCGATACATCGAGCGGTTCGATTCGCCATCACCTTCTCCCGCACCGATCTACCTATTGCACTTCGGAAGGTAAACGTGACTTGACGATCCCTGCTTCGCATTTATTTCTTATGATGGGTTATCTACCTCCTCCGCGCTTTGTTGCAAACTTAGACTCGATATCGCTCCGAAAACGCTGATGAAGCATCGCCCATTCGGATGGCGTCTTGCTATGATCAAGAAATGAATGCTCTTGATCATAATGGTATACGGGCTTTAGTAGATTTACCTCTTCATGTTAAGCCAATCGGTGTAAATGGGTGTTTAGTGTTAAAATGAATCCGATGGTTCTGCTGTTCGATCAAGGCCCGCTTGGTAGCTAAGGGTTATGCACAAACATATGGTATCGACTACTCGTAGACTTTCTCACCGGTTGCCAAGATATCTTCTATTCGCTTGTTTATTTCTTTGGCATGAACTTACAATCGGGTACTTCATCAACTAGATGTGAAGAATGCTTTCTTACACGTGACTTACAAGAAGAAGTATATGGAGCAACCTCCGGTTTGTTGCTCGGGGAATCTGCAGAGTGTAAACTTAAGAAAGCTTTATATGGCTCAAACAGTCTCCGCGTGCTTGGTTTGGAAAATTCAAGAATGCAAGAATCTAAGTTCGCTTACGAAGGAGTGTTTATGATCATTCCGCCTTTTACTCATCATCCGACGCAGTCGCATTTTGCTTGTGGTTTATGTCGATGATATAGTGATTACTGGCAAGGATAAAGCGGATAAAGAACTTAAAATCATTTATTGGTACTTGCTTTCAAACAAAGGATCTTGGATCGCTCAAGTACTTCTTGGAATTGAAGTGTCTCGTAGTAGGAAGCATTTGCGTTTGCCTCTCGGAGAAATATTGTCTAGACTTGCTAGATGATGCAGTCAAATCGAGGCAAAGCCGTATGATTGAGCCTATGATACCAAAGATGAAATTAAAATCCAAGATGGAAGATTGCTATCAATCCCGAGAAATATAAAGCAGTAATGAAGCTAAACCACCTCACTATTACTCGTCCCGATATTTCATTTCCTTAGTGTTGTAAGTCGGTTTTGTCATCTCCTGAACGTCCACTCTGGATGTCATACCCAAATTCTAGGATATCCGAAGGTACACCGACTTGTATCTTATATGCTAATCATGGGCATCACATAGCGAAGGGTTCATGATGCCGATTACGCTGGATGTCCAAATACTTCGCTACTACAACCGGTATTGTGTTTTTGTTGGAGGCAACCTAGTCTCTTGAAGAGTAAGAAATGAATGTGGTGTCCCGATCAAGTTCGTGAGGCCGAATATAGAGCTATGGCACAAACGACTCATGAGCTTGTATGGTCACAGAATTTACTTGGTGAGATTGGGTTTCCTCAATCTAAACCAATGAAGATGCAGTGTGATAACCAAGCAGCTATCTACATCATGCGACTAATCCGTGTTTCATGAAAGGACCAAGCATATAGAAGTTGATCGTCACTTTACTCATGAGAAGTTGTAAGATGGGACAATCACAACTCCTCATATTAGGACCGAAAAACAATTAGCGTATGTTCTTACGAAAGCACCGCTCGAACTCAGACACTTATTTGTAACAAGTCGGGCATGATCAACATATATGCACACTTGAGGGGAATGTTAGAATATGTAGAGTTAGTAAACCCATTAGTATATTACAAAAATTGACCCATTAGGGTTATTACATAGCTTAGGCTCAAAGCTAATATCCTATATAATAGATACCATGTATTCCTGTAATATAAATCAAGAAATACAACAGTGTTTTACCTTTCATTACAGATCTTACCTTTGAAGTTAATGAGTACACGCTTAGCAAATGGTCAGTTTCATTTCATATTATCAGAGGGTTCGCAGAGGTTCAAACATCACATATAGAGCTAAAAATACAACAAAGGTGAAAGAAATATTCTTGCCCCTGTTATAATGATGATACTTAGCATTAGTCGAGACTAGAGACTATATTATTCATGTTATCATCAGAAAATCCCAAAAAGACTAAACGCAACTAAAGTGACCATACTTGAGCTTAATTTTCATTGATCTAAACGCATTCATCGGTATTCTTATGTGATTTCTGTTTTAACTTTCGCTATACTTAGCAACTCTACTAGACATGGTTTTAGTTTTTTAATTCCAAATATATCCGACAATGCATCTTGTCTTAATTCAAGATAAAAAAACACAAGCATTAAGGATCTAAAGCCCAATATCATATTCGTGAGATATGTACATGTCCATTTTCAGTTTACTAAATGCCAAGCCTGTTAACTCTACTTGAATTGCATACAATTTAATAATTACTAAAATTTTTTTTGCAAATGTTAACAACCCCATGTCTGCTATCATAATTGAACTGAACAGCCACTCAAAGTTCTAAGCAGCACAAATGAGATTCACAAACATACTATAAGATAATTAGGCAGGACACAAACACTATGTTTCTATCTCATACGCTTTCAGCTTCCCAAAAGTATTTTCTGTGAGGACAATTTTGAGAAAATGACTATCAATCGGAGTTAGATGATGCAATACTAGTGAAGCAAAACAGCGACACAAAGATAACCTGAGATTAGTTATAGTGAGGTCGGTCTACAAAAATGAACAATTCAACAAAGAAGAAAGGCGTTTGGATGTAGATCAAACACCAAAAACACTATCGTAGTTGTTTTGCTTGAGAAAAAGCACAATTCATTCAACAAAAACTATCTACGTCTAGCTAGATTCAACATTCAAAATTACACTGAAATGCACAGAGACTTAGCTCAACCATCCTAATTCAACAAAAACACAGCATTCATCAAGGATTTAAACTAAATGATACTTAGCAGCTCTACTAGACATGGTTTTCGCTTTGATATTACAATCATGCATATCCCCAGTATCATATATATAATTGTCCGTTTTCAGTTTACTAAATGCCAGGCTGTGTTCTCTACTTGAGATGTAGCCCGATAATAACTAAAAAATCACTTGTGCCAGTCGTTTTCAGTTTACTAAATACAGACACTCACTCATTCATTCATCCACTATGTAATAATTCAAGTTCGCGATGATTTATCCATATCTAACGACAACAACAACATTAATGATTAACCTAAAACCACAAGAATACATAGATAAATGCACACTCACTGATTCATTCTACATAAAGAATGCATTGCTACATTGTTAGCATTCATAAAGGATTTCAACAAAAACACACACTCGGTAAAAGCGAGTAATCAATCGGTCGGATTAGAGTTTTTTAAAACATAAAATTCGAAATTATAAACGTACGACTGTCTGATGTTTAAAAAACACTAGACTGATATTTTTTTGCCGAGACTGATTTCTTCTAGTTTGAAAATTTCATCAACTCAAGTAGACATAACATTCATGTTCGTGTTAATTTAATTGAACAAAACCGAGATTCGACCAAACCGATTATCGGAAATACATCATCATAATTAAAGCTAGGGTTTCGATTAGAGAAATGATGAAAGTAGTGAATATACCTCCGGCTCGTTTCACATAATGCCGACCAAACGGTATTACATCAGCTCTGTTCATGATTAATTGTTGCTTTGTTGATGGTGAATTTCAATTTGTTGTTGGTGAATTTTGTGTTTTTATTTATGTATGTATATATAAGGAAGGAGGAGTGAGTGAGTTTTGAGTGAAAAAAATGTGCGGGAAGTGATTTACATTTTACTCCCCCAAATTTGAGCAACTTGTCATTTTTCCCCCTGTTGCTGACGTGGCGTTGACCAGTCAACATATGGTGATAAAAACGGGATCCGATCTGAGTGAGTATGTTTTTCAGATCTAACAAAAAAGAACAACAACAAGGCTGGTTTATCCGGCATCTTTCCGGCAGTTTCTTGGTTTCTAGAGAGAGAAACATAAGTCACGTTTCGGTGGTTTCTAGAGAGAGAAACATAAGTTGCTGTTGGTGCTCTTTTCTCAATTTTTTTTCCAACAGAACAACAACAAGCGTGTGTATCTCATGTTACTCTTAGCTGGCCTCCACTTTTCTTATGGACTCCTTTTATTTTCTTTTTAATATTACTCTAACTAGCAGGCATCTGCTGATGATGCATGCATGACTTCATCTACTATATTTTCCGATAATGTAATGTTATCTTGTACCATACTTTTATTAAACAATTAAATTACAAATAACAATAACTTTAGTTATGATCGTGGAAATAATTCATCTCGTTAACCAAGTTTACCACAAACAAAATCTTGATTCTTTCTATTCAAGACAACCAATGATCGACCACCACTATAATTTAACGGCTTTATTTTTAAACTTGGGCTTAGTAGCTTTTATTAGATCAGATATCGTGCTTAAATGGTTGTATATTTTAGTGAAGGGGTAATTAAATAGTCAGATTAATTGTATGTGTTGAATAGTGTTTTTAGTTGTATTTGTGCTTCAAATAGTTTGTACATTGTGTTTTATAAATTATATTTTTATCGAATGGGTGTTTTAAATATGACATTAATTACACATGTTGACCAGAATGAATATGTAGTAGGTGTTTATCATAAAGAATTGTACATATAAAACTTAAGTAGTTGTATTTGCTTAAAATTTATATATGAAAATTTTAAAAAATTAAAAGAGAGAGGGCCATCCCTCCATTATAAGTAGTATAGATATAAATATAGATATAGCTATTAAGATTCAAATGATCCGCACTCTACCCATAACCATACTCCTCTATAAAACAACAATATCCCAACCTAATACCCAACCTATATCTAACTATTCAAATACCCAAACCAAAATATAAACCTAAAGTACCACACCCAACTAACATCCTATCCTAACAAATAAACACAAACAAATACCCAACCTACAACCATTTACCCTCATCTCATTTTCCAGTTCTCTCTCATAAAAACACTCACAAAAATAAAAACACCAACCAAAAACACTTTCATCTTTTCCTCTCAACTCATCTACCACCACCACCCAAATCATCCGACCACCATTACCTCTCAATATTGACGGCACCACTACCACCACGTTGTTTTTTCTTTCTTCAACACCTCCTAACTAACGACACCACTGCCACTACCACTCAAGTTCAGTTATGTGGGTTTTGTTGTCTATTGTGGTTTCGATTGTGGTATTGGTGGTGGCGGTTTATGGTAGTTCTATTAGTGGTGAGGATGGTGTTAGCTATAAATCTTTTTCTTTAAGTTTCATAGATCCGTGTGTGTTTGTTAGATTTAAAGGGTTTTTCTTCCTTTCGTAAATAGAGTATGTTGTATTCATATATATATATATATATATATATATATATATATATATATATATATATATATATATATATATATATATATATATATAAGGCCGATGATATTTGAGGCTTGATTTGTTTTCGTTGATTCTTGCTTTCGAGGGTTCTTGTGGTTTTTAGATCTATTTTATTTAAACGTTTTTTTTTTTTTTTTTTTTCTCTTCTCCGGATCAGTTTTAATGTGTTTGAGTTTGACACTTTTTTTCTTGTAGATCTGTTTTCCCGGGAATCTACTGCTTCTGCCATTGTTAAGTCGGAATGCGTGCCGCCGACAAACGACTTTGCTGCCGTCACCGGAAAATATGGTTTCTTTTGAAATTTGTAATCAAGTTTGATAGTGAGTTTGTCTAACTTTTTTTATAGATTGGGAATCCATATTTTCCGTCATTGGAATATGTTGTGAAGCTTATTTTTTTATTTGTAAGTTTGTCTATCTTTTTCTAACAAAGTTTATATAAATTTTTTTGTTATAAATAAGAAAGAACATAATCGCTGTTGTTCTTGGATATATATGTGAAACATAGAACTGTTTTTTACATGATTAATATTTGGTTCTTGTCGTTGATGCTCCATGTGTTTGGTGTTTTGACAATATTGTTGTAGTGTTAGAATATTACCAGGGATTATATGTATTGATGAATCACAAAGTAGATCGTTTGTACAATTAGCTTAATAATTTGTGTTTTTCACTTAAGGGGTATTTTAAGGATAACATTAATGGTATTTGTTGACCAGTCAATTTATGTATTTAGTTGTGCAAAAGTTAATTGTACATGATGCTTTGATAGGTGTATTTGCTTAAAATTCTATATATGAAAATCTTAAAATAATTAATATGAGGGAAGTGCATCCCTCTATTATAAGATAGTTAGATAAAAGTTTTCTTTCCTTCTTAGAGTACTAAAAAAAAAAAATGATATGGGGTCTAAATTTATGCTTAAAATCAAGTAGCATTATCTAGATGCGTTGTAAAATAAGTGAATCTTTGTTTGCAGCTATTAGGATTATGTCATTTGGTTTAAACTTAATTTTAAATCTCTCTATCATTTCAAATAAATAAATAAATAAATAATGTAAAACCCCGTTTTATAATTGACCCGGTTTAGTCATCGGTGAACCAAAGAGGTGCAATTTTTAACACAATAATCGTTATAAAACCGACACGAAATTAAGGAGTTTGGGCCAAAACATGTCAATTCTTCAACCCGTTTAATAGACAAGTTGTGACAACTATTAAACCTGTCAATCCGTAAAAATTCAACTACCAATTAGGGATGGCAACCATGAAAAAAAATCGGAAACCCGCGGGTATCCGCACAAAATGGGTGGGTAAAATCATCATTTTCACCCACGGGTGGGTCGTGGGCGAAAATGTATACCCATCAATGAGTGGCGGGTGGGTAACGGGTGAGGCATACCCATCGCGGGTAACCCTATGACACTCATTTAAAATACCCACTGGTATACCTTTCAAAATACCCACGTGTATACCTTTCAAAATACCTATGGGTGCAACCATAAACCCATGTTAAAATTAATTATTCTAATTAAAATATTTATGATACTGCATGTTATACATTTAATTGTTACAAGTCTCAAGAAAATTCATTAACCTAAAAGTTGTTGAGTTTCAAGACTAAAAGAAAATATGAAAAATCTGGTAATCAGAGTTGTATACATGTGATTTGGTGTAATGATGTTCAATTGCTACTTTCGGACATGTGTTTAAGTATTTTGTGAACTTGATATTTGGCAAATTGATTGGTGTCTTGTTATGCAATTTCTTAGCTAGTTTTTATATCCTGGTTTTGTAGTTTTGTTGTATTACATTATCCCATGGGTTTACCCGTGGGCAATAAATACATGCGAGCATGGGCATGGGTAGAAAATTTTATCAATTGCCCGGTGACGGGTGGCTGATGGGTGAGAAAAAAACTAAGTGGGCGGGTGACGGGTTAGAGATACCCGTGCCCATTACCCGCGGGTGCCATCCCTACTACCAATAAATTAGATCGCAAGCTAAATGCGACATTACTTTATAACATTAGCACTAGGAAAACATATTTGAGCATAAACTTTGGGTGCGTTTGGTTCGCATAATGTTTTTGAAGGAATTGTAATCTTTGGAAGAAATTGTAATTTGAATGAATTGTAATTGTAATTGAAAGAATTGGAATGTTCCGAATAATAATAATAATAATAATAATAATAATAATAATAATAATAATAATAATAATAATAATAATAATAATAAATAATAATAGATAATAACAATAATAAATAATAATATTTAATAATAGTATTAATAATAATATTAATAATAATAAATATAATAATAATAAAATGGTAATAATAATATAATAATAATAATAAAATAAATAATATTATTAAATAATAATAATAATAATAATAATATAATACTAATAATAATAATAATAAAAGATAATAATAATAATAATAAAATATATTATTCAACAATAATAATAAAGAAATGGAAAAGGAATTTGATGCAATGATTGTTGAGGTAAATGACTATGAACGGGAACTCAAATATAATGAAATTGAAAGGAAAAACCTGCATATCACAAATGAGGACTTAGTGATGAGTTGTGTGGCTCAAGATGTATTTTATACTGTTACTAAGCATTCTATTACTGCTTATCAATTTCATGAATTATATGTTGCTTTGAAAGTCTCCCACGATCGTGTCATTGAGCTTGAAACAACAAATTCAAAACTGCATGATAAAATTGAAAAGGATGATCATGATAACTTGGTCAAACATCTTTCTAAATTGGAAGTTGAACATTTTAATTTACAACTAAAATATCAACACCTTAAAAAAATGTTAAAACCTCAAATATCAAGACATCTTCGATGCTCTCGAATTTGATGCGCTTTTGAAATAAACAAACAGGATGAACAAATTCAAGCCCATCAGAACACGATCGAAAATCAGAGCCCAAATCTCACAATTGAAGAGAAAAGAACAATGTGAATGGTTCCCAAATGCCTCCACCTTTAGATTCTCAATCGCCTCAAATGTTTCACCTTCAAAATCTCAAGTAATGTTTTACAAAAGAAAAATGAGAGTTTTCTGAAAAAAAAAATGAAAAGGTTAAACTACACTTTAAAGAGTTATATGATTCAATGAAAGTCACTCGTGACAAAAACAACGAAACAATAACATCTTTACAAAAGGAAATTGAGAATCTGAAGAGTCAGGAAAAAGGGAAAATACCACTTGTCTTTAATGAGAATGTTGCATCAAAGTCATCTACAGACTGCAAATATACTGTGACTGTTAAATACATTCATCCTCATCTTAGAAATAACGAACTTGTGTTTCATAACTATCTTGCTCACCTTAAGGATAGTCTAGAATGTATGCGTGAGATTGTAGAAGAGGATTTCATAAATAAGCCACTTGATAGAGAGATTAGGTTTGCTTGCATTCAGGCCAAACGATCTCAAGAGTCGCTAGAATGTTTAAGAGCAACATGTCCTAAACTTAGGTACAAAAGATAAAGTCGTGATGCCTTGTTCTATGCCTAGTGCCAATTATGCAACCCATTCTATGCCCAATATTAAGAAAGTGAACTCTAAAGTGCCTACAAGTAGTTCGATCCATGAACGCCTAGTTCAGAATGCAAAAAGTAGCACAACCAACTAATGTTCCCATAATTCCTCTACAGAGTAATCGGTGACATAAAAGCAAGCGGGTCAAAGCCTCCGTGCAATACAAAGCAAGATAGGACCTCGCAAGCTAAGAATGTGCATTGGAAGAGTAGAAGACCACCCTAGGAACATTATGTTTGAGTTGAATAAAACGAATCGTGTTGATTCTAGTATTAGCTATAAGCGCATCGTAATTAATTTGAATTCGCTACTATCTCGCAAACCTTGTAATGATGACCGCTTGATTTCTATTACTAATCATGAATGTGGTGTGAATGTGTTGAATAATGTCATAAATGCCCTCCGTTAAAATAGTGAATACAAAAATCAAGCTAAGAAGGCTAGAAAGCAATGGCGAAAGAAGGTTAGAAAATATTGAAACCCACAGAAGGAAATTTAGTAACATAGGTTATCGTGGATACCCACCGGCCGCAAATTCAATCTTAATGAGTCAGGCCCTAAATTATCTAGATCAATGCCCATTAGGAAATGGATGCCTACCGTAGAACTATTGCTTTAAGAAGTGAACATACTTTGAATAGGTCAAATCAGACACTAGCACCGCATCTATCCTCGATGATTTCATTGTTTCTACTTCGATGTGGGAGTTCCAATCAATGTTACTAACCAAATGGAACCCATCCTTGCATGGGGATCCCAATTATCCAGCTTATCCATTCTTGTCTCGTGTTCAACCCAGATCGCTCAAATCGCTCTCGCGGGTACCGGACTCGGCTGTTCCAAGCATACGACCGAGATCGCTCATGCCTCATGAACTTCGTGAGTAAATTCATCAGATCTGTTAGATTCGGGAACCACCATTTTGGAGCAATTATGGGTTATAGAGACTATGTTGTTGGCAAAAGTGTAATCTCTGGGTATATTATGTTGAAGGTCTTGGTCATAACTTGTTTTCGTTGGTCAATTTTGTGATTCCGATCTAGAAGTGGCATTTAGAAAACATACTTGTTTCGTTAGAGAACTCGATGGTGTGGAATCGTAAGAGGAACTCGAGGTTCAAATCTATACACCATCTCTATCGAAGACATGATGAAGTCTTCTAATCCTTGTTGTCAAAGGCCTCAAAACAAAATCATGGTTATGGCATCGCTGCCTCAATTACTTGAACTTGGAACCATTAATAATCTTTCCGAAATGATCTTGTAAGAGGCTTACCCAGTTAAAGTATGAAAAGATCATCTTTGTTCAAGATGCCAATTGGGAAAAGCAAGAAATATGCCCACAAACCCAAACCCACAAACTCAAGAATGGAAGTTCTGATACCCTTCATATGGACTTGTGCGGACCAAAGAGAGCAAACGATTAATGGGAAGAAATACATTTTAGTCATTGTTGATGACTACTCTCGATTTACTTGGGTAAAGTTTTTACGGACAAAGGATGAAACCCGGATGTCATAATCAAACTTATCAAGCGCCTTGTGTTCGACTTAATAATACGGTTAGAATTGTTCGAATGACAATGGCACGTAGTTCGTTAACAAAGACTTAAGTCAATTTTATGAAAGTGTTGAATCAATATCAAAGAAGTGTTCCACGAACTCCTCAATGTAACGGTGTAGTTGAAAGACGAAATTGAACTCTTGTGAAGCCGCAAGAACAATGCTAATTTATTCAAAGGTTCCAATGTTTCTCTCGGGTCAAGCCATTGCCACCGCTTGCTACACCCAAAATCGCTCCTCATACACATATCTCATGGAAAACTCCATACTGAACTTGTCCATAAACGAAACCCGATATTTCCTACCTTCGTGTTTGGTGCATTGTGCTATCTAACGAATGACGGTCAAGAGTTAGGTAAATTAAGAGCTAAGCGGACATTGGAGTTTTGTAGGTTATGCATCAAACAAGAAGGGTTACCAATCTACAACAAAAGAACTCGAGATATCATGGAAACTATTCACATTACGCTCGATGAGTCGTCTCGCAAATGGCTCCAGACAATCCAGCTTCTGACCCGATTTCAACCGTCATCAAGTAGTCCTATAAGTTCTACTTTGTTCCAAATCCTCACCAAGAACTCCTTATGTACCTCCTTCGAGGATGATTTGAAGAAATTGTTTGATCCAATGTTTGATAAAACTATGAGCCAAGTGCTAATGATATGTCAAATCCATCAACAAAGGTCGCTCCTATCCCTTTCAATGATGTTAACCCTTCAATTTTATGTCATTAAGTCAAGAAGCGTCACCGATCACTGTCTCATCAACAAATCATCAATCATCTAGTGTACATCATGGAAATGTGTCTGGCACCTACGATGGAGATAATCCCTTTGCTACTCCTGAAGATGCTCCATTTGAGAACATATTTGCTTCCGAACCAACACCAGAACCATCATCATCCGGAGATCCAAATTCTGCTACTTCAGTTCCTCAACAACAACCACATGAACACCTTAGAAAATGGACACATGATCATCCATTGGACAACATCATTGGAAATCCCTCTCGTCTAGTATCCACACGCAAACAACTTGCAACCGATGCCTTATGGTGCTTCTTCAATTCGTACTATCTAAGATCAAACCAAAGATGTTAAACCGCCATGAATGATGACACCGGTTCAATGCCATGCAAGAAGAAATTCATGAGTTTGATCGACTAGACGTATGGGAATTAGTACCGCTCCCGATTGTGCTATGATCATTGCTCTAAAGTGGATCTTCAAAGTAAAACTTGATGAGCATGGTGATGTTTTAAAGAACAAGGCTCGATTGGTTGCAAAAGGATACCGTCAAGAGGAGGGTATTGACTTTGAAGAATCATTTGCTCCAGCTTGCTCGTGACGAGGCAATCGTAATCTTCTTGGCTAATGCCGCAAATAAGAACATGGTAGTCTATCGATGGATGTAAAGACGGCCTTTCTTAACGGAGATCCTAAAGAAGTCGATACATCACCAACCCAAGGTTTTGTGAATCCAGAGCATCCTACTCATGTCTATCGCTTGAAGAAGGCTCTTTATGGTTTGAAGCAAGCTCCAAGGGCATGGTATGATACGCTATCAAAGTTTCTTCTATCTACTGGATTCAAAGAAAGGAGCAGCTTGATCCGACATTGTTCACCGTAAAGTCGTGCAAACATTTAATTCACGCTCAAATCTATGTTTATGATATTATTTTGCCTCGATCGACCCCAATGAATGTGACCGTTTTCAAAAGAAATGGGTTCCAAATTTCAAATGTCAATGATGGGACAAATGTCATTTTTCTTGGGATTACAAATTTCACAATGTCCCGGAGGCATTTTTATAAATCAATCTAAATATGCAATTGAGATTTTAAAGAAATTTGGATTTGATTCTTGTGACCTGTGACACTCCCATGATAGAGCGATTAAACCGGATGAGGACCACTCGTGGATCATGGTAGACCAAATGAAATATCGTAGTATGATCGATCCTCGATGTACCTCACCCAATAGACCGACATTTTATTCGATGTTTGCATGTGTGCTAGATATCGTGCTGCCTACCAAAAAGCACTTTGAAGTCATTAAACGGGTCTTCGGTATCTCCAAGGAACCATCAATATGGGACTTTGCACCAAGGACACCGTATGTCACTAACGACCTATGCAGATGCCGATCATGCATGATGTCAAGATACTCGTCGGGCACGTCTGAGGTGCTCGGTTTTTGGGCGATAAGCTTGTGAGTGGTCTTCAAAGAAACAAATGAGTACTTCTATATCCTCTACAGAGGTGAATACATAGCCATGTCATCTTGTTGTGCTCAAATCCTATGGATGAGATCCCAATTATCTCGACTATGGCTTGAATTCAACAAAATTCCTTTGTACTTGTGATAATAAAAGTGCTATTGCTTCTCATGCAACAACGTTCAACACTCAAGAGCAAAGCACATGGACATTCGACATCATTTCATCGTGGAGCAAGTGGAGAACGGTGTGGTGGAACTCTATTTTGTGAGGATCAATACCACCAGCGTACATCTTCACCAAAGCTCTTCCTAGAGAACGCTTGAGTTTATCCTTCCACGACTTGGTCTAAAGAGTCTACAACCGGAAACACTCAAACGTCTTCAAGAGGAAGACGAGGAGTAAAGGTCTTTCTTCATCCATCTCTTGTACATATTTTTTTCAAAAAGCAAAATACAAAATTATAAAACCAACTAAATGAAAATAGAAAAATATAAAATTTCAAAAAAACCCTAAAAAATTAGAAAATCTTGAAAAATTCCAAAAATATTTTTGTCATGTTTTTCTTTGGTTCAAACTTCATCTACGGACTTTGTATTGACATTCAAAGAATGTCACGGGTTTTTAGATGTTTTTTGAATGTTAAAAAAAAATTGAGAGAAAATGAAACAATGGTTTATTGTCATTTCAGGCAGCAACCCGCTTTTCAAAGATAGAACATAGCCATGCTTTATCTTAAATCTTCAAACCTCATGCTCTGATTCTAAAAACAGATGTTTGTCATTAAAAAGATAAATGCTTCTTTTCAAATATTTTTCCTTCAAATGATTCTTCTGAAAAATGTTTGTCATCTAATGAAAACAAAATTGCTTTGAAAATACTTCGGACTTTACTTTTGAAAATCATCTGGGTTTTTCATTTGTCAAAATCTCTATCTTTCAATCAACAACATATGTCATTGATTGAGGGGGAGAATGATTTCAATCAAAAAGTGTATTTTTCAAAACAATTGGCACGTAATCGATAAAGGTCTACTCTAGAATAATCAAAAAGGACAATGTTTTATAATATTGTATACAATTGGTACAAGACCTTTGTTATTATTATGTTTTCAAAAGAGTCTCAAGCATGTTTAATCTTTGGAGTCTAAAGTCTCAAACTTGATCCTTATCGGTTAAATGTTTCTCATAATCAAATCACATCTCCCTAAAAGCTTTCAAAATCAATTTAATTACAGAGATCACAAATCTCAAATGATTTGAAAATTGTGATCGAGGAGAATTTGTTATTTAAATTGGATTTAAACCGATAATTGATAAATGGTTTCATAAGTGTTTAGCAAGCTTTCCTCCCACATGTGCCAAACGATTTCAAATTTTCCATGCACATGTTGAGGGGGAGCATCTTTTATACCACAAAAATTGAAATGTGATTGATTTGTCTCTAAGTGTTCCTTCTAATATGTGCAAAACTCTTTCAAATCTCGAGGCACATATCGAGGGGAGCAAACTTATGAAAACCTCATCCTTCCCCAATATGCTTTATCTACTTGATTTGATCCGAAGTGATGTTGATATCTTTAGAAAATGGTAATCAAAGAAGTTAATTCTTCCTCTTGCCTCTATGTGCCAAACGATTTTAAATACATGATACACATGTTGAGGGGAGCTCTTTTCTAAAAATATCTAAAACAATTCAGTACAAAATGCTTTGATAATATATCACAAGTATCCGGATTGATTTTCAAATGGTTTTCAATTGGTTCCAATGGCGGATGAACAATACCAAGTAGACCGACCAAATTTACTTTATGTGTGGTGATATAAGGATGATAAGGTTAGGTATTAGTTCCCATGATCCGCTGTAATCGGAGGATCTACCTGTGGACAATCCACCGATAGTGTAGAAGTCCTTAGGTATGATGAAAAAAGGAGAAAAGTGAGATATCGGAAGAGTGCGGATCGAGACAGAGCTAGTAATCGAATAAACCCAACAAGGTTCTAGTTATGAAGTCTCGGTAAGCAATCAAGGGGTTGAAGAATGAAAAGAATTGAATGTGAAAAGGGTGAAAATAAATAGCCCTCCAATAATTCAAGCTTAGGCGTAAACCAGTTCAATTCATATGCTATTGGTGGTTACCAAGGTAACACCGGTATTGAAGACAAGACATCATGGACCCAAAGGACACACCGCACTACAACTTCCCAAGCTACTCAAGTTCCTCTTAAAAGGGCTTGTTTCATTCTCACGGGAACCGACATAATCTATCGACTTTCTCTTAGAGATGGTTGATATTGAAGAAGGAGACCCTCTCCCAGTATCCCAAGACAGAACCAAATATGCACAATTGAGTCTAGAGCCATGAGATCATCAATAAATCTCATTAGGACATCACAATGAAGACTCACGCTTTCACACAATGTGGAATGTGAGAATATATTTCGAGAGTCCCACGATTATCCTTGTGGTATTGCCAAGACTTGTTTGTGACATATGGACTTCATCAATGGAGCGATTCAATATTGAATCAATCCAGTCCAAGAAAATGGATTGACGGTTATCTTTGAAAAACCGGTCGTTGTGCTCAAAATTCTTTCTTATTGCACATCGATCGTGTATTGATATTTCAAAATAAAGATATTTATGATTGATAATTGATTTTCCATAAACCTTCATTGTATTGCAAAACTTTATATCAAGCAATACACGATTGTTTTTCAAATCATTTTCATCAATCGCTGAATCTCAATTACCGGTTCACTCAACCGTGTTGTCTTCTTTGAGACGCTCCGTTTGAGAACGGCTAGAACACCGCGAAACCCCGTCAAGGAGATTCTTCGAATTATACTTGATCACAGGCGATTTGTATCGATCAACGGGGAACCATGGGCGTGTACCTCAATTCAATGAAAGTGATCAAAGACACTTTCGTGCGCTTTATTGCTAATGCTTTATGCGTGTACACCCGACGCTTGCAAATGATCGTAATGGAGAGGTCAATCCACAATGCATGCTTACACAACACATTCACTTCCAAAGAAATCATGATTAGTGCATCAATGACTCGATATTCTCACCCATGCTTCGCTACTCACGCAAATATCGTGAATCAACTAAAGCTTCCGCTACTCGATGAAAAGATTTCATGATCCGTAATGTGAGCATGTCGGTCCAAAAAGTAACAACTTCACATAATGTCAACACCACAATAGAAGAGTCGAGATTTATCAGAGTTGATGATCTCAATGCCGGCTCAAACTCACTATCATGTGGATCGCTTAAAGACCTCCACTTGGATTAACCAAACATGCAAGAATGAACAATCAAAGACTACGGACTCTGAGCAAAGAACATTATCACGAATCCAAGAACAATCTTAATGTAATATCTGTTTGTATTCAATGTAATTTGAGGTGACCTCCTTGGGGAGATTGTTAGATTTAGTAAATCCAGTTATTAAAGTGTCGGTCACCTCAAGTATATGTAACCGCTAGAAAGCTCGTAGTCGTAGTTATTTAATGTTAAGTAGTATTTAGTTAAGTAACACCGTGGAGGACGGACGGGTCTTTACCTCATCAGATGCCCGATCCATGACCCGTAGGTGGCGCTTTATGTAAGACTATAAATACTCTCACCTCCCAAGGTAGAGTTGGAGCTCATAATAATACTTTCATTTTCTCTTACTAAGTTCCCAAACCTCTAACTATTTCTCTCTCTAATAACCTTATTGTATACGCCCCTTGTGATCATGGTTTAATGTGTTTGTGAAATCCAATATGTTACACAAATGCTCTCCTGCATCATACATCCTTTCAGAGAGAACTGGTCTCATGTCAGAAATTGGCAAGTCTTTGAATCGCTGAAGCAATGGAGCCTTCATTGCCCATTCAACCGCATCTTTTACTTCTGCCTCTATTGCATTAGTTACAGCTTCATCAAAGTTCAGATTCTCCAGCTTTTTGACACGACTATCAAAGGAGTTGATGGATTTAGGTAGATGCTTTTCCGAGCTTCAATTCCGAAAGCGCTCATGAGTGGTTGCTCCGAGGACTTAGCTGCAGGTGGTGAAGCCGGTGGTGTGACAACGTCGCTGATGGTGACAACTTGTAATGGATCTTTCGCGGGTTCGAGTAGTGGAAGTACGATTGTCTGAACAGGTTTGGGTGGAGTTGTGATTGATGGAATTGGAGCAAATGTGGTGACAATAGGTTCAGACATTGGAGGAATGGTTGAAGAGTCTTGTTGAATGGTGACTGAGACCATGGACTGAACTTCTTCTTTTTCATTAGTTTGCTTATCTGACTCGATGTCTGAGGGGTTCCGTCTTTTAAGAATTGGTCACCAAATGAGAAGTCGAGATCTAAATTCTTCAACGAGGATAGAGAACCCGAGACATGTTTCTTCCATGTGCCTATGTTCATCGATCTTGACTCAAGGGTTTCTGGGGTCTTCAAATAGCTTCATTTTCTCATTCTTAGAGATTTGTTTGTCGATTCCATATGTTCAATTTCGCTTCAAGCACCGGAATCTCTTCGTAAAAGTTGTTGTCTCCGGCTTTTCGAGTATCATCGGATACAGGGGTTTCAACAGGTACATCGGACATATCTTTTTCTGTTCCAGAGTGTACTTGTGCTGAAGATGATTCGACATCTCTTTTCTTGAGAATGAATTGCGTAGTTGTTTTTGGAGGTGGAGAAGAGATGTTCAATAGCATATGAGCAGCTTGAACTGCATCTATTCCAACAATTCCTTTGCCTTTGTCTCGTGTGGCAGGGGATGATTGTCGTGGTTCGGTTACGGTTATCTTATCACTACTCCTCCCACCGTGGATCCCGAGTTATATTCATGCTATCCGTGCTTTGTTGAATTCCTTGTTGAGTGCGCTTCATCTTCATCAATCAACCCCGCCTCACTTCCCGGAACCTTAATTCCTTCATCATTACGCTTACCGCTCTCCTTCTCCTTTTCCATTTTGAAGGAGAGACATTAGATACCGAACTATCTCGGCCTCTTCTTTTCTTAGGTAGGCTTGAGTAGGTGGACCCCGATTGTTTTGATTTTGATTTTGTGGGAGTGGACTCGAGTGTGACATCGCTGGTTGCGGAGGCTTTCTTTACATATCTCTTGAAATAATCGCGATTCATGATTCTATCAAGAAGCGAGCATCTGGGACTCGCATTCCAAAGATCTCCTTGTCATGTCCTCCGGAAATATATTTAATATTGCCAAGAACGAATTCATCACGGCTTCATGCGGTCGACTCGCCGTGAGTTGAAATGGTGAGTTTGTTGCAGATGATAGATAATGAGTTTTGAGAACCTGATGCTGGGAATCACTCGTTTTCCAAGACCTTTTCTTCCTTTGACTTTATTCTCAGAGTTAACTCTATCAGTGATAAATGTGTCTAAAGACAAGATGAACTCTTCCCAAATAAGTTCAGCGAAGTCAATATTTTTCCTTGACTATTCCCCACAAGATTTGCATTATGGGAGCTCGACTCCTCTGTCCCGACGCTTACCGGTTAGGCATAGATTGAGAATTGTGACGATTGATCTCCATGGTTGATATATTTCCGCATTGATGAGTGATGAAATATTGGTTAGTCTTTCCGGGTATCCCAATTCGTCGACAAAGTCTAAAATTTCTTGAGTGGAGGGTGGAGTGATGAATTTGTTGGAAGGGTCTCTTGGTGTGATCTGAAGAGAAGCCCTGAGTGTTTCAACTGAGATGACATACCATCTGTCTTCATGCTTACACGAGTATGAAGCAGATATCTTATCATACGTAACAGTTTTCCAGAACTGCTGAAGATAAATGGAGGGAATTGTGCAACGCTTGATTAGGGCATTAAAGAAGTTGGTGTCCTTCAAGATGTCGACAGCCAGACGGTAAGTTGGATTTTTTTGCCCTCTATCCACATCCAAATAGCAGTTGCTCTTAGCAATTGAAACCCATTCCGCACGTGGAAGTAACTTTTCATCAGTTAAAGTGACAGTTGGTGCAGAGGCAGCAAGTATATCAGAGGATGTTGTGTCAGCCATTGAAATCTGATAGTTACACATACAACAAAAACCATATCCAGGAAATTTGTTAGGTTAAGACACTGATATCCCTTATGACCTATTCATAGCCTAACATATCATAAGCACATAGACAGAGTCATATAGACAACTAAGAAACCCGGATATGACAAATATGCGAGACTTATAAGTGCAAGATGAATTTGAGAGTACATAAAAAGTAGTACCACAAGAAAAATTGACAACAAGTATGTTAACTCGCAAACATCAACTCGCTTGGAACAACAAATTGAGCAACTCGCATAACTCAACACGCATAGGCAACAATTAATTATCAACTCGCATAAGACAGAGCATATGAGGTAAGTCGATATGGCAACTCGCATCCATCAACACGCTTTGGTCAAAAGAACGGTCAACGCAGATATGATAACACGATACATCGAGTATACGGACAAGTCGCATATGGCAACTCGCATACATCAAAACGCTTTGGTCAAAGAATTTCGTCAACACGCATACTAAAAGTATAAGGCAAGTCGCGTATGGCAACTCGCATATAATAATAAGCAATAGGCAACACGATACCTATAAAAAGCAACTTGCATATAGCAACTCGCATTCAATAATATTCAACAACAACTCGCAATCAAGCACATGGGAAACACGCTATAAGGAATTTACACGGCAACTCGCATACATGCACCAACTACAACTCGCTAAGAAGAACACAACTTGAAAGACCTAATTAACCAGTCACGAGAACAAACGTATGATTATAAACACTTCATAAAAACTCTCATGCCAATAAGAATCCTTATACAATAAACACAACCAACGACCAAAGCACATCCAATAACTAATTTTATTAAACGAGCCTTAATCATCCTCAATACGCATAAAAAAGGTGAACCAATTAAGTCATTTAAACAGTCTCAATACAAATCCAAATGTGATTGACCTTAATCAGTAAAATCTAAATTTAATTTTCGTTACATAAATAAAAAACATACAAACCTATAGTAATGAAAATTGATCGAGATGAGAGAGAAAGAGTACAATATGCACAATGGATTCAAAATGAGACGGGATCGAGTACATATCATGATAAAGATGAGATAATTTAGGATCATATCACAAGAAAACTTACAACGCAATCAATAAGGAGTAACTCGCTTATAAGAGAGTTGAGAGAGAATAGTTCTATGTAAAACAAACTTTGACCAAAAGTAATATGATTTGACCAAGATACAACCCGTATACATAAGTACACAAGAATTTCGAGATGACATTTTTAGTCCCTATACTTAGCAACTCGCATTCCGTGCAACTCGCATGCATGAACTAGGTAGGTCTACTCGCAAGATATTAACACTCATGGACCAAATAAGCAACACGATATACTCAACTCACATGAAAAGAAAATGCAACTCGCGATATTATAAGGTCATAACAAAGGATGCTTAGCTAAAGAGACAAATATATCGCCGTAATTCATACGCTTAAACAACTTAAGTCACACCACGAATCATAAAATAACACCACATAGCAAGTAACAACTGCACCACACAATTAAGAAAGCGGATACATGCAACCTTAAATGAACATGATAAATCAAACCCAAGTACTAAATCATAACTGAAGGTGCACAATTCTCCCCCTCAATCAATGATACGAGATGAAATGTAATCATTGATTGATTCAGTAACTAGAAAGTGGGTCTATGAGAGCTTAAGTATGTGATTGTAAAGACGAGTAAACTAAAGATTATAAAGGTTCTGTTCGAACTTCATCTAAAGCCCCGTGTCATTGTTGAATGACATTTCTAGGACCGTAGATGTTATCGATGACAGAAATTTGTAAAAACGAGTGTAATAATTAATTAATTAATTAAAAGAATAAATAAAAATTTGTAATTTTTTTTAATGTATAAAAATTTGTACAAGACTTAATGAGAACGAGTCCTGAAAAGAGGTGATCAGGATTCAGAGTACGAGGTACATCAGTTCTGACATGCTACAATTCCAGAGTGAGCAATCTTCATTTCTGTTGGAAACCAGGTCATGATGTTCATGAATGAATTGAGTATTGTACCTGAAAAAGACTGAGGACACATTGCACTAATAGCACATGTAGTATTGCAAATAGATGGGTTAGTGACAGGTGTATCCTTAATTTTTGATGTTGTACAGTCAGGTCTAGGAGTATCATTAATAGAAATCCCTTTAAGTAGAACATTCTTGAAGATTTTACCGGTTGGTATCCACTTAAGACAAGATCTAGGTGAGTAAGTCCGCTTGGTACCGTGAACATAAATAGTCTACCAAGAGGAATCCACTTAAAACAAATTGCTAGCGAGTTAGATGAAGCTAAATCCTCGCTCGAGCATTGGTCCATTTGCTATTAATTTGTTTCTTAGGGATTTGTCACCATTTGATGCATCTTATATGGACTAGATGAGCTCCTTATATTCTCGAACTTTGAGTTTTGAACATTCACCGTGGATTGTTACTCATCATATCTAGATGGATTAGTGAAGGACCGATTTTGACAAAACTATATTCTCATCATCTGGGAGGCAAGCTTAGATTTAGAGGATTTAAATCTTTCGTCTTAAATGCATTTGCCGCCTAACTACAGTCGCATCGTATTGTTAAGTGCAATTGGTTTCCCAAGGTCGATGGTTTTGTAAACTTAGTGTTCACTCTATTTCCAATGGTTTTCCTAAGCTCATTTTTTAAGGCAACGATGGTGAAGCATTTATCCTGAATTTGGGCTTTGAGGGCATCAATGTCTGCTAAAAAGGAGTTTGTTTGATCTAACAACTTAGAATTGCTCTCTAATAAGTTCTTCCTTAAGGACTCATTTTCCCTTAATAGCTTAGTCACACATAAAGCTAATTCATCATTCCTAGATTTAATCGGATCACTCACCTCAAAGTTAAGACTGTTCATCCCTTTAAAATATTTCTTATGCAGATCTGAGAGTTGTGTTTTCGGATTACATATGGTTGAGTCTTTGTCCCTAACTGGTTTTTAATCGAATAATTTAAAAATTCTCAAATTCGGGAATTCGGATTTATGCAAGGTTTTGTAGCTAGAAAACTTTCTTCTTTTGTCAGATTGCAATTTCTAAGGAAATGCAATGTTTTTCAAGAATTGAGTATTTGTTTGAAAGTTTATCAAAAACCCTTTTTTCAACCATTTCATTTGTTTTGAAGATTCTGGGCTCAGACTCAACCAAGAGACATTTATCGATATCATGTTCAGATTTAGAATCATTTTGTTTGGGTACTTAGCAGAAGCATTATGTTGATCAGTTAATGGTACCTCATCACATGACGTCTGTTCATTTTTTGGTATGATATCCGGATTTACATCGTGCATAACAAGAGTCACCGAATCGCAGTCGATTTAATCTTGTCTGCCTCTCGAGTCTCAGATTCAAGACATCCGCCATCCTCCTTGTTATATCCGATATTCTCGCATTCAAGATCACCCGACCTTTCAAATGAATCAATACCGATGTATCACAACATTCACTTAGTTTCTCTTGACACTCATTCAAATTATCATGCACTTGATCGCCTTTCTTAATGTACTCTTCCACATTATCCATAAGTTGGTTAAATGTATTGATGAACTCATGAATTTGCATTCCAAGATGTTTCTTGAAGGAAATTCCATTCACGTGTTGATCAAGTCTCTGGAATAATCTCCATTGATAAATGGTCGAAATTGGTTGTGGATTACCCGAAGTGCGATTGAATCATCCTTTAATACCTTCTTTTGGCAATTTGAAGCTTCATTGTTCTAAGTTCAAGAACACAGCTCTTGTCACAGTAGGTAAGTCCCATGAAAAGGGCACTACATGTTCGATCCCCAGCTGTGGATAACAATTGTATGAGGCGCAGATGAAGTTGTTGATAGGGTTCAATGTTGCATTCCATTTGCAAGGCATTTTGCAAGATGAGCCGGTGTAATTTCTTGGGATTTGACTCGTAGTACGAGGTGTTTTGGTCATCATAGATTGAATCTTTAAGGTAAGGCTTTCGAGTAGTTCAGTACTTGGTTTGCAATCCAACCGAGTCATATAGTTTGAGCACATTGGAAATTATCGATCATGGTATAATCCATGAGTGCGATTTTACGGATTTTATTATTCTTTGATTAAACCGAAATGATTCTTTCACAGGATTTTACTAAACCAAAAGAACAACCGTAAGAATGTAGCACCATCGTGACAAGTCTCAATAGACAAGTAGCTAAGCAACAACTCGCTTTGGTATCAACTCGCTAGACAACAACTCGCTCAAAGACAAAAACTCAAGTCGCTTAAAGAAACAACTCGCTCAAACCCAAGTCGCATAAAGAGCCAACTCGCTAAATAGCCAAGTCGCATACAGAGACAACTCGCTTAACAACCAAGTCGCATAAACCAACTCGCTGAAAATACAACTCGCTTAATAACAAAGTCGCTTTAAAACTCAAGTCGCTTAAAGAATCAACTCGCTTAATAGCCAAGTCGCATAAACCAACTCGCTTCGAATAACAAAGCAACTCGCTTCCAAGAAACTCAACACCGTAGCGCAACTCGCTTTGTACAATATTTGAAAACAACCACTTTATCAATCAAAAATAGCTAAACCACAATGATTCAAGCCTTCCAATTCAAAACCTAAACACATATGATGATCCTAAACACAAAACTACAATCAAAATTCAAACTTTAACACTAAAAATTGACCAAATGATTCAAACTCTCATAAACACTTATAACCCCAAAAACCTTATGAAATCCACCAAAACAAAGAGCATGAAAGATGAGTGATCAAACCATGGCTCTTGATACCAATTGTAAGATATAGGATTTCACAAACACATCAAAGCATAAACATATATGGCGTATACAAGTTTTAGAGAGAGAAAAGGAGATGTTCTAGTGAGAGAAACACATAGAAGGTTAGATTGCAATGAACATCCAACCTCTCCCTTGGGGAGAGGGCTATTTATACAAAGAAGCACGCCTCCTTCGGCCGGATCGTGCATACAGCAGAAAGACCGTCCTTCCTCCACGGTGTTACACTAGACTAAGCTACGCTAATAACTAACTAACAAATAACGACTAAACGATATGTCACGAGCTAACTTAAGCTAGATTAGATATTAAAGCGACCGATGCTTCACTATAAAATTTCCAATTCCTAACAAAACACTTAACGGATAAACTAACTACCATCCAAAATAATGACTAAACGAGTGCAAGGTTTCAAAATAGATATCTCAGAATTAAACGATTTAGGACTAAACATGAAATCTGAGCAAACCACAAGGACCAAACGTAGTTTTTTCTATAATTTCTTATTTTTATAAAAGCCATAAATTTCTGATAATAATATTTTGTTTACTTTTACATTTAGTTCCATATATTTACTTTTACATTTAGTTCCATAATGGTATTCATATATTTTAAGAGTATTTGCATCTATATCTCTATAGATGCAAAAGATATCCAAAACACGCATAAAACCATCAGAATACGTGCATAAAAACTTGTATAAAGATATATATATATATATATATATATATATATATATATATATATATATATATATATATATATATATATATATATATATATATATATATATATGCATTAAAAGGTTAATTGGACATAAACATCCTACTGGTGCAAACCCCGACATAAACATCCTCCATAAGATTATGAGCATGAGGTTGTGGTTGTGGTCGTTGGTCATGGCTCATGAACAACATCATCTTGTCACTTGAGAAAAGAATCAGTTGTTCTTTTCTTGTCCATGATTATAAATAAACGGGGTTCTGTTTACATTTCTTTAAATGAAATACGAAAAGATTTTAAAATATTTTTATCTAGCTACTGTTACAAGATCTAATGTTATAAAAATGTGTAAACTCACATTTAAATAGTAGCGCAAATTTTAAACCCTGATTGCATTTGGTACTTGAACAAAGTACCTAACTGAGAGATCAAATGGAAGGGCTTGAAATTTTGGAAACAAATATGATCAAAAAGATGAACAGCCGAAATGATGGCTCATTAACATATGAGGAATGATCTTACATAATATATCTTCAGTATAGTTGGGCTTGTTGAGGGCCGCTAGATGTCGGATACCTTTTTATTACATCATCTTCGCTCGGTCCTCAACTAAATGTTCACTTTTTTATTTCGGTTTGTTTCATAATAATTAGTGTTTGTTTCTAAAAATTAACAAATCACAATGCTTAATGATTTTATTGCCATCTCTACAACTATGTGTATTTAGAACATGAATAATTAATATGAGACGGAGGAAGTATACATTACAAGTTGAAATGAAATTGAGACGCACAAATTATCTACTGACTTCAAACAAAATGTTAGCAAGTCGTAAAATGTGGACTACTTTAGTGTCTTAGGTCTGGTGTTTCATTAGTAATTTTCATGGGCCGTTTGAGTGGTTTCTGTTTTTTCTTTTCTTTCCGAAAGGCAATCAAGAATACAAGGTACGAGCCAATAGAAAAGATCATGTTCAAGTAGGTCGTAATTTGAGTGGTTTATGGTCTAGTTTGTATTATTGCTATTGGTTTTTTATATAAGGTTGTTTCTCAAGTAAGAATATATAAACAGTTTGACAATCTTAAAACTTAAGTTTGGGTATGAAATAGGATGCGCTGATGATAGATTTGGTACCGGATGAACGTAAAATAATACTTCACTAGCGTACAGATATGCAAATTTAGCTTTAAATCTATATATAGTGCATACATATACTAATTTGAAACTGCTCAAAGTTCAAACCAAATAACTCAGCAGTTGACTTTTGAGAAAGTCAAACTCTGATCTTGGCCTTTAATTATGTGTTTTACAGGAACTTTAAAGTTAACACATTATGCATAGCTTTCAGGGGCTTACAATAAGAATGCAAATACACGAAACATCATATACTTCAAAACGAGTGTGCCGTAAATGTCACAAATACTAGTAACGAATGATGTATATCAATATATCATTGATTAAGGTTTAATCTTTACTTTATAGCTGACTGTAGAGTGGTGGTACTTTCGTCTTATTTTGAGGCAGAGACCCGTTTTTCTTTTCTAAGTGTTCGAGAAACTCCATCACCACCGGGTCGGTCCATGGAGTTCCAAAGGGAGCTTCAGCGCCCGCAACCCATCCTAAGTGTCCACCTTTAGGTGTAACTATCAACATACAGTTTGGATTATCCTGAACCAACATCAAGTTAAAAATTGTCAGCTAATATTTCATTTTTTGTTGAAACTGTTGTTGATGTCAACGTGAATGAGGTCCTTGCATCACGTAAATATAAATCAGTTCATATACCTCAATATCTTCACGAGGGGTTGCTTTAATATGGGCAATAGGATCATTTGCAGCCTGTATATCATGGAGTAATGCATTCAGAAACTTTTAATTCAATGATTCACCTTGTTATGTTAACTTGTATTTTATGTGGTTAGTGACGTTAATAGTAGGTAAATATTACCTGGATGCAAAGTAAAGGCCTGCATACGCTCTTTATAGAATCTTTGCTGCTTATTTTCTGGTAGAACTCATCCGCTGACTTTAAACCCAAACCAACTGCAAATATGCAAAAAGCTCTCAAGAAGTGAGCTTCTATGATTATCCCAGTGATCCAGTTGAAATAATACAAAAATGTGTACCTCGTGTGAATGCTTCATCAAATTGCCTCAGGGATGTACTTTTACGAGCTACTGGAAGATTATAATCGCCCTCTATTCCTTCAAATAGAAGAGCATGTCTGCAAATATAAGTCATACAGTATATATTAGTGGCGGTGACTTTTGTTGTCACAGAAATGACACTTATTGCAAGCAAGTCAGTCAAAGTTTGGTAAAATTTAGAGATCCACAAAAGCATACACACATGTAACGGATCATGTGGATTTTAACCCTGAAGATGACTGCAAAAACCTACCTTGAAAAGAGTTTAGATAGAGAAGATCCAAGAATTCTATCATAAACTCTGTTAAACCCTTTATGCAATTCCTCGTCTGTAAGGACGACACTAAAAGGATTACACAAGGACACTCCGCCAGAAAGTAGACAACTATCGCCTTCCTGCAATGACATGTACAAATGTAAATGAAACCAAAGTATAAAGTTATCAACAATCACTTGTTTACCATTAAGGAAAGAAACATATCAAGTTTCTGGTGTATTACCTCACCCAAATACTTAACGAGATTGTTTGCTCCAAGAGACCAACCAACAGCATATAAATTTGCATCTGGGAATCGTGATGAAAGATGCACTACCACTTCCGCAAAATCAGACGTAAATGTTGCCCCAAAAAACTGCGAAAAGTGTGTGAATAAATTTATTATATTCACAAAAGTACAAAACTATTTACATTTTCTTTTTAAACACAACCCTTTAGCTTTGCAATATTAGTGCCAGTTCAGGTGGTTTTTTTGGATATGAAGTGTTTCATGGCCTAAACATAATACTTGTTTTAAAGAAAAGTGCTGGAATTATCATAATTATTAATACCTTAGGTGTGATTACAGGGCTGCGACCACAACCACGGCAGTTAAAAGCCACAACACGCCAACCCTTTTTATTTGCTGTCAATACCATATGCTTTATGTATGAATCACCACTTCCGCTAGTTAACCCTGCCTACAACCATCCTGACATCATTATTATGTGTTCACCAAACATAATTCAACATGTAACATTATATAAATATAAATGCAACACATGTATATTTGTCCCGATAGTGGCCGATACCAAGAGTAATAAAAGGCTCTATGTGATATTGTAAATGGATTCCTCTTGGAACCAAAACTGTTAATACTGATAACTAAATAAGAAAGAATTCTAATTACGTGTTCTCATATGAGACTTAAATTTCAAATGAAAACAGTTCCGACCCAAACCTAAGATAAGTTGATTTGTGTTATGTTTATATCAAAATGGTACAGTATATTATCAGCAGAAAATGTCAATGGGTCAAACGGGTCGAATGAGGTTTTTGGTTTACATCTAAAATCATATAATATTAGCTAAGAGGAAACCATAAACCAGTCAAATGCAGTTTTTGGTTGACCTGGATTATGCACACTTCACCACTAGAAAATCCAGGGATAGCAACGGCAAGGTTTATGTCACTAAACAAGCCCGGTGCTAAACTCATTTTGGACCATATTTTTCTTATCCGTAAGCAAAGTTAGCAACGGAATAAGTCCCTTTTGTTGCTAATTGCGTTGGTATTCCACAAAATTAGCAACAGATTCATGGTTTTTGGCACATTTCTTTGGTATTTGCAGTTTATCTCTAGAGAGAAGTTAACTTATATATGGCACATATTCAAAATTGTTATTCATATACAAACACGCGATTTTAAACCCCGCCAATTAAAATAGGCCGAAAATTCTTGTAATTCAAGTGAATCATTTCTGGATTCATTACTCGATCAGTCAACATACGTCCCATGCATGATACATTAAAAGAAATTATGCATGCATGATCTTAAGAGGGAAATGCTTACCATCAAAATAAGGAGAGGAGAATTGGGAGACAAGCAACGATCATCACCAGCAACCCAATCAAGGGCAATGACACCCTTGTCTTTCAATGTGAGACACTCACGTCGAAACCTGACATATGGGGTTGACCTGAACTTAGAGGCAAAGATAGTTTCCAGGTGGACATTGGAACAAATGACAGGATATGCATCGTAAGGACGGTTTAGAGTGGTGAAAGCTGGAAGAAATGAATCCAAAGCTCCGCCGCTAACCTCAAGAGAAGGGTGGACAGACATGGTTGCAAATGCTAAGATTGTGGCAATGTGAAGACACTACAATACTATAGAAGATGATCAAGATCATTATGTACCATGTTTATTTATATATGCATAATACGAATCTTTTTTCAAAGTCAACCACCATTTAAGTCCTTGACAAATACTAATCCACTTGTTATTTGTTAATCATACGGGAAATACTATTGATACCTTGGATCCCGTGAACTCTATACTTTATGTTTGAACAATTCAAATTACAAGTATAATTTGCTTCAAGAGCATCTAATCATCATTAGTAAATTTTGATAATATAATATTATTAAATGCAACTTTAAAAGCTAAATGTTGTTTACTAAATTAAGTGTTTTGGATGTTAAAAAAAAAAAAAAAAATTGTTTTAGCTTTGAGTATCTTAATTAGCTTTAATTGAAAGAGATATACGTTTGTGAGTCTCTCCATTAATAGGGTGTTAGGATCCAAATATTTATCACACATGATTGGTGGTCTTGGATGATCAAAATACATGTTTGCCATAGTTAGAGAGTTAGTAGAGAGAGAGTGTTCTTGCTAGAGGTTTGGTTCACAAATGTTGAATATTAGATTATGAGAAGCACCACCCTTCCATGGATGGAAGGGTATTTATACTTACAAGAACACGACCTCCCATCGGCCCCGTGGATCGTGGATACAATGGGTAAAGACCGTCCTTCCTCCACGATGTTGCACTAAACTATTTTACGCTAATAACTAACTAATAAACCGCTAAATAACGAAAATAACGACAAATCTACGAGCTAACTTATGCTAGATTATAATTGGGGTGACCGACTCTTTAACATGGAATTTTCTAATTCCTAACAATCTCCCCAAGGAGGTCACCCCATGAAATACATTTTGCTTCCTAGCATTCTATCTTTGACTTCGTTCGAGCTCGAGACTTCAATTCTTCAATTCGCAATGTTTGTGCTTTTGTAGCGATTCTTCCAAGTCCGCATAGATTAGTACTTTCAGTGGAGGCCTTTGAACCGATCCACATCTTTGATGATCTTCGAGCTTTCATTGAGATCATCACCACAGAAATCTCTCGGATCACCCTTTCTTGTGTTGCCATCATGTGAAGTTGTGACTTTCGGACCGACATGCTCACACTTTTGAATCATGACATCTTTCCATCGAGTAGCGGAAGCCTTACTAGTTCATGATATTTGCAAGCAGTAAGCATAAGCATAGTATGAAATATCGAGCCGTTATGTAGATATGCACCACCATGATTTCTTCAAATTAAGTGAGGATGCCGCGAGCATGCGGCTTTGATTGACTCCTCAATTCGATCACCGCAACTGCTCAAATGTACCGCAAACAACAGCTAGCAATAAAACACACGAAAGTGTCTTTGATCACTTCACCGAATTGAGGTACACGCCCACGGTTCCCGCTGATCAAGACAAGCACCGCCTGTGATCGTAGGATTCCTAAGAATCTTCTTGATGTGGTTTCGCAATGTTCTAGTGTTCTCAAACCGAACGCCTCAAAGAAGACAACACGGAGCGAGTGAACCAATAATTGAGATTCACCGATTGATGAAAATGATTTGAAAACCAATCGCGTATTGCTTGAAGAAAGAGTTTTGCAATACAACGAATGTTTTATGAGAAAGATCAATTTTCAAACAAAATACTTTTGTATTAGAGAATGAGTACACATTCGACGCGCTAGCGAAAAGAAGAGATTCGCACATCGAACGGTTTTTCTAAAAGTATTTTCAATCGTAGATACTTTTGAATTTGAAAACATAAGTACACATTCGACGTGCTAGTGAAAAGAAGGTTTGCACATCGAACGGTTTTTCCAAAAGTATTCGTCAAATTCCATTCTCGGACCAAGGTTGATTCAATAATGAATCGCCCCATCGTTTCTATCCAGCTTGTCACAAGCTAGATCTTTGCAAGATTTCACATGTCACCCACCAAGAGCTTGTTTGATGTTGGCTCTAGAAGGATTTCCATCTTCATCGTGAATATTTTCATATCACTCGGATGTTCCGCAATACCACAAGGATAATGCGTAGGACTCTTAATATATTCTTACTTTCCACATTGTGTGAAACAAAGAAGTCTTCAAGAATTTAGTGTCCTAATGAGATATTGTGGATGATCTCTTGGCTCTAGACTCAATCGTGCATATTTGGTTCTCGTGTCGGAGACTAGGAGAGGGTCTCCTTCTTCAATATCAACAATCTCTAAGAGAAAGTCGATAGATAATGTCGGTTCCCGTGAGAATGAAACAAGCCCTTTAAAAGGAACTTGAGTGGCTTGGGAAGTTTAGTGCAAAGGCATCACCGGGTCCATGACGTCTTGTCTTCAATACCAGTGTTACCTTAGTAACAACCAAGAGCATATGTATTGAACCCGGTTTACGCTCTAAGGTTGAATTGATGGAGGGCTATTTCTTTTCACCCTTTTCACATTCATTTCTTTTTCATTCTTCAACCCCTTCAAGCTTACCGAGACTTCATAACTAGAACCTTGTTGGGATTATTCCAAGACTAGCTCTGCCTCATCCGCACTCTTCCCATTTCTCATTTTCTCCTTTTTCAATATTCCTAAGGACTCTACACTATCTAGTGGATTGTCCTCGAAGATCCCTCCGGCTCAAGCGGATCGTGGGAACAAATACCTAACCTAACCATCCTTATAACTCCATGCATAAAGTAAATTGGTCGGTCTTTTGGTATTGTTCTTTACTTCATGAAACCAATTGAAAATCATTTGAAAACCAATCAAGGTACTTGTGATACGAGATCAAAGCATTTTGTACCTTAATAGTTTTGATCATTTAGAAAACCTCCCTCAACATGTGCGTATGATTTAGAAATTGTTTAGCACAAGGAGGCAAGAGGACTTTGAAATATTTTCTTTGATCACAATTTTCATACGAAAAGTCATTTGATTTTCATGGTAAAATTCTCCCTCAATATGTGCATAGGATTTTGAAATCATTTTTATCACATAGAGGCAAGAGTTAATTTGAAGCACATCCACAATCACAAAACCATTAAGAAACCATTTAAAACTCAATCAAGGTACTTTATGTTAAAACAAAAAGCATTTGCACCTTGATAGTTTCTTTTCTTTAAAATGATCCTCAATATATGCTTCGAGATTTGAAAGCTTTTAGCACATATGAGAGCACAGGCACAATTAAATCAAAACGATCACCTTTATCAAATTTCATAATTAAATCACAAATTCTCCCCGATCAAAAATATCAAACCCTTTGAGATTTTGGATCCCAAGTGATTTAATTAGGTTTAGAAACCATGGGAGAAAATGTGGCCTTGTTTAAATACTCATCCGGTTTTGGATAAATCCTCCTCCTCAACATGTGCATTATGTATATTGAAATCGTTTGGCACATGGAGGCGGGAGTGCCTTTAAAGGACTAAAACTAATTCCATTTAAAACAGATTTGAGATTTAAATCACGATCTCTACCCCGATCGAAATATCAAACCATTTGAGATTTGTGATCCCAACCGATTTAAATCATTTAGAAAAATTTGGGAAAGACGGGCAAGATTCAATTTTGAAAGATGATGATAAGGACCATTTTAAGACATTAAAGATTGTTAGTGTCGTATGATAGTTTTTAAGAGATCTTTTAGTAAAATAAAACAATTTCACAATCAAACAAGAATGAAAAAATTTCATTTTGAAAGACCTTAATTCTAAAGAAAAATCATACCATGACATAACATTAAATCTTTAGATCACCACTTATATTGTACAAAGCGGAACTTTTATGAAGAGATATCGTTTGAAAATATTTTATTTAAAATCACTCTCCCCCTCAAACCATGACAGTAGTCGATGATTGGGTGACTTAAGTTTTGATAAAATGAAGTCCGGTGATTTTCAAAATTTAGTCCAATATATTTTCAAAACAATATATTCTATTTTCAAAACAATTTATTCAAATTTATTCAAAATTGTTTAAAATGGTATCCGCACAAAGATACATTAGTGGTTGAGAAGCTTCCGTTGTTGTTGAGGGGGTTGAAGAAAACCATCTGCAAATGCAAAGGTGAGACTTCTTCACGCTGCATTTTGAATGCCAACCGAGATCAAATTAAGCTCCGCTTCTTCAATCACTTAAGAAAACCATCTCACGATGCAAGGAGACCTCTTACGCTGCATTTATGCCAACTCTCCATTGAAGTCCAATTAAGCTCCGCTTTCTTCATTTGTCAACCCAAGATATAGTTACCCTTTCCTTTCGCATCCAATCATCATCAATAGTGGGATCCGGATCGAACATTCTTATAACCAATATACCGCATACGTTAGTGAACACACATACAAATATATGGTGGTCGACATCACCCATAACAAAGAATCGACTAATTAAAATCAATTCAACATAACAATCGATCATATAAGGCATGGGGTTTATGTGTTAATCAAACTCTAATCATCTAAACCTAACAATCATATCCTAAATTCCTAGTCCTTCGACACGTGCAAATATCATTTTAATTAAGCACGAGGATAATTAAGAAAGCTCGTTAGATGATATAGATTTGAAAACATTATCCCCTCAATCAATGACTCATTTTTCGAAAGAGTTTAAAAGCGCCAAGTCATTGATTGAGTTTGCAAATTTAATAAAAACTCAAACCGATTGTTTTAAAGCAACTCATTTTCCACCATTTTTGAAAACACCAAATATTTTTCTCAAGAATTTTAGACGGAAAAACATTTGTGTAGGAACAATGATCCTTCGACATACTTTCCTTGTTTTGTTTTTAGGATAAGTGCACGAAATATTTTAGAAAATAGTTTAAGCGTAGCGCTTCCTTCTTTAAAAATGGGTTGCTATCGTAAATAATAGCAAGCCATAGTTTAAGCACGGGTTACATCAAGTAATCGCAAGCCATTTGTTGAAGCCCGGTTACAATCAAAATAATCAGAAGCCATTTGATTTGTGACATGTTTTGAAAAGAATATTTACACCTCCTCGCCGAACTTCATCTAAAGTCCCGTGCCATTATTGAATGACATTTCTAAGACCGTAGATGTTATCGATACTGTAAGACATGTCTTGAAAAACAATATTTTTGGTATTTTTCTAATTTTATAATTTTTATGGGTTTTTGTTGGTTTTATATATTTTGTTTTAGTTGGTTTTATATTTTTGTATTTTGTTTTTATTGGTTTTATATTTTTGTATTTTGTTTTCTGATAAATATTTACAAAGATAGAATAGATGATATAGTTAAAGAAGATGATGATACGAGTACCGAGATAAGGATATCGAGCAGCCCCGTTGTAGAAGATAGAAGTCATCATCCCTAAAACTTTCACCACCAAAGCTTCCGAGGCTCTTGCATTGAAGAAAGAAATTGAACCATCTGAAAGTGAGACTCGCGCTTCCCCAAACCGAAAATCCTTTGATGAGCGATTCAAGCTCTATTTCAAGCTTTCCTTAGCCAGTGCATGAGATGCACACCATAATCATAAATCCACCGCTCCATTTAAGAACGATAATCGAGGTTCTTCGCTCGGGTTATATCATCCAAGAGAAGAACAAAGAACGCTTCATCCCACTCTTGAATACCTCTTCTCAAATTCCTTTCCACTAAGTCTCAAGCAATCCATTCCAAAAGGTGTCGAGACCACTTCCCCAGTAGTTGAATTGATGCGCCGGTCTCTTAGACTAGAGCTCACGAACCCAATACACATACCAAGACAAAGAAACTTATACCATCAAGTAGCAGATTAAGTCCAATAGCCAAAGAATAACCCCGATGTATACTTTTCTCCCCCAAGAAAGTGTATGAAGCTCAAGAACCAAGCACCGAATGCCCAAAGAGAGAATAACCGATAACATTGAAGAAGGTGCCAAATCACCGATTATCTCTGCGGGTGACAATCTCTGCGGATGTCAACTCCGAATAAGTGATTATATCTCGAATCACGATTAAGCCTCAAGTGAAACAAATGAGCATCCCCAATGTACACAATTTTCTCCCGATGATTGCGATAACATCGAAATCATCACACACTTGTGTACCTTCTTTCATCATCGAAACTAACTCTTACATCTCTTCCCCGCGTAGTTGGAATAAGAACACTAAATGCTTGATGAGTAAAACCTCGAGTTTCTACGGTCATGACATTTGCTTTCCCATATCTTCAATCACTTAGAAGAGTTAAGTTCATCAAGTTTACTCGCCATGAGTCAAACCTTGAGTTTCTCTCATGTAATAACATTTGTCTTCCCGGACATCTTCAATTACTTAGAAGTATTAAGCTCATCAAGTTTACTCGCTTAGATGCTTGTCTCCTTCCCCTTGCTAGTTTTGATACTTGTAATCAAGAACATATTATAAGCCCGTATACTAGAAATCTTTTGAGAAAACATTATATATCTTGTGAGAATCAACTTGTCAAGAATGTAATGAGCAAGTCTAACTGGGATTAAATCGACATATCACTCTCCCCAATTAGTGCTCTCCCTAAACCGACAACTGCTTGATAAATGACCGATTAAGAAGAAGTCTTTAGATCGTTAAATGCAACTCGCCTTTAGTCTTCTACCATATATCGAAAATGTAGAACCGATCAGACTCGACCTTCTTCAAGATTGTCCAATGGGAATAGATAGTTAACATCTTCAACACACCAAAAATAAGAACATCACCAAAAGCATCCCAATTAACTTACATCTTGCAAGTCCCTTAACTAAAATCTCTCCCAATCAAACAAGAACGTAAAGATGTTCATCAAGGAAATCAAGAATCGTGCCGCAACGAACACACGAGATGGTAACACCAAACTACCAATCACATCAAACAAGAACAAAGAGATCGTTCGAATCATCATGTTGATGTATACGTGAAGCATTAACCGAAGCACTTTGTCGATGATCATATCACCGGTGTGAAGATGTCAACCAACGGCTCATGAAGAAAACTCCATGTAAAGATGTCCCGATAAGAAGAAGCTCGGTTCTTACACGAGTTTGGAGCCGTTTAACCATTTATTCTCATATAATAATCAACCATGCAAAATTTCACACTTTTCTCCCCTCAAGAATTGCAAACGGAGTTGCCATTCTTGATTAAATAAGTGAAAATCATCCAAATGTTCTATTCACACTTCTCCCCGCAAAATAAGCACATGATGTCGCCATCTTCATTATAATCGAGCAAGTGGAATGAGAAAACACTCAATGGTAGCCCGTTCACTTGATAATTGCGCATGGAAAAAGTATGAAGCATGTTGATGAGCATGGTCATAATAGAGAAGATTTCTCTTCTTCAAAAGATAAAGCGACCGACACGCATACTTTTCTTTTCTTTGGAGTACGAGGCCCGAACCGATGTGAATGGGCGTCATAAGAAGATTTCTCTTCTTTCAAAGATAAAGCGCATCGAGACGCACACTTTTCTTTTCTTTAGAGCACGAGGCATGAACTGATGTGAATGGCGTCATAAATCTCTCTTTTCAATCTCTTGGCAAAACACGTAATCAACCCATTATCATTCAAGAGGCTCTTTGTCGTGACAAATGATGGAGAAAACCCAATATGATGAATTTGACCTGTAAGTAAACTATCCCGAACTCGTGACTTATACTTGCACATATGTAACAAAGAGCGGTGTCGAGACTTCATCCTCCATTGAATCTCCAAGTACTCTATACTCTTCAACCAACCAACCATCAAGTATAAGACGACATCACCTCTTGAAAATCCACAATTGAATGTGACATCGAGCACTACAACGTAACTCCTTAAAGTGATAGTTATTTTGAGATGATAAGAGCCCAATTCCCCAAGTGGTAAAAGAAAAGGTAAAAGTCACTCAACAATAACTAGATTTCCAAGTCTTCGCTTTTGATAATAAGCTCGAACAAGGATCTCGAAGAATCTTCATCCAACCATCCCCGATACCTTCAGATACTAAGTACACTCGCCCGTGATGTTTTACTTCAACCTCAAAATAAATAATACTGAATTAACCCCGTTGTCACATCTTGTTAAAAGCTCAAATCTAGCCTCCTTTGACATTTAAGTGAACTCTGATAATGGTTTCATCCCGACCATGGTTTAATGAGCATAACCCGTAAACCTTTGAAGTAACCAAACCGCCATGACGAATATCCAAATACACATCCAATTCATGAAGTACACCTTTATCCTTCTTCAAATGTAACCCGTAATACCAAAGATCGAAGACCCCGAGATACGCTTTCCTTTTCTAAGATGGTTCCGTCATCACGGATTTTACAATTCTATAGTTTAAACCGAGAAATAGTTTCTTCATGAGATTTTACAAAACCAAGAATAAACCGTAAGATAGATCCGAAATGCACTTTACAATTACCAGATGTTTCCATTGTCACGGATTTTACAAGTCTATGATTCAAACCGAGAAATAGATTCTTTCGCGGGATTTTACAAAATCAAGACAAAACCGTAAACAATGTCAGCTTGAAGGTGTTATGACAAATTTGGTTTCAGTGAATATCTGTTTTAGGGGAACATGCAGCGGTTCATCAACGGTTCAATATCCAACATCAACAAACATGTCAACCATCCAATAAATACTTTGGAAAGCACATCATACACGCAATCTGTCGGCTATTGCAGTGACCACATGGAGAAATAAACCCGATATGCCAAACTTGATCATGAAGTGAACTTCCCCAGATTTGTTACTTAAACTTGTACTAATCCTTGTGAAAAAGAACCGGTGTACCCAATGTACAAAACCTCTTGACATTCTCAACTGAGTGAGACACCGAAGTGATAGTTACGTTGTGGGTTAAATGAGAAAGAATCACAACCGTAATTAAATAGCCAAGTCTTTATCATCCTCAATAAACGCCCAAACAAGTCATCTTCGCGGAAGGGTGGAAAGGAAGAAGACGAAATAAGTAACCGCGCCCGAAAAACCTCACTTCAAATCCAAATAAGAAATACCGTACAAACAACCCCGTAGTCAACATTTTCCAATACACCCTTCAAGCCGTGATATAATATTTTTCGTGAAAAAGTATACACCAACGTATCAATCCGCATAATACATCAAATCACATAGCACAACAAATCTCACCAAAATCTCATCGTCAGGCCGTATCAACAACTTACAACTCGCACATCTCAAATCTCATCATCACGTCTCATGATTATCAACTCTCTTTGTCAAATCACTTCAATAAATGTCATCAATGAATCATGACTTGCATCTCATGATGATAAATGCCAAATTCTCATTGCATAGTGACCATGAACGTGCACAATTTTACCCTTCAATATTAACCAGTGAAAATGCCAGTCATGACACAATGTATGATCAAATATTTAGTCCAATATTGGCAATATTCGGATCATATTCGGGATTAACAAACGAAGAATCACATCAATAAATCCTTGAGTGAAATAGCATCAAGGTTGACATAACATTAACCAAAGAACAAATAAGCATCACGGTTGAAGTATAATGCAATTATTTGCCAAATGCTCATTTCTGAAATACCCCGATCCATCAACTGATCCATTTGTGGCCCAAGGTAACAACCGGTCCAAGCCTTAGCATAACACCTCACGGCCCAAGCATTATCACGGCCTAAAGCCCAACTCCAATTTAGCATGTTCGGCCTATTGTCAAATCTGATTATTACAAAGCCTATTACCGGTTACATCAAACCTAATTTGCACGGGTATATTAAAACACTATTTAATCATATTGTAACCCTAAAATCTCTCATACATCCAACCCTAAACACTCCTAAAAAAATGCCTCCCACCAACAGATTCTCTCCTCACCAAACTCAGATCATTTGTCATCTCTCCCATCTTCATCAATCAATATACCAAACTCATCTCAGTCATTTCATCCACACGAATAACCCCACAAAGATACGAACACGGATTCACAAACACCAAACCTTTTCGCTCTATCTTTACAACCATTCGAGCACAAACGAGCATCAAGATCATTTTCAAAATGGTCTCGGTAGGTATTGTGTGATGTAGTTTACGCTTTTTCAATTCAAGAACGAAATAAAGAAACGAGATAACATAGTTGTTACACTCTTTCTTTGTCTTCGAATAATATCACAATAATATCGATGATGAAATTGATTCATTGAGATAATCTTTAAAAGATTACAATTAAAACTTGAGTCAAATCGAGATTAGATGTGTTTTCTGCTTACGAGGTCCGAGTCGAGTCTTGGTATATTAATGGAGGTTGGAGTAAGATAGTTTGGGATTTGTTTTAGAGGGTGGTCATGAGTCGGATCAAGATATTATTAGTTCTTGGCAACCGCTTTTTTTCTTTCATTATAAGATGATGGACCGATGATGTGATAAACCGAGGTCGTTGATGTTGGTATATGGTATTGGTCTTGTGGTCAAGTCTTTTCTTATTCTACCTTTCTGTCAAGTCGCCAGCCAAGTCGCTAACCTAAGTCGCTACGACTAAGTCGCCACGACAAGTCGCTACGACTAAGTCGCCACGACAAGTCGCTACGACTAAGTCGCCACGACAAGTCGCTACGACTGTCGCCACGACAAGTCGCTACGACTAAGTCGACTCTCAATAGTCAACTTGCTAACATGAAAAACAGTTTTGACAAGTCGCTAACTGGATATTTGACATTATCCGATGAGTTTTCCGACCATATTTCCGACCACATTCATAGTTACTCAGAAAAACTGCATAAAAATGCTTCCTTTTTGCCCTGTTTGACCATGTGAAGATGAGCAGATGTGACCATATATTTGAGACCAAGTTTAAGACCACAAAAGTTGACCACTAATTCAAATAATGGTACAAAACATCTCAAAAGATGTTATACAAAAAAATAGTTTGGACATATTTATGACACAAAAACGGATGCATAAAACTGAGTAAGTAAAAGACATAATATGACCATTTCAAACAATATTAAGAAACTGTTTAACACAATGAATAAGAAAAATATTTCAGTCCGAAAAATATGTTAAAACAAATTCAAAACATGATATTTAAACCACACAAATCAAATACACACATAACCATGGCTTGATACCAATTGTTAGGATCCAAATATTTATTGTGTTGATGATTCGGTGGTCTTGGAGATCAAAATACATGTTAGCCATGGTTAGAGAGTTAGTAGAGAGAGAGAGAGGGTGTTCTTGCTAGAGACTTGGTTCACAAATGTTGAATATTAGATTATGAAGCACCACCCTTCCATGGATGGAAGGGGTATTTATACTTACAAGAAATACGACCTCCCATCGGCCTGTGGATCGTGGATACAGATGGGTAAAGACCGTCCTTCCTCCACGGTGTTGCACTAAACTATTTTACGCTAATAACTAACTAATAAACCGCTAAATAACGTAAAATAACGACACGCTCTACGAGCTAACTTATGCTAGATTATAATTGGGGTGACCGACACTTTAACATGGAATTTTCTAATTCCTAACATAGGGAATGAGTATTTTGGACCCACAGTAATCTCAATTAAGAGGGAATAAGAGAAAGTAAACACTCTTTAAATGGTTAAAAGTGATTCATCCTGGTAAAATATATTAATCACAGAAACAATGAGTACAATGGAATGTGGCCGAAATACCACATTAACCTCAATCAAAGCTTGAACAACCCACTAAATCGCTAGAGACAAACCATAAAAGCGACATAAAACTACATACATACAATAACTAAGTCACCAATAGGACTTTGAACGTTATAAATAATAGACTTTGAACGTTATTAAATTAAGAGTTAATTACACGGATGATACTTGTGGTTTGTATTGATTTGCACTCATATTCCATTGACTTTTTTTCTTGCACCAATAGTCTTTCATTAAGAAATTAGTAACACTGATGGTCATTAACTCAAAACCTAATAACACTAATGGCCCTTCACCTTAACAATCGTTAGTTTCTTTCGTTAATTTTCCTCATGTGCTATGCACATGATGCGTATATTGGTCATTTACCATTCTATTGATGATTGGTTGTGAAATTGTGGATGATGATTGGTGGTGGTGGGGTTTTGCTTCTTGAATAATTGGAAACATCTTGTTAAGAGAGAAAGGAAAAAAGAGTGTTTATATGTGGGTATTTGTGTTGTTTGTGACGGGTAATAACAAAACTAAGAGTGTTTTGATATGTGTTTTTGTGTTTATTTGTTTAAGTTTATGGTTTTGATTTTTGTGATATCTGTCTTTGAGTCAAAGTTTCGTGATTTTGAGTTTTGATAATAGGTTTTGCAAGTAATATAATTTTGGTGATAATGTTGTTCTTAAAAATAAATGATTAATGATATTATAATATAAATCAACACTTGTAGGTAAAATGACGATTTTACTCTTACGTGGGAGGCAAGTGATTGATCTTAACGGAAAATAGATGGCCGGTTAAGAAAAGGACACGTGTGTAATTCTTCACAAATTTAAGGATGGTAAATGCATTCTAAAACTATCGAGCCGATATATGCAATTTTGGACAAACCGCAAGGACAATTAATGTAATTCACTCTTAATTAAATAAACATCCCGCAAGTTTATAATGTTACATTAATATGCATTGGTGGTGTTTCTAACATGCGCTTGTTGTGCACATATTAAAGTATGATAAAAATAATAAAGTTTTGTTAAGCAATATCAACTAGGCAATGTTTAAGGCACGTTAAACAATTTGTTCTTTTTATATTTAAAGTAGTCATGCATTTAATGTACAATAAATTAACATAAAAGTTAACTTAAATATATGTTATTTTTGATTTAACAAAGTTCAAGTTTCCTTTTACATATACATATTAGTTGTTGCCGTAAACATTTCTCAGTGAGCATTGTTTAGCAAATCCCAAAATAATATATTTAGTTGATTAAAACAGTTTTTTTTTTATTTAACTATAATATTTTTTTTTAGTTGCAATTAGTGCTTAGTAAATGCATTTTTCCGATATAAATTTAAGATATTTTGGGTATATATGTAAATATGCAAGTTTTAGTGGGTATATATGCAATTACCCCTTAAATTTAATTGCATGTTCATTAGCTACTTCATGTCCACTAAGCACTTGTCAGCAAAATTCAAAGTTTAATGAGAAAAATGTAAAATGAAACCGAAAAAACATATAGCCAATCAAACACTAACTACATTTTACAAAATCCAACAAAAATTGAAGAACCTGATAGCAAAGCAAGATTAAAACTAAGTCTAAGGGTGTGTTTGTTTTAAAAAATTAAAGTCTTATTAGCCCTCTTACTCTTATCGATAACAGTGAGGCAGACGCTTGTTTGTTTGTTTTTTTCTTTCGGTAGCACCCGCTATACATATAACATCTTACTCAAGAAGAGATTTGACTTTGTTTTACTCTGCCTACTGCTTTTGTAAACTTTATATAATATATTCGATTATTTATTAACTATGTTATATTTACGATAAAAAGTCTTGTTTCACATTCACATAAGCTTACTTATTATCGCATCATTGGCTTAATAAACAAATCAAAAAGGAGATTTAAAATCATTCTGGACAATTATACAAAACAAACAAAATTATTTACCAGATTAGACTTTCTACCACTTCACCAAGAAACGCAGAATCGATTCAGACACAAAACATCTTAATGAAACAAACACACCATAAATAACATAATAACTGTAACCTAACCGTCGAAAATGTAACATATTAAGAAGAAAGCGAGGAATAGAGGCTGCCATTCAATGAAATCAATTCTAACATACCAACTAATAATTCAACATGAATAATAGGATAAAATATTTAATTCTAAGTTTCTAACATATCGAAAATTATTCAACACATACTGGCGGACAATAACGTGAGAATTATTAATGTTGCTTTTAATGATATCAACTTCCTCCCACCGGTCAATCTTATCTTGTCCTCCTCCCGTCTTAATATAATCATTCATATTTTTATTTCGAGATTTAAAAAATATTGCTTTACTTTCCATTTTTAAGAAAATTGTAATATATATAAAAAATATTCTCTTTGAGCCATTGAGATTTATAATTAATTCCATTTTTATTAAAATCAATGATTTCTCTTACGACATTAATTTTGGATTTAAATGAGTATTTATTATTATACATATTTATTAGTGGGTTTGGATTTGGATTTAATATACGATTTGAAATTGGTTTAAGATTTTATTTATAAAAAGGTATAAAGAAAAATATTTGTTTCAAGACTTGGGAGTAAGATTTGGATTTGAAACTAGTTGAGTGGTTCGCAACTGCTAGAGCTGCCTCACCTGCTTATAACTTTTATATATAAAGCTCGCTTTGGCTAGAGCTCGCTTGAGCCTCATATTTGAGCTCGAGCCTCGAAAATTTTCATGTTCGAGCTCGCGCTTGGGCTCAACTAATTTATATGATGTGTTAAAGAAAATATATTTTAAATGGAGCTCGGCTCGTTAATCAGCATAAGGCTCGAAATTGCTTACGACTTTTGCTCTCGCTTATACGATATGATAATAGATATATATATATTACTAGGGCTCATTTAGGCCATGAGTTTACACTTTTGTATAGAGCTCTACCGAAATGATTATTAAACGAGCCCAACCAGGCTCGAGCTCTGACTCGAGCTCGCTTAGGCCTACTGCTCGAAATTTTACCTGGTCCGATCCCGAGAGCTTTTACAATGGGCCATTGCTTCCACCTATACTTATCATGATATGTGGTGAGAAACAAAATAACGAAAAAATCAAAAACGAATGACCAAAAAGTAGTGACATAAGGCCCACCATGATATTTGCTTTAGAGTAAACTACACCATTCGCCTTTGTGATATACGTTAATCATCAGCGATCGCTATTCGACCAAAAATTGCACTGCTACTTTAATCACAAACGTTATCGTCATGGTCCTCACCCTAATCGGCATGAGTAATCTGCGCAGTTCTATTTAAGTCGAAGGTATAACGGTAAATTTGCTATATTTTTTCTTTTCATTTTAAACACAAACAAATAAAAGCCATCTCATGCGGTCCCATCATCTCCATCATTTTCTCGCTCTGTAATACCATATCATCTTCTTCTTGAAACTGTCAACACCCACCATGTTCATCTTCACCCACCATCACCATTGTCATCACCTCCGGCTACTTTCACAAATCCCGATAATCATATTCATTGTTTTTTACCACATACTCAAACAAACCCATCAACTACTACAACAATCATGGCCAAACAATTTTTACTTCAAGATCAATAACAAATCTAAAAATCAGAGTCAATAACAAATACACCAAAAGAAAAAATATACTCATATATATATATATAAAGCATTGACACTTTGTTCATAGCTATAATCAAACACTCAATAAGTCAATAGTTACTCCCAATCTTCGTTTTAAAGATTATCACTTCACGACCACATTCGAACACCAACCACGCCAACAACCATCAACCTGCACCACCACCATATCCAGATAACTACCACCATCATCTCCGCCAATAACTACCATCAACACCGACGCCCACCTCGTCGCGCCTTAATTTCAACCCACTGATGTTGTCCTGCAACCCACTATTTGGGGGATATAATGCCGCTAACAAATCTTCTACGCATCCTTAAACCCGTCGTGGCTACCGGATTGTTAACAAGTGGTGGTGGTGGTTTTTAGATCCACGAAAATGTTTACAAGATAACACCAACACCCATAGAACATACACACACATAAAAACTCCATTTTAATTCCCAACATCATCATCACTATCACTTACACCTTTTTCATACCTTATGACACACCAACCACCACTACATATCCGATCAAACCACCTGTCACCACCACTGTCCTATTGTCACCAAACCACCACCATTTTTCTCTTGTCTATACCGTACCACAAGGAAAAAACCATAGCACTCTCTTATGGTAGGTAGTAACCGAAACTCAAGCACCCTTTGTAGTTTGTATTCTCTATGTTGTAGCGTGTTTCGGATTTTGAAATGGGGTTTGTGTCTTGTTGAGGTTTCGAACCAGGTAGGTATGGATTGGTTTTTGTTTTTAATTTACAAAGATCGATGAAGGGTTTCTATTTCTTGAGTTCGAATCTTGAAAGATTTCAATTCTTCAACCCGAGATCTTAAGTTTGAATCTTTTATGTATTTTCTTGGTTTGAGTTCTTGAAAGTATATGGTTTTTGAGTTTGAGTGCTTGATTGAATTTCTCATGTGTTTTATGAGATAAAGATTTAACTTTGTTTGGATTTGTTTTTTTTTTTTTTTTTTTTTTTTTTTTTAATAAGAAGATGAATTTAAAATGAAAGAAGAAGAAAGTGGTAGGTGGTGATGATTGAGGATGAAGATGAAGTTAAAAAGAAAAGAGAAAAGACCGATATACCCTCACGCCAGATATCACGTGTACATTTAACAACAGCTTGTAACGATTATTAAAGCGAGGGACCAACCCGAGAACGTCAGCTAAGACCAACGTGCAATTTTTTGGTCAAAGGACGATACTTGATGGTCAACGATACCACAAGGGACGAATGGTGTAGTTTACTTTTGCTTTATAGTTTCATCCCACCTATGAAGTTAGGTTTTGTTAAAACACTTATGCCGTGTTCTAAAGTGAAGTAAAATGAATGAAAAGTAACTAAAGTGAAGTAAAGTAAAAAATACAATTTTCACTTTCACTCTCTTTCTTCCCTTTATATACCCCACGTACTTTCACTTTCATCCACTCTAAAACACAACTTTCACTTTCACTATATTTCCTCTCTTTTCACTCCACTCTAAAACACAGCGTTACATAAAAAATTACTGAAAATTTCAAAAACCAATAAAGACTTAACAAACAAATGATTTTGCACATTTTCAACGCAACCCCCCACAAATCCACATCGCACCCAAAAGTTACAAATAAATGCTTTTCCCATCTTACACTTTAAAAATTAATTAGGACTTTAGGAGGCATTTGGCTCACATAATATTTTGAATGAATCAGTAATATTTGAAAGGAATTGTAATTTGATGTAATTATAATTTAAATAACTATAATGTCAGAATCAGAATTGATTAAATTTGTTGGGTGTTTTTGGTTGACTGCAAGCAGAACGTAATTCAATTTTTATAAAACTTAATAATAATAATAATAATAATAACAATAATAATAACAATTTATATATACTAATGTTTTAAATTATACAAATTGTGAATTACAACATAATTCAAAACTTTCCATCCAACTTCCTATGTAATTTGGATTCATTTGATGTAATTATAGTGACCGAATTATAATTACAATGAAACAAAATAGCGATCAGAATGTAATTAATTACAATTACTTTTATCTTGCCAATCAAACACGATTGGAATATAAATCGATTACAATTACAATGAATTAAGAATCAAACCACCCCTTAAACTTTTGAAAGTGTTATTTGAAAAGTCAACCTATCTCTAAATATAAGGGCATAAGGAGTTTCTATTTGTTGAATACTATGTTAGTTTCACCTATCTTAACTTACTACTTTTGTTAGAGGATAATAAAAGCGACTGAGAGAGTGGTAAAAAACCATTAAACTTTATGGTTTTGAAATGGTTTTGATACTATATAAAAACTAAAATAAATAAATTTACTTTTTTTTTTAAAAACTGGTTGCTAAACTTTGAATGCATAACGGCAATACTTTCCTTTTTTTTTAACTCGTTTGGAAAATACTCTTCTTGCAAATTTTGGTAGATTGTTTTGATTTTGGCGAGCACTCATTGTTCGACAAAACATAAAATTACCCGTTTATTATAGGTGCGTCAAGTACTTAGGACTTCGTGTGTTTAATTTCTACATGTACGAATGTGCTTAACGCTTTATTATACGGACAAAACAAATTACTCCGTATTTTGCATTTTACATCAGACAGTTGTCATTTAAATAATTATAAGGCCATATAATTGAGAGTAGTGGTCAATCATTTCTTTTTTTGAACAAGTCAATCATTTCATTAATAGAAATGTTAAGTTTATGTTGACTCGTGGTGTCAGCTAGTTACGGGTCACCCACCAGTGATTAAGTTGACTTGAAAATTCCATACTAAGACTTTGTCCTGGTTTTTTTCTCTCTTATACATCTCATATTTGTAAATTTTGAACCTCAAATTCGTAAAAATACCGTGATCACTCTAATTAAGTTATGGACCTAGTACATGTGATCGCGTGAACCGCATAATTAACAAATGACTTAACGCGATGACCACTTTTATCATTACTATTTATCCGTCCCAAATTATAAGTTCATTTCGACTTTTCAAAGTATCTTATACCAACTTCGACTTTAATTATTTCTTTTAGCTTATATAATACTTTTGTAAAATATATCAATGGATATGTGATTTAAACGATTTTCATTCAGATAATTTTCATCGAAGATTATATAACACTAAAAAAGAATTGGCCAAAATGAAAGAAAAGACTTTGATGCTCAAACCTGACTTATAATTTATTTTATGAGATTATTTTAAGCTCATTTATTTTGATTAAGTGAAAAGAAACAACTTTTTATATGACTTAATAAATTAAGTTTTTTCATATTAAGTCAATTAAGTTGCATTCAAACACCACCTAATTGTCTTAATTAAGAAATTAATGACTTATTCCAAAAGCATGACTTAATAGAAAAAGTCAGGAGGGTGATGCTTTTCCGATTAAGTCACTAATATTTATAGAATTATATTGTTTAAATACTTATTCAACATATAGAAATAAACAACAATTTATTTACAAACATACATCAAATATGTATGCGGTTGTCGTATCTAGACAAAACTTAATTAAAAACAAAAACAAAGAGACTCTTAAGGGCTTGTTTGTTAAATTTTTTTATTAAGACATTTCTAATTAAGAGATGACTTAATGCAGACACCCTCAGTTTTATTGCTTAATATTTTCAATTATCTTTCTCTATTAAGTCACAAACAACAGTTTTAATATGATTTATGGATTCAAATTTTTTCATATTAAATCAATTAAGTCACAAACAAACACCACCTAAGATGAATATGTGTACGTGTTTAATCAAACTGGTTGTAAGCATGGACGGACCCACATGGAGCCTAAAGTGCTATTTTAGTCACGAAGTCAGAATTTTGATAAACGTGTCATTTTTTCTAGACGCAACCCTCATTTTTCCGATAAATTATTCATCTGGACAACTTTAGTACTTATAATCATAAAAGAAAAATTGTGCAACACCCTCTCAAAAATTCCTATCTGCCTCTCGTTGTAAGTCACTAAAATTTGTATTAGTTTATCATGTTTTTAGTAGGTGAAAAACATCTCTTTTTCCTAAGAAAAAATTCTAAGAACAAAGAAAAAAAACTAAAACTGCTTAATCACATTTTTTTTCAACAATTTTCATAAAAAGTGAAATTATCACTTTCTAAATTTTAATTATAAAAATGAAAACCCCAATCTACCGTTCTTCATTTTTTTCTCTTTAACAAAAAAAAAAACGATTTTCCAATATATCATTCAAGTATCTCATATCACCGTAGGTAACATCTTCACCTTCTATCCTCGACGTGTCGAATCCGAGGTAATATTTTAAAAAGAAAATATAACTCAATCTATACAGGTTTTCAAAATTTCAACTTTTCTCCTAAAACCATTCCATTCTCAAGAAATTAAAAAAAAAAAAAAAAAAAAAACCCTTAACGCTTTCTTTGTGTTGCAGTATAATCGGCTGTTCTTTTGGCTCATTTGAATGAGTCTTGTGCCTTGCATGTGGCTTGTTTCGGGTTGGATTGTAGTCTGTATTATTGCTTTTAAGTTCTTAAATATGCTATTCATGAAGAAAAACCTACAATAAAATACAAGCAGTTTGACAGTCCACTCCATATGGACTAAATCAGCAGTTGACCAGATAAAGTCAAACTTTGATCATGGAATTCAGATTGTGGTTACAAGAATTTCAACATAAATAATGCCATCAATGTCATATAACCTAGTCAAGAATGATGTTTTTTTTTTCTTTGGATAAAAGAAAATGATTTTTACTTTAAAGTTGACTGTGAAGTGGTGGTACTTTCCTCTGACTTTGTGGCAGGGACTCATTTTTCTTTTCCAAGTGTTCAAGAAATTCCATCACCACCGGGTCGGTCCATGGAGTTCCAAAGGGAGCTTCAGCGCCCGCAACCCATCCTAAGTGTCCACCTTTAGGTGTAACCATCAGCATGCAGTTTGGATTCTCCTAAACCAACGTCAAGTAACAAAATATGTCAATTCTTATCTCCTTTATATTAGGAAATAGTTTTTTATGTCAACATATAAAGGGGCGGAGCCAGAAAGTTTTGCTCGAGGGAGCACAGTTTGATAAATTTTAAAAACTACACTATAAATTGGTTCTTAGGGGGGCAAATTACAAAAAAAAGTCAAATATTTTAGAAAATTTACACTACAATTTTTTTCGCTAGGGGGGCACGTGCCCCTTGTGCCCCCCTCCTATCTCCGCCCATGAACATACGTGAGGTCTTGCATCGGGTAAAGTTATATCAATTCATTAGTACCTGGATTGCTTCACGAGGAATTCCTCTAATAGGGGCCATGGGATCATTTGCACTGTAAATCATGGAGTAATGCATTCTAAACTTATAATCTCAATAAGTCACCATACTATGTTAAATTGTAATTTATGCGTAAGTAACGCTAATGGTTGGTAATATTACCGCATGCAAAGTAAAGGCCTCAGACACGCTCTTTATAGCATCCGAGTCGCTTAATTTTCGTAGAAGTCATCCATCGACTTTAAACCGAAAGCGATCGCAAAAATGCAAATAGTTTTATGTTAGTGAGTTTCCATGATTATCCAGCTCAAATAGTACAAAGCTGGTACCTCGCGTATGATTCATCAAAACCCTGCAGATTTACTATTGAGAGCTATTGAAATATTGTAAGCACCTCATTCCTTCAAAGAGGCTGCATGTGTGCAAATATCACCATATCGCTGACACCGATGCTTATTGTGGTCAAGATGATACTTTTAGTATCACACAATAGATACTAAATCATGTGAATCATGGAACACTCATTCGATCGCAAAACCTACCTTGAAAAGAGTTTAGAGAGTGAAGCTCCAAGAATTGGGTCATAAACTTTGTTAAAGCCCTTATGCAATTCCTCAACCGCAAGGACTACATTAAAAGGATTACACAAAGACATCGCACTGTAAAGGAGACACCTATCGCCTTCATGCAATGACCATGCAAATGAAACCCAAGTATCTATGTTATTATCATTATACTTATTTGCTACTAATGAGAAAATAATCTCGATTTTATGATGTATTACCTCACCAAATACTTAACAAGAACATTTGCTCCAAGTGACCAACCTAAAAGATATAAATTTGCATCCGGTAGCAAGAGGAAACATGCGCTATCGCTTCACCAACATCTCCCGTAAATGACGCCTCAATAATCGTGAAAAGTTTCATGAGTAAACTTATGAAATGCGCAAACCCATTTTATGGAGCTTTTAAAGATAACCATTAGTGCAAGTTTGGTTGCTTATAAAATTTTTGTTCTAGAACAAAATAAATAGAATGGAATAGATAATCCGCTACAAGAAAATTAAGTCATAATAATGATACCCTCGTGTGATTACAGTGGTCATACACCACAACCACGCTGTTAAAAGCCACAACGCGCCAACCCTTTTATTTGTCAAATACCATATGCCTTATGTATGAATTCCACTTCCATTTGCTAACCTCGCTCATGATAGTCCTCATATCATTATTATGTGTTTGCTAAACATCTTCAACATATTACAACTAATAAAATGGATCAAACATATGACTACCCAGTAAACAAGGGGTTAGTGGACCCTCTCGGGTTAACAAATTTGTTAATATTAATGCATACGTAAAAATCAAGCTCAAATCAATGTTGTAATATCGCATACATATTTCAATGAAAACAGCTTCACCCCATTAACTTAAATATGTGATATGTGCTATGTTTTGTTCCAAAAGTTACAATAATAGTATTAGCTAAAAGAAAATGTTCAACGGGTCAAACGGGTCGAAAATTACCGAAAGCTTACTTTATATCTATGTTAAGATGTAAACGTCTATATTCCAGATTTTCAGCACTTCTTATAATCAGTACAAATTGCTGCGCGAACCAAAAATCGTCGTAATTGAACATTGTACATAATTTCTAGATTCGTCACTAAATCAACGTCCCACAAATACTCTAAAGAAACTGAATTCTATCTAAAGACGGAAGTACTTACCACCAAAAAGAGGATGGGAGACTTGGGAGACAAGCAACGATCATCACCAAAGAACCCAATCAAGGGCAATGACGCCATCGCCCTTGGTCCCGATACACTCACGCTTAACTTGACATATGGGGATGACTCGAATTTAGTGGAAAAGATAGTTTCAGTGGGCATTGAGCAAATCATCGAATATGCATCGTAAGGACGGTCCAGAGTGTTGGAAAATGTAGTGCACTTGTTGGATTAGTTCACACCTTGTAATGAGTTAGAGGTACGGAGTGTACACCCATAAGGTCCATGAACATCCCGACTCTAATAGTGGTTTGTATTGGTAGTGCTAGTAGAAAGTATCATTGGTGGAAAGTACCGCTTGTGGTTTCCATCGATAAGCAAGTTTCCACCGAGGCGTTGTTTCCATCAAGCATTGTTTCCACCGGGCGCTTTTCCATCGGGCGGTGTATCTACCGATAGTGCATGAAAGCACCGATGAAAGTACCGCTTGTAACGGGCTTTGACCTATTCAAGTGGCGCTATAACCGCATAATGACCACTTTTAATTGGTCATGTAACCACTAACGGCTATAATAGAGATAATTATGAGGCAATTAATGGGCCGATTAATTCTCATAATTCCATTTGACTAGCTCAGAGTAACCTCCTATAAATAGGAGATCTGTTTATGCATGAAACATACACAAAAAACGATAAACACTTCTAAGCAAAAGGGTTATAGAATTGTGCCTAATTCCATAACTACATTTGGTCTTATCCCAAGTAGATATTCGTAACCCGTACATTAGGGTCGAATAGTTTACTTTGGAAAGTGATCACACGATTCCAAGTGATATCCGTAACCACCTAGTGGTATTTGTTTCACGATTTGATACTTGTTTCACGACATTGATTATCTTACCACGCTCGGGAGTTACACACCAACAATCAAAGTAAACTATTTTTGTGATAATCAATGGTCACCGTAATGAATACATGGCTTCAAACTTTGCCAAGCTTGATAAGTTTGAAGGGTGGACTTCAGAGATAGCGTAAGAAGATGCACTTCTGGTCACGTCATGAGTGTGGTGTATGTGCTAACTACACCTATTCCCGATGATGGGGATGATGCTACCGTGAGCGTATCGGAGGAGGAGCAAATGGGAGAATGATGACTACATTTGCAAAGGTTTAATCCTCAATGGTATGTCTCGATTCTCTGCTTGATATTTATCGAACTTTGAATCTTCCAAACAACTATGGATTCCTTGATGCCAAATATATGGTCGAGGATGCATCAAAGAAGTTCCTTGTAAGTAATTTCACAAATTATAAAATGAAAGATTCAAGACCGCTATGGAACAATACAATGAACTTTAGTATACTTGGAAGGTTTACACAACACAATATGCACATGGATGAGGCTATTCAAGTCTCTTGTGTCATTGATAAACTTCCCCTTCTTGGAAAGATTTCAAGCATACCTTGAAACATAAAAAGGAGGAGTTAACTCGTTGAGTCATACCATCCGCGCATCGAGGAATCTCTCAAGGTGCGTGATAATGACAAGCCAAAGAGTAGCAATGCTATCGGTGCATCTGTTGTCAATATGGTGGAGCATAACAATTCCACCTGTGTACAATGACAACAAAGGCAAACGAAAATATCATGACAACACAAGAGCAGATCCTAACAAGAAGGCAACACCTACTTGTTGGAAATGTGGCAAACCGGGTCACATTAAAAGGGATTACAAAGGTGTTAAGGTTACTTCGTAAAGCCAATGGATCGTGCACTAATGGTTCGTGGAGTGGTGGTTCAACCAACTCACTAAAAGGTCGTAATATGTTTAATAAGTCTTTTCGATTTATTATCTTACATATGTATCTCAATCTTATTATGTGCGTGATGATTATGTTGCGTGGTGGGTTGACTCGTGCAACAATGTGTGTAAAGATAGAAGTCGGTTCAAGACTTATGAGTCATCGAATGATGGTTCTATTCTTCACATGGGAAATGAGTCAACAAATTTGGTGCATGGTCATGGTTGTGTAGATCTTAGATTTAGTTCTCGAAAGATTGTAACTTTATTTAATGTTATTCATGTTCCCGATATAAGGAAGAACTTGGTTTCAAGTAGTATTTTGAATAATCATGGATATAAACAAGTTATTGAGTCCGATAAATTTGTTCTTTCTAAGCATGGTGTGTTTATTGGTTTTGGATATTTGTGTAATCAAATGTTCAGCTTAATATTGTCACCGATAGTGTTAATTCAAAGATTTGTGACCACCACCGACCGACCGACTCTACCCTATGGCATGCAAGACTTGGCCATGTACACTATAAAAATGCAAGATATGTCTAAGGATGGGTTAATCCTGGTTTTTGACATGGACACCGAAAAGTGTAAACTTGCATGTTGACCAAGATTACCAAGAAACCTTTTCGGGTGTTAGTCGTGAGACTAAGCTCTTGAGCTAATACACAATGACTCGTGTGATTTGCATGCCACTCCTTCTTTGGGGAATAAGAAGTACTTTGTGACATTTATCGATGATGCTTCTAGATTTTGTTATGTCTATCTCACATTCTAAGTATGAAGCATTAGATAAATTCAAAGTGTTTAAAACAAGTTGAATTACAACTGGGTCCCCGATCAAAAGATTAAAGATCGATAGGAGGTGAGTACATGGATACTCAGATTTTCATCATTGGTATAATCCATGAAACGATCGCCTTTATACTCCTCAAAGAAATGGTATTTCGAAAGGAAAAACAGGTGCCGAAAGAGATGGTTAATTCCATGTTGTCCTATTCAGATCGAGTCAAGGGTTCGGGGTGAAGCTATGTTAATGCCTTTGCTATTTATTAAATAGGGTTCCAAACAAAAGGAACAAGGTTACCCTTATGAACTCGGACTAAAAGGAAACCCAACCCGAATTATCTCAAGGTTTGGGGTCAGGTCGTTTTTAAGACTCCCGATCCAAAGCTAAAGACTTTGGGTGAAAGAGGCATTGATTGCATCTTTTGGATATGCCGAGTATTCCAAGGCTTTTAGGTTCTATGTTATTGAACCTAATGAATATATTTCAATTAACTCAACAATTAAATCGCGGATGCAGACTTTGATGAGAATAGATTCTCATCATCCCTAGACCAAGTCGAGGATTCCAAATGGAACTCATGACACCGTGTATCGAGGTCCCCGATGATGAACTCATAATACAAATAAGCCGAAAACGCTTATTTATATTTTACGATCTTCTAATGTTTTGTCGATAACAAACATAAAATCATTTTAACGAAACAAATAAAATACGTAAATTGTTTGAACTAATAGTTTCTAACATATTCACATTTTCACATAAAACACTAAAACAAGTATAAGTGATTTTATGATTTAGTAATACATATGTACAACAACTAGTGTTTACATATTTGGATAAAATATAAACATAACTAGTATGTAGTATATTGGGTAATATAAATGGGTAGAAACTTAAGTATAACAACCTATTGGGCAAATACATTGAATGTAGTCAGGTACAACCCAAAGCCCATAACCCATGGATCTTGACCCATAACCCATTGCATGACATCATGCTTATATCATACATGGATGATATCCATAACCCATGGATCAACCCATACCCAAGTGACCAAGTGCATTGCACTCAAAGATACATTGTATCTAGCCAAAGATCCATGGTTTAACCCATGACCCATAACCAAAATACCCATGGGTAAAGGGAGCGCCCCACGGATCCCTAGCTTAACGCTAGACGGATCCTTCCGAAGGGATCCGTGGGATCCGGAAATAGAGGATTTTTCCTCTATAAATAGTGAGCCATTTCTTCATTATTTCTCACCCCTTTCTAACACACTTTTTCCCGAGTTAAAACTCACTAAACTCGAGATCCAAGAGATCTATGTTTGTAGTTTTGTTTTGTGTGATCTTTAGGTTCCTCTTAAAGGCAAGATCACCACCTTTGAAGTCGAGCAAGCTCAAGTCCATGAGTTGCCATGCTTCCTCATCATCAAGGCTATCAAGTCTTCTTGATGATTCCTTTCTTTCTTCAAAGAAGTGTAGTGTTGAAGACATTAGTGAAAGATGTCTCAAGTGTCAAGACGAAGATATTAGTGAAGGGTATCTATCGTCCATAGCATAAGCACTTGTGGTAGGTGCTTAGAAGTCAAGACAAGAAGCATTAGTGAAAGGTGTTTAGAAGTCAAGACTTGAAGCATGTTGAAAGGTGCTTAGAAGTGAAGACACAAGACATTAATGAAAAGTGTCTTGTAGATCTAGTCAAAGGCATTAGTGAAAGGTGTCTTAGATGTACATTCGATATGGTGTGTTTCATGTACTAGATAGACTAGCATTAGATCCAAGGATATTGATGTCCTTGATGATGTTGTAAAGGAGTAAATCTCCTTCGGGATTAGTCGTTGGTGTAGTGTGGTAGTAGTTCCTCCATTGCAATGGAACTAGGTACTTAGCCTAGTACCCAATAAAGGGTAGGCGACGCCAGAAGGTGTAGTTTACCTTGGAGTGAAAGAACTAGGTACTTAGCCTAGTACCTTATAAAGGGTAGGCGACGTTGTGTAGGTTTGGTTCACCTTGGAGTGAAAGAACCCGTGGTTAGCCTAGCACCGAAAAAGGGTAGGCGACGTTGTGAAGGCTTCTCCGCCATAAGGAGATTGGTGTAGTGTTTACGAACTCTCGAGTAGGTGACTCGGGAGTGGAGTAGGGCAAGGAAGGTGTCCTTGTAGCCGAACCACTATAAATACTCGTTGTGGTTTTGTGCTTTACTCTTATCTTTTCATTACATATCTTTATATGCTTGTTTATCAACATCCAACACACACAACCAAATAGATTGATATAAGTCGATCTAAATAGTTTAAAAGGAAGTTTTAATTGGTAAAAGTATTCAAACCCCCCATTCTAGTTTTCCACAATTGGTATCGAGCTTCGTTACCAAGTTTCTTGAAGTATATTGTACTTTAAAAACTTGATACGATCCATGGTTAATTGAAAACTACAAAGAAGGTTTTTCATAAAAACAAACACCATGTCTTTTAAAACTATACGTTTGGATGTTGATTTGATAACAACATTTTTTTGTTTATTTTATTTTTAATTGCACTAATCTTCCTTGTCATGTTGATTAGTCAAAGCTCATACCCACCAAGCTTTAGGAGTCGCTATAACAAGAATACCTTCCTTAGAAGGTATCTTAAACGCAAAGGAGCGGGAATAGTCTAAGTGACATTTTTGTATCATTTGTAAAGACATTCCTAAGTGCGCTAGAGGTATGATTTTCTTTTACTTTGCTTGATAATTAAGTATACCTATTTAGGTATTTATATGATTATCTTTTGTGCAATTACATGTTTTACATGAAGCTTCATTAGGAAGCCTTTTTCTCACATACGTGTTTTATTTCTCGTCTAAAGTCCTGGTATATAAAACTTATGTTTTGTTTCTTTTAATCCAATAATAAAACAAAACACGAATTTCAAAAACTCCTTCTTCCCTATAAATACTCCCACCGTCGACCACTCTATCAAACCCTCACTTTTTCAAATCTTCCAAATTCAAAAATTTCATCTCAAAAACTTCATCTTCCTCCTCATTCCATCTCAACCGAAACCAAGAAGATCCGTCATCAACATGGTTTTCATCGCACTCGTGCTCATCGCCTTAACACTCATCGCACTGGTGTTCCCTATGATGAAGTTCACATATGGAGACATTTACTTTGTGTTGTTAATCTACATTGGGATCATATACCCAATCCTTTGTATCATCCTTAGCATTGAAATGCAATATTACTAATAATCTTGTTATCTTTGTTATTATTTATTTTCTTGTGATTTATATGTTTCATATTCCTTCGTGATACATTAGAAGTTATGTATGCATGTTAAAAGAAAATGTAGGATAAAACACTTTTCGTGGTATAAAATGTAAAACCTATGTTTTTATCAAATGCATTTACATTACTACGCATCCACGGATCCCGGAAGTCATACTAGCCGATCCCTTTTAAAAAACGCCCCATCGAGAACAGTTTTTCATGCAAATTAAAACCATTTTCTTCTAAAAGTAATACTCCACTAGAATGTCAAAACCATAAGTGAGTCAAGTATCTTTCTTGTTTAAAAACCATTGTTAATAAAAATCTAATAAAAACGTTAGATAATCATAGGTTGACCATAAACATCACCTCTTATTAACCCATCACTTATAGGTTCAACTATGACGCATGAATACGAGTTTGATTTTTCACCACTAGCGCCTACACTCCTAACATCTCTCTCGAGCCCAACACACCGGCAATCATGTCCGTGGGTTCAATAATCTCGAAACCCGCTACTTCCATGAAGGACGACAGACACCTTCTACAATTTGAAGAAGGTATCAATACCTCCTTCCGAGCCATAGGACTAGAATGTCTTCTTGAAATCAACGAGAAGATATGTCCAAGGTTCATAATGGAATTCTTCCGTCAAGTCGAACTCGCTCGTAACGAGGATCGCTTTCATCTCTTTGGTTTTATATCAAAACCAAAAGTTTACTCTAACCCTTGGGCATTTTGCTCACATCCTCCGATTCCTAATCATGGACAATGCGCCTTCACCAAGATTAGTCTCTTGATTCTCTCTTCAACTTTCGTGAAGAAAATAGTCCATATTGTTCACACATACCCTCCGAAGATTTAAATCGCATAATATGCAAACCTCGACCATATTACTCCGATCCAAACATTATCTTTACAAGGATATCCGAGAAGAGTACAAGCCTCTTGCACTCATCCCACGTGAAAATGTTTGAGCCTTAGGAAATCGAGAAATTCTTCCCGCTTGTTGTGCTCACATGTTGTAATTGTTTGCTAACACAACAACCATACAATCTCGCCTACTTCTTCGCAAGTTGAATTGCAAATCTTCAAGGCTCCAAGAATAAACTCATCCCTTATGGAATGTTCTTGACACGCCTATCATAATGTTATGCACTTCCATCCTCAATTTCAAAGTCCGTTGTACGTGCTTGTGAACAAGATGATGGAACCGCTAAACATATCTCTCATGAAGACTTTCTTCATTCTTAATTCCACCAACACTCATCAATCACGTAATGATCCTCCTAGCGAAAACACTCAAGAAACCTAGTAGTATTTCAAAATAGGATCAAATCTCTTGTACTGTGCTTTATCAATGTAATCCTATTTCCTTCATGAAATAAAACATATTACATTTGATATCTTAGTGTTAGAACCCTCTAAACCAACCTTGGAATATGATGCATTGTCAAGATCATTGCATACCTTTGGTAAAGGTTCTCACGAGAAGATGGACGGATCCCAAAGTTTGTGCTAGACGGATCCCTTCACTTAGGGAACCGTGGATCCTAAGAAATGTAAAATGCAATTGCAAGCATTATATTTCAAACATATCCTTAGAACACCTCACACTAAGCTAAACATAGTGTCTTAAGGCAAATTAAGTCCTTATCAATATAGGTTGATCCTTCCTACTCACACACCTAGATCACACTCTAAAACGCCAGAGATCTACCTTTTCATTTTAATCCATTACTCTTCCGCTCTCAAACTCACACTTCATTTTCTACTTAGTCTTTAAAATCTTTGATTATGGAAAATTGATCATAAATAAAAATTTGATCCGTAAACCGCTAAGTTTTTCCTCAAGCCACCACTGTGAATGGCCAACCAGAAGAAACTTAAAACGGTTAAGACACAAACTCAATGAAGATCCGGGAGTATAGTGTTTCCCGGTCGTTATGTCCCAAATGAGCTATGCAATGGATCACCCAACGAATAGTGATCGAGAGATTTGAACGAAAAGAGATTTGAATTATTATAACTACGTAAAAAGCCAACAAATTACAACGGCTTAAATGCAAATTAAAGGAAATTAAAAGATAAAAATATTAAATAAACGCTATCACTATTTTTAAAATGATGTTTTTGATTTTATGTTTTATAAAACCGAATTAAAAACTACGTAGACGCATAAATGAAAATGTGAAACTGAAGCAATATTAATCCTAAAAATATGAAAATGATATTTTTACAAACCTAATGATAAAAGAAAATATTTAGAAAAAGAAAATTATTTTTATAACTAATTATCTAATTATTATTAATTAAAACTATTTTTAACTATTTAATAATTACCTAAAATACAAGAAAATAGGAAATAAAGCTAGAAAAATAAAATTATGACTTAGAAAAATCTAAAATATCAAAAGAGAATTTTCAAAACTATTTTTGTATTTTTCTCGATTATTTTCTATTTTCTAGGAATTAAAAACTATTAAAACTAATTAAATTACTTAAAAATACAAATTTAACTAAGAAAATCTAGAAAATTATTTTTTGGCTTTTTATATTTATCTTAACTTAAGAAAATGAAAATTATTTTTTGAAACTTTTCTTAATTAATTGTATTAAATGCTAATTAAAAGGCCTAAAACCGAATTAAATCAAGAAAATAGCAAACCGACTTGGAAAAATCTGAAAATTCAAGAAAAGTCTAAAATAATATTATGAATCTAGGAAAATGGAAAACAAGTGGTTGTGTGTGAGAATATGGAATCATATGGAAGTGCTTATGAAATAAGCACTTGAATAAGCCAAATGAACACAAACAAGCCACCAACTGAAATGTAAGTTCTAATATGCTATAATAACCAAATGCAACTAAAACAACAAGCCTTAACCTCTGGAATTGCAAGATTACAGATTTGGCTTTTTGAGATTATAAGCTAAAAAACAGCTTTTAGACCTACTACTTTAAGCTTAAAATAAGCACTCAAATAAGCTAGAAATCGAAACCAATTATGGAGACCTAAACTAGACCTAGCTGAGACCTTACAAACCAAAGACTAGACTTTAACAAGCTCTTATGAGCTCTGTGCAAGCTTGCACAAAATGAGAAAACTCACCTATGTCGAGAATCCGTGAACAGGCAAAAGGGACCTAAAAGAGAAGTTTGCTTTGAGCTTATAAAAAATTTGTAAAATTCCACAAAATGATGATAAGAAAGGAGACCAGCTGAAGTTTATGAAACCACAAATTTCACTTGATAAGACCCAGAGAATGAGCTCATGAAAATCCTCCTAATCTAGCTTAAATCCACTTTTTCAGTTTTCGACTTTTGAAAGCAAGATGAAATTTGACTTTTATGAAAGTTGAGACCAATTTTAGACTGATATTGATGTAATATGATGTAATGAACACAATGCAAGCTATGTTTAAGACTTTTAAACACAAATCAAGAGTTTGCAAATCCAAAATCACAACAAAGGAGGCGCTTGAGATGAGATTATGTTGATGTTTGACTTTCAATGTTGCAGCACAAATATAAGACCGATATGAGCTCAAATATGCTTAACAAACATAAAACCAACAAGTATCTACCACCGATTAGGCCTCTAATACGTTTTAAGCAGCAGATCCAAACACCCTTTCATCTCAACTGCTTTGCAAAATTAATGAAACTAAACACTCGAGCAAGCTTGTTTTAATGATCAAACTAAGTCAACCTTAACCTAATTACACCTTAATTAATGATTTGAACTACTTATAATCTACTAAAACAGATTATGCTATGAAACTTAAAAATGACTTACAAATGTCCTTAGCCACAATGGCTTGCCAACAATGAAACCAGAACCTCTAACCTATCCAAATCAACCCAAATGACTAAAAATCAACCCAATTCCATGTCGCATCAACCCATTCCATTCCTCGCATCGATTTGCTCCATGTTGACTTTTGTTGACCAATATCCAAAATGCTAGAAACTAAATGACAAGCTTATAAAAGCTATTATAAGCTAGTACAAGCTTGTTTGAGCTTATAAATAAACTGATAAGAACTTGGACCTTAGAGTTTGAAAATGAAAAATGTAACAGTGAGCTTGAAATTTTGAAACATGAACATAAACTGAAAATTGATACTTAAAAGAGTTGCAATACACTCAAGTACTTTTGATTGATACAAATAAGCTTGAAAATACAACTAAGAACTATTTAAGACATGATAATCTAAAAAACGACATACATTGTTAAAAATAAAGCTAACTACTCTTGTATCTCTTCTTCTTCCTTCACTTTTATACCCAAACCGAGCTTCTCTCTCTCTCTCGAATAGTTCCCAAGAAGAATATGGACCATTGGATTGCTTAAAAGGATCTTGGCCATTGGATGGCTTTTGGCGCCAAACTGCTTTTAACACCGGAGATGGAGTGTTAGGTTGAGAATGCATTAAATGCACCTTGGCTTGAGTGTGAGTGGAGGTAGGATTGAGGTATGATGATGGAGGAGGGGAGGCGCTGGAGCAAAGCGCAGTGCAAGTGATGGAAAACCCGTGAGTGGAGGAAAGAGAGGTCAAAGGTGTTTGACTTGGTTTAGTATATTGAGGGTCCAAATGGCGGGTCCAAAAGGGTAATATGGTGGGGTCCAAAGTATTTTGACAAGGTCCAAAGGTGCAAAAGGGTTTAATAAATACAAGGACCTTTTTGTAATTTCGAAAATTCAGGGACCATTGTTGCCAATTCATCAAAGATGTTTCAAGGGCTGAAATTGACAAGTTCCAAAAGTACAAGGACCAAAGTTGACATTTTCAAATTTCCAGGACCAAATTTGCCAATTTTAAACTTGAAGGACCAATTTTGTAATTTCTCAAAACTTTTGACATTTTTCACCAAAGGACTAATTTTGACAACTTATGATTTTAAAAGGACCTTTGGTGATTTTACTTTTGAAATTATGTGCTCATGGACTATTTCGACAATTTTGAAACTTGGGGACCGAAACCGCCAATTATGCAAACTTAGCTCATTTTTCATCCGATTTTGAACATTTTGCATCCGAAACATATAAAATGCAATTTTGGAATATTTTCAAGATTTTGATGCATTTCGAGCATTTTCAACGCTTTGCGCTCAGATTGACCCAAAATGATGAGTATTTACACACTCATCAATCCCCACACTAAACTATTGCTAGTCCCTAGCAATCTTTTGAGAAAACTTAATGGATTTGAATCTCTTTACCAAAAGCCATTACTCGAGTAGCCAAATGTTTCAGCTCAAGTAAGAACCATGGTACACCGATAACCATGTGATTTTGAGCAAACCACCGCCTTTCAACGGATTTGATTTGTCTTTACCGTGCCGCTGGCTCGGACTAGCCAACTCTTAGATAAATTATCAATATTATCTTTGGTGAGTCGATTACCAATTATGGTTTTTCCATCGCCTTTACCACAAGCCATAAACTTGCGGGCTAGCCAACTCTTCACTTTTTAGGATATGGTGAGTTGAATACCATACAATTTTGGGCAAATTGCAAGTCAAACGGATTTGAGATATCTTTACCAAGAGCCGCTTTGCTCTGGATTAGCCAATCCTTTAGTTTATTAGACAAGGTGGATCGATAACCAATTGAGTAAGTGTAGAACACTTACTCCAAAAAAATTTTGGCCAAAAACGGGAATTAGGCGGTATAATTACATGATAAAATTCGTGAGAATTCCCCACACTTAGAAATGAATATTGCCCTCAATATTCAAAGTACCGCGGTTATGCCGAAACAAAGAACGAAAAGGAAATACTACGGCCATTATTTAGAAAGATTTTTTTTTTTTTTTTTTTTTTTTTTTTGAAACTTATATACACAACATGGGGGCAACCCCCACACTAGGGTGGTAGAAAGATAGAAAGAAGTCAAATATGGGTGAAAACCCATGTTTAGCTATCGTTTTTGATTACCGAGTCGCTAGCTTGACTCGACCCCGTATTCATTTGTTCATGGGGAAAGTAACGTGAAAACCAATCTCGATCGGACTTTCGCTCACAATGTTAATAAACATATGAACATCGAAAGTTCCACACCGATGAGATATAACCGCGTATTGTTAATAGTAGAAACTATAAAGGATGATACTGGGTCAAAGATGGTGTCCTCATTCCCGAAAGAGAAAAGGAAAGAGCAACCACACCATCCGTGAAGAATGGAATAAAGACGCACATGAGAATGCAAGTCCATTCCTCAACAGAGAAGCAAATCACCGCTTTGACATCTTTAAGCTTAAACTTGAAGCTTATATGGTGATTGTCAAGAAGATGTCCGGAGGAGGGTGGAAACGGTTCTTCAATCAACATTTTCCGTAAAAGGATGTCTCCTCCTGATCAAAGTAAGTGTTATCAATTCCGCTGGAATTGACTCATCACTAAGAAATGCATCGACTTCATTCCAAAGTTGTCATCTTCCTCATCGAGAGAGAGAAGGGATGGAAGAGTCGGAATAAGACTAGAAGATGATGGATCATTTTGAGCAATTCATCAATGGGAAGAATGTCTCCCATTGGATCACAATCATCATCCAATTCGGATGAAATGTAAGAGAGTTTGGTTTCATCCACGAGTTAACAAACTCGATGCGACAAACCGATTCCGGAGGTGGGACAAGTGGTGTGCTCTTAGAGCTAGCAGCTTCCACCACTCCGATGAAGTCTCCGATTCTAGATCATCATCATCAAGAACACTCTTGACTTCCCCAGTACAACTTTTCAAACCATTTGTTTGAACCAGGGTGATTTTCAAAGCTTTTAGCTCAAGACGCTTTTGTTGACTCGTCTTAACCGTGAAATTTGAGAGTGTTGCATTGAATCTTCGGATCTTTGATCAATTGTGGCAACACTGCTTGTACTGAGGTTTGGAGTTCGCTTGATATTTAACGCGAGCTCTTCGTTGTCAACCCGTATGGTCAACTCTTCAAAGAACACATCAATCGAGCACGACTGCTCTCAAGAAAGCTCTCCCAAGATGAGGGAACTCTAGGATCCGTGATCAAGTCTACTACAACAAAGTCAGAGGAAAGTGAAACTTTCCCACTTTCATCACGACATCCCCGGCTATCCCAAGTGGACGAGTTATGGTACGGTCCGCTAGCTCGAGTGTCATACAAGTGGATGAAAGTTTAGGAAGAGATGCTTTTCCATACCGAGAGTGGCATGAGGTTAATGCTAGCGCCAAGATCGCCAAGGCGAGCATTGAACCATCCCCAAGAAATCACACGGATTAGAAATCGCCAGGTCTTCAAGCTTTTGGGAAGCTTTTTGAGAAGGACCACCGAGCATTGCTCATTGAGAGGAGTTTTAGCCATCTCGATAGCTTATCTTTGTTGGTGAGTAAGCCTTTAAGCGTGGATGCAAATTTAGGCATTAGAACGAGAGCATCAACGAAGCTTATATCAAAGTGAAGCTCATTGAAGATTTGGAAAAATTTTCCATTTGCTCTTTGTTTTGTCTTTGAGCTTCTCATCATTCATTCTTGATGGGTAAGGAAGTCGACTAGACTTTTGAGCCGGATGGAAGTCATTTCGCTCAGATTTTTCTTCGAACTCGGGTTCCGGACTTAAAGCTTGACTACCGGGTGGGACGTGTGCGGTACTTCGGGCTTGAGAATTGCACCTTGTCCGTTGTATCCTTGGTAACTTGACTCATTGCCACAGGAGGAGGGGCATTGGAGTCGAAGGTCCATTGTGCGCCTTACCACTACGAGTGGTGACGGCTTTCAACCGGCATTGGGATTGGGAATTGTATTGTTTGGGAGTCCTCCGTAAGATGATGAAGCTTTGTTCATATTCATGTTCATGAAACCGCTCATCATATTCTTTAACTCATTTGTCCGCCGAGACATTGTGGTATCAATTTCCTTTTAAGCTCAACTCTCATGTTATTGATCCGAGTTTGCATTGAACGATGTTTGACTCAAGAATTTTCATGAAGTCATTTGGCATGGGAGCTTGAGGAGGTTGTTGATAACTTTGATGATTAGAGCTTGATATGGTTGGTTGAAATTGTTCCGCTTTTGATTGAAATTTTGAGAGTTATTGAAATTTTGTCCTTGATTCGAACAAAGCGATTTTGATTGCCATGGTTTTGCACAGAGGAAAACCAGTGGTGTCATACCGCTAGGTGCACGGTAATGAGGATCACCGTGGTCGGTATTGATTGTGGTTTACCAAGCTACGGAGCTTGGTAAAAGGAAGCATCGGTTGCTTGACAATCATAATACGCATGTGGACCACTACAAGTTTCACACACCTTGTTTACGGCTTTGACCGGTTCTCGCTTATGAATTTCGCTTTTGATTTCCTTAACATCCTTAATCATACAACGGATGGCATCCGTTAGAGCAATATCGGAGTCGCTAACTCGTAAGAGTTACTTGGATGAAGAAGAAGGAGTATTAGGAGTATTGACTTTGTTGCGAGAAATAGGAACTTTGATTTTGCTCGCAAATCTCAATCACATCTTTAGGTCTACGATTCAAGATATTGCCACCGCGGGTCGCATTCAAGGAATCTTGATCGCTACTGCTCAACCCATTGTAAAAGATATTGACTTGTTGAAGCTCCGTGAATTCATGATGGGGCATTTCCGAGGAGATCTTTGAATCTCTCCCATGCCTCTCCAAAGTTTTCATCGAAATTTTGACGAAATCCGTAAATTTCATTTTTAAGATTAGTCGCCTTTGATGGAGGAAAGAAATAATTGACAAACTTTGAACAAGATCCTCCCAAGTTTCGATAGATCGAGGGGTTCTTTTTCCACCAACCGGCCGTCCCTCAAGAGAGAATGGAAAAGCATCAACTTGATGACTTTTGTGGTACATCCTTGAAATTGATAGTTGAAGTCAACTTGTTAAACCAACGGATGTGTGCATACGGGTCTTCTCGGTCAAACCCGTGGAATTGATTCAGACACAAGTGTGATCAAATGTGTCTTCAATTCAAGTGATCGAATTGATTACCGGTAAAACGATGGCATCTCCATAACCCTCGGTGGGTGCTCGGAGCATTTCGCCATAGTACGCTCGCTCGCCATATTGTTGTTTGAAATAGTACGAATCTCGGTTCGACTATTTGGGCAAAGACGCCCACGAGAACGCCTTCTAGGAATTTCGCTAGATCACGCAAAGGACTCAATGATCTAGAAGAACGAAAGATGCACTAGAGTTAACTCTAAGGAATCTCGTGAGTTAAGGAGAGGAATGGAATTATGAAGATATTTTATAAAAATGGGGTGAGAAGAATCTTTTAGGTTTTCTCGTTTCGACAAATAGATATCACAACAAAATCAATTAACACAAAATCGAGGCAAAACAACAAAGAACTTAACCAATAATCACAAGATGAATGGCTTTTTGAAAAGGTACACCAATCACAAGGACACAAAGGCAAGTTTTAAATCTTTAGTTCGAACTTATTATGGTCGCACCCCAGCTAGGTAGTGCATCGCCTTGGTTTGCGGTGGTAATCTTTTAAGTTGTTATTATTAAAGAAAACGACAAATCTTTTGTATTTTTATTTTTGATACATATATAGAAACAAAAGGAAAATATTTTTGTGTTTTATACGCTTTTGGATGTTTTGGTTTTTGGATTTTTATAAGAAAATATGGATATATATATATAGATAGAGATGGATGATATAAACAAAGAGTGAGTATTCAAACTACTAACTGCTAAACGAAGATAATCAAGACAGCCCCCGAATGGCGCCTAAAATTTGATCCGCAAAACCGCCAAGTTTTCACTCAAGCCGACCACTTGTGAATGGCCGACCGTAAGAAACTTAAAACGGTTAAGACACAAATGCAATGAAGATCCGAGGAGTATAGTGTTTCCCGGTCGTTATGTCCCAAATGAGCTATGCAATGGATCACCCAACGAATAGTGATCGAGAGATTTGAACGAAAAAGAGATTTTGAATTATTATAACTACGTAAAAAGCCAACAAATTACAACGGCTTAAATGCAAATTAAAGGAAATTAAAAGATAAAAATATTAAATAAACGCTATCACTATTTTTAAAATGATGTTTTTGATTTTATGTTTTTATAAACTCAATTAAAAACTACGTACGCACAAATGAAAATGTGAAACTGAAGCAATATTAATCCTAAAAATATGAAATGATATTTTTACAAACCTAATGATAAAAGAAAATATTTAGAAAAGAAAATTATTTTTATAACTAATTATCTAATTATTATTAATTAAAAACTATTTTTAACTATTTAATAATTACCTAAAATACAAGAAAATAGGAAATAAAGCTAGAAAAATAAAATTATGACTTGGAAAAATCTAAAATATCAAAAGAGAATTTTCAAAACTATTTTTGTATTTTTCTGATTATTTTTCTATTTTCTAGGAATTAAAACTATTAAAAACTAATTAAATTGCTTAAAATACAAATTTAACTAAGAAAAATCTGGAAAATTATTTTTTGGCTTTTTATATTTATCTTAACTTAAGAAAATGAAAATTATTTTTTGAAACTTTTCTTAATTAATTGTATTAAATGCTAATTAAAAAGGCCTAAAACCGAATTAAATCAAGAAAAATAGCAAACCGACTTGGAAAAATCAAAATTTCAAGAAAAGTCTAAAATAATATTAGGAATCTAGGAAAATGGAAAACAAGTGGTTGTGTGTGAGAATATGGAATCATATGGAATGTGCTTATGAATAAGCACTTGAATAAGCCAAATGAACACAAACAAGCCACCAACCGAAACATGTAAGTTCTAATATGCTATAATAACCAAAATGCAACTAAAAACAACAAGCCATAACCTCTGAATTGCAAGATTAGCATGATTTGGCTTTTTGAGATTATAAGCTAAAACAGCTTTTTTGGTACTACTTTGAGCTTAAAATAAGCACTCAAATAAGCTAGAAATCAAAACCAATTATGGGGACCTAAACTAGACCTAGCTGAGACCTTACAAACCAAAAACTCGACTTTAACAAGCTCTTATGAGCTCTGTGCAAGCTTGCACAAAATCGAGAAAACTCACTTAAGTCGAGAATCGTGAACAGGCAAAAGGACCTAAAAGAGAAGCTCATTTGAAGCTTTATAGAAAATTTGTAAAATCCCACAAAATGATGATAAGAAAGGAGACCAAATTGAAGTTTATGAAACCACAAATTTCACTTGAATAAGACCCAAGATGAGCTCATGAAAATCCTCCTAATCTGGCTCAAATCCACTTTTTAGTTTTGACTTTTGAAAGCGCTGAAGAAACTTTGACTTTTATGAAAGTTGAGACCAATTTTAGACCGATATGGATGTAATATGATGTAATGAACACAATGCAAGCTATGTTTAAGACTTTTAAACACAAATCAAGAGTTTGCAATCCAAAATCTCAACAAGGAAACATTGAGATGATTATGTTGATGTTTGACTTTCAAAGTTTTGCAGCACAATATATAGACTCGATATGAGCTCAAATATGCTTAACAAACATAAAACAACAAGTATCTACCACCGATTAGGCCTCTAATACGTAAAAGCAAAGATCCAAACACCCTTTCTCAACTGCTTTGCAAAATTAATGAAACTAAACATCGAGCAAGCTTGTTTCAATGATCAAACTAAGTCACCTTAACCTAATTACACCTTAATTAAACAGATTTAAACTACTTATAATCTACTAAAAGACAGATTATGCTATGAAACTTTAAAATAACTTACACATGTCCTTAGCCACAATGGCTTGCCAACAATGAAACCAGGACCTCTAACCTATCCAAATCAACCCAAATGACTAAAAATCAACCCAATTCCATTTCTGCTTTAACCCATTCCATTCCTGCATCAGATTTGCCCCATGTTGACTTTTGTTGACCAATATCCAAAATGCTAGAAACTAAAAGACAAGCTTGCAGAAAGCTATTATAAGCTAGTACAAGCTTGTTTGAGCTTATAAATAAACTGATAAGAACTTGGACCTTAGAGTTTGAAAATGAAAAATGTAACAGTGAGCTTGAAATTTTGAAACATGAACATAAACTGAAAATTGATACTTAAAAGAGTTGCAATACACTCAAGTACTTTTGATTGATACAAATAAGCTTGAAAATACAACTAAGAACTATTTAAGACATGATAATCTAAAAAACGACATACATTGTTAAAAAATAAAGCTAACTACTCTTGTATCTCTGTCTTCCTTCACTTTTTATACCCAAACTGAGCTTCTCTCTCCTCTCTGAATAGTTCCCAGCAGTAATATGGACCATAGGATTGGTAGGTTAGATTTTGGCCATTGGATGGCTTTTTGGCGCCAAACTGCTTTTAACACTGGAGATGGAGTGTTAGGTTAGAGAATGCATTAAATGCACCTTGGCTTTGAGTGTGAGGTGGAGGGTAGGATTAGGGGTATGATGATGGAGGAGGGGAGGCGCAGCAGGTTGCAGGTGTGATGGTGTGATGATGGTGGGTAACCCGTGAGTGGAGGGAAAAGAGGGTCAAAAGTGTTTGATCGAGGATTAAATATGGAGGGTCCAAATGGCAGGGTCCAAAAGGGTAAGTGGCAGGGGTCCAAAGTATTTTGACAAGGCCAAGGGTGCAAAAGGGTTTAATAAATACACAAGGACCTTAGTGTAATTTCTGAAAATTCAGGGACCATTGTTGCCAATTCTGCAAAGATGTTTTAGGGGCTGAAATTGACAAGTTCCAAAAGTACAAGGACCAAAGCTGACATTTTCCAATTTCCAGGGACTAAATTTGCCAATTTTTAAACTTGAAGGACCAATTTTGTAATTTCTCAAAACTTTTGACATTTTTCACCAAAGGACTAAATTTGACAACTTATGATTTTAAAAGGACCTTTGGTGATTTTACTTTTGAAATTATGTGCTCAGGGACTATTTCGACAATTTTTGAAACTGGGGACTGAAACCGCCAATTATGCAAACTTAGCTCATTTTTCATCCGATTTTGAACATTTTGCATCCGAAACATATAAAATGCAATTTTGGAATATTTTGCATTAAAACGAGCATTTTCAAACGCTTTGCGCTCAGATGCATTGAGTATTTACACAGCAATTTTAAAATTGATCAAAGTTGATCAAATTCTAATTTTCTCATCTCAAAGCCTCTAGATATTTTTCAAAACACATCCTAAGTCACAACCTGATCTCTAGGATCATTTAGCTTCACACTCATCTTTAGTGTCATCCTTGCTCATCCATATCACATTTCCAAGAATCTTAGTGGCTTAAGTCTTAAATGCACTTGCCAAATCTCTTGGTTTATAAACCACTTTGTTAGGACCTCCTAGTCATCACTCTCATCCTAACTTTCAAAGACTTTAGAAATCTTTGCAAACCTCTTGAAATCATCTCATCATGAGGAAAACCCCAAGTAGTAACTTATCCACCAAAGAACCACCCATGAAAAGGCGCGTGTTATACACGAAATCTCTTCAACCGAATCATCTCCGGTCAAGCCAACAAATGATAGGATCCTTCATCATCCAATCAAACCAATTCCTAAAAGGATAGTACCCACAAAACTACCAATGCCAAACACCACCATACCTCCTAGGCCAAACAATATCATCTCCACTAAACCATCACCATTAGTTCCTAGAGCTATTTCATTTACATCCCCACTATCATCACCACACCTCTACAATTTAGAGGACTTGCCTCTTAGGCCGTCTCATCCGCTCACGACAACATTTTCCTCATTAGGAGGAATAATGGTACAAAATCAAGGTGTTGAGTCAACACTTGCTCGCTTCCTTTTCGCGTTTCCATCATATAATCCCATTTGGATTATGAAAAATCATCAAAGTCAACCACCCGACCATATGGAAGTTGACACTTCTCTACCACCACCATCATTCTTGGTCGAGCCATTCTCAAATGTGCCTCTACCAATCCCTCAATCGTTTGAAGCTCCACAAGCCGCTTCACTTGATCCTTCGCATCAAGCCATCTCATTTCTTCCACCACCACTACCTAGCCATGACAAAGATTGCTATCATTGTCAACATGTTGAAGGTTTGATACATGAAGTACGAGAAGACCAACGTTTCATGTTCTATCATCTCCTCGAACGTTTCGACGAGATCAAACCTAAACAAAACTTGAGCTAGAAGATTTTAGTGGTGTCCTAGCATCAAGCGATAATTGGTTTAGAAATTCCTAGCCATGTATTTTCTTATTTTCTTAGTTTTTAGAGTCATGTATATCATAACTCTAGTTTTATTAAATGGAATTACATGCTACTTGTTATGTTTCTGAGCATATGGTTACCTTGTATTCATATCTCATTTTGTGATAGCATTACTTGTTATATCACCGTCTTTGAAATTAATCACCTACTACGGATCCTCGAATTGCCTAGACGGATCCCTACTAGGAGGAACCATGGGATCCGTGAGATGTAAAGCTTTCTTTCTACTAACTTGAACCACATTTGCAGGAAATTATGAATTATACTTGCTTTCTAACCTTTATTTTGTAGTTATTCAATTTACACATGAAGACTTTGACATCCTAAAGCTAGGGGAGCTTTATGTCAAAGCAATACATTGCAAATCACTTGCAATACTAGGTCTACATTTCATGACATCCCCTTGCAATATTGCAATCATCAAGGGGGAGTACATTCGTCACTTAGACAAAATCTTTTGCAAACTTACTTGCAAACAAACTAGATTAGTATCACTTTCTTGACGCCCTTACATAGGGATGGACTCGTCAAGGGGAGTAAAGACGAGATCCGCTCTCGTTACTTGCTCTCTTTTTTTTTCTTTCACATGTTTTTCTTAAAACGATGTGTTGCTTTCTTCAAACACTTTTGTTTCGACAAAAGGGGAGAATAAAGTAAAACTACAAATTCAAACATTTACTTAATTTTAGCTTTTCCTTAAAATAATTTTATGTTTTGTCATCAACAAAAGGGGAGATTGTTAATACAAATAAGCCGTAAAACGCTTATTTATATTTTACGATCTTCTAATGTTTTGTCGATAACAAACGAAATCATTTTAACGAAACAAATAAAATACGTAAATTGTTTGAACTAATAGTTTCTAACATATTCACATTTTCACATAAAACACTAAAACAAGTATAAGTGATTTTATGATTTAGTAATACATATGTACAACAACTAGTGTTTACATATTTGGATAAAATATACACATAACTAGTATGTAGTATATTGGGTAATATAAATGGGTAGAAACTTAAGCATAACAACCCATTGGGCAAATACATTGAATGTAGTTGGGTACAAACCAAAGCCCATAACCCATGGATCTTGACCCATAACCCATTGCATGACATCATGCTTATATCATACATGGATGATATCCATAACCCATGGATCAACCCATACCCAAGTGACCAAGTGCATTGCACTCAAAGATACATTGTATCTAGCCAAAGATCCATGGTTCAACCCATGACCCATGACCCATAACCAAAATACCCATGGGTAAAGGGAGTCCCAAGGATCCCTAGCTTAACGCAAGACGGATCCTTGTGGAAGGGATCCGTGGGATCCGGGAATAGTAGGATTTTTCCTCTATAAATAGTGAGCCATTTCTTCATTATTTCTTACCCTTTCTAACACACTTTCTCCCCGAAAGTTAAAACTCACTAACCTCGGATCCAAGAGATCTATGTTTGTAGTTTTGTTTTTGTGTGATCTTTTAGGTTCCTCTTAAAGGCAAGATCACCACCTTTGAAGTCGAGCAAGCTCAAGTCCATGAGTTGCCATGCTTCCTCATCATCAAGGCTACTGAAGTCTTCTTGTTGATGATTCCTTTCTTTCTTCAAAAAGTGTAGTGTTGAAGATATTAGTGAAAGATGTCTCAAGTGTCAAGACGAAGATATTAGTGAAGGGTATCTATCGTCTATAGCATAAGCACTTGTGGTAGGTGCTTAGAAGTCAAGACAAGAGGCGTTAGTGAAAGGTGCTTAGAAGTCAAGACTTGAAGCATTAGTGAAAGGTGCTTAGAAGTGAAGACACAAGACATTAGTGAAAAGTGTCTTGTAGATCTAGTCAAAGGCATTAGTGAAAGGTTCCTTAGATGTACATTCGATATGGTGTGTTTCGATGTACTAGATAGACTAGCATTAGATCCAAGGATATTGATGTCCTTGATGATGTTGTAAAGGAGTAGATCTCCTTTGGGATTAGTCGTTGGTGTAGTGTGGTAGTAGTTCCTCCATTGCAATGGAACTAGGTGCTTAGCCTAGTACCTAATAAAGGGTAGGCGACGTTGTGAAGGTGTAGTTCACCTTGGAGTGAAAGAACTAGGTACTTAGCCTAGTACCTTATAAATGGTAGGCGACGTTGTGTAGGTTTGGTTCACCTTGGGTGAAAGAACCCGTGGTTAGCCTAGCACCGGAAAAAGGGTAGGCGACGTTGTGAAGGCTTCTCCGCCATAAGGAGATTGGTGTAGTGTTTACGAACTCTCGAGTAGGTGACTCGGGAGTGGAGTAGGCAAGGAAGGTGTCCTTGTAGCCGAACCACTATAAATACTGCTTGTGGTTTTGTGCTTCTTACTCTTATCTTTTCATTACATATCTTTATATGCTTGTTTATCAACATCCAACACACACAACCAAATAGATTGACATAAGTCGATCTAAATAGTTTAAAAGGAAGTTTTAATTGGTAAAACTATTCAACCCCTTCTAGTTTTCCACGTAACCATCAAGTGGTCCTTGATGAGGTTGTGGTTCAACAACTCGAACTCGTGCTCAGAAGAGCAAAAGGGTCGACTCCAAAGTCATTTGGACACGAGTTTCAACTATACTTAGTTGAAGGAACAAGGAATGAGGTCTCGCATCAATACTCCTATTGCTTCATTGTTGAGGATGATCCCAAGACATTTGAAGAAGTAATGAAGTCCCGTGATATTGCTTTCGAAATAAGCAATCAATGATGAGATGGATTCCATCATGGGCAACAACACTGGGTGTTGGTTGATCTACCACCAGTTGCAAATGGATTTTCAAAAGGAAAATGAAGGTAGATGGAACTATTGAAAAGTTCAAGGCTAGACTAGTCATTCGTGGCTATAAACAAAAGTCGTGGATAGACTATTTTGATACTTATACCCCGTGGCTCGTGTCGATTACCATAAGATCTGCTGATTGCTTTGGCATCTATTCACAACTGTTATTCATCGATGGATATGAAGATAGCTTTCTTGAATGGTGAATTGGATGAGGAGGTTTACATGAACCAACCTCAGGGCTTCATCATGCCTGGCAATGAAAACAAGGTGTGTAAACTTGATTGAATCCCAACCGTCAAGTTTATTACACAAGTCAACCACTTGTGAATGGTCAACCGTAAAAAAATTCAAAGAGTCTAAAACCAATGCAATTTCCCTTGGAATATAGTGGATTCCCGGGTCGTTAAGTCCCACGGAGGATTAATGGTGCTTAAAAACGTTCAGATGTCGAATGATCACTAAGGATAATGATCAGTAAGGATTTTGATTGAAAATTACACTATTGATTGATTGGAATGGTATTTGGATACATAATTGTAAAGCACAACAATCAGATTAAACAAACGTAAATACGTACGTTTATTAAATTCTACGTAAACGTACAAAATAAAACGTGAATTTAAAAGAATAAAACACCTACAGATATGAAAATGATATTTTTACAATCCTAATAATAAAAGAAAATTATTAGAAAATTAAAATTATTTTTATAACTATTTATTTAATTATTATTAATTAAAAACTATTTTTAACTATTTAATAATACCCTAAAATATAAGAAAATGTGAAATAAGACTAGAAAAATGAAATTATGACTTAGAAAAATCTAAAATATTATAAAACTTATTTTAAAATTGAAAATATATTTTTTAGACTTTTTATCTATTTATTATTAATTAATTACTATTTAATGATTATTTAAAATACACTTAAATACAAGAAAATATAAAATTAACCTAGAAAAATGAAATTTTATCTTAGAAAAATCTAAAATATTATAAAACTAATTTTAAAACTGAAAAGATATTTTTTATGTTATTTATTTATTTATTATTAATTTATTTAATACTTTTTAACTATTTTAAATTCTAATAAATACTAAACAAGCTAGGAAAATTCTGAAATTTTTTATAAAATTATCCTATGATGACAGAAGGCTAAGAAAATTATAAAAACTGAAAGTGCTTAATAATAAGCTGAAAAGAAAAATTAAAAAGCTAAATTCTATTAAATAAACGCTATCACTATTTTAAAAATGATGTTTTTGTGTTTTTTTCTTTTACAAAACTACTATACTACTGAAATTAAGTAACTTTAATGAAAACAAAAATTTTACAACTTAAAAATAAGCAATTTGTAAGCTAAAAAGCTTAACAGATTGGCTTATGGCTTATTTTGATATTTAAGTTCAAACAAAGTGGCTAAATAAGCTAAATAAAAAGAAACAAAAGTAAAATAAGATACAAATAAGCTAAATGAACTGAAATGAAGCTAAAAAGCACAAAGGTCTATACTGAAAAGCTATAATAAGCTAATAAGCAATTTATACTAAACCTATGAAACAAACAGGCCTGCAGCCATTTTGTAGGCTAGAATAAGCTAGGGGCAAAGGCTCCAAAGCTCAAAATAAGCACTGACACAACAAGTTGGGCTGGTGGGCTTTCCAAAAAGTCCAAGCTCACACACTATGGCTCACTATTAAGCTCTTGACAAGCTAGTGAAAAAGCTTGTAAATCACTGGGTAGTTTAGTGTACACAGAAATGGGACAAAATGAAAGCTGCTTCCAACCCTATTAAATAAGCTAGAAAGTTGAAAATTAAGCTTGGATCTTCAAGTCAGCTAGGTTAGCTTTCCAAAGAACCAAAATACACAAGCTATGGTTTACTAATAAGCTTTTTATGAGCTTGTGAAAAAGCTTGTACTCAACTGTGCATAGGGCACCTTTTTGAAAAAGGGCTTAAAAGAAACAAAAAATTAAGCAGTTTAATAAGCTAGCTAGAGATTATAAAAAATACTATGATAAAGATGAGCAGTTAAATATTAATATCCCAAAAGCTCAAATCTTGAAACTTAGTATTAAATCCTATATAAAATTATCTATTTTATTCAAAAACTGTCTAAGTGAGATTTTGACTTTTTAAGATAAACTAACTAGTTGACTAAAATGAACTTTGGAACAATCCTAATCACTGATTATGTTGTATTAAGGTGGATTAAGACTGATTTGATCAACAATAACAACTTATGAATACAAAACCATGATTATGAAACATGAAATCTACACAGTTGATGAACAAGGAGTGATCAAAGGCTATTTTGACTTTTTCACAAATGAGCACTAGATTTTATGGTTGAACCGAGTTATTTTGACCTAATGTGACACGTAACAACAACAAACAACAACACAAACAACCTCTAACACAGGTTTACTCACAAATCCAAACAACCTTTAAACTAACCGATTTTGTGATTTTCAAAAGTTTACATGATTAAGACCATGAAATTGATTAAAGACTTTATATTATCACTTAATGAGACCAAGAAGCATAAAACAACAACAATAACAAAGATAAAACTAGGAAATGACAATTATGCTATATTAATCGTCAAATTACAATTTTTAACAATTACAAATTCTAATGAACAAGCAACTGGTTTTAATGGTTAATTCTACTTAACTACCACTAAGAAACATAAAAACACAAAGCTTAAAGTTAATTAATGACTTTAACAGTAAAATGCTAAAATTGAGCAAAAGGCTTACAAGATAGAAGCCAAGTGAAAGCTGAGAATCAAAGCACAAGACCAATCCTAATAGCTTTCCACAAAGCTTCTAACCTAAGGCAATCCAATATTCACCCTGCTCCAGTTGTGATCTCCATTTCCTTTGATTTTTTATTTTTAACTAATTTTTTTGGTATTTTTGGTAATTTTTCTTTTTTATACTAAACTGAGTTTTATGGTTACTAAAAGCTTTCGAAGCTTTCTAGAGCTTATATGATCTTATAAGTCCAAAACAACCACTAATAACAACATTTGATCATATTGAGAATTTGAACAAGAAAAATTGCATAAACTGAAAACTTGAAATTTAACTGAAATTGAAACTGAAAAAGGTTCACATACACTAAAATTACTTAAACAAAGTGCTTGAAAGTTAAAACATACACTGGAAATTTAAATTTAAGCTATTCGACATTCATAAACTAAATTTACACTAGATATGTATCCACACTGCTCCAATCTTCTTTTTATTGATCTTTTTGAGCCTAGTGTCGACCTCTGAGACTTTCCCACTTCACTCCAACCATTGGATCTTTCAAATTCATCCATACCGTGCATTTGGCATTTTTGGCGCCAAAAGTCTATTTGAGCAGGACAAGTGGTTTTGAGGCAATTAAAGAATTGTGGATGTTTGTGGAGGTGTAGGGGACAATTTAGATAGTAGGTATGGAGCTAGGGGTGATTTGGCAACAAAAACAGGTTTTGTGAGTGAGGTGAAGTGTTTGATGGTGGGGAAGCATTTATTGATTGTGGGCTGGTATAGGAGGAGGAGGGATGAGCTGGAGAGAGTAGGTGAGGTGAGGTGGAGGGAACAGGTGGTGAAAAAACCATGGTGGTTTTGGGTTGCAGGCGTGGGAGAGAAAGAAGAACAGTGATGGCGGTTTTTATATTTTAAAAATTGGGTTTGGGCTTGGTATTGGGTTGCGATAATTAAAAGGGTCCTTTGGTTTAGATTAAGCACAAGGACCATTTGTAATTTTCTAAAATTGAAGGACTGAAATTGCCAATATTCCAAAGTTAACACAAGGACCAATTTTGCCATTTATGAATAGTACAATGGTGTAGTTTGAATAATTTCTATTTTTAAACACCCAGGGACTGATTTTGACACTTTTGTAAAGTTGAGGGACCTTTTCTGCCATTTGCCCAAAGATTTATTCAAAGACCATTTTTGACAATTTAGAATATTTCAGGGACCTTGAATGATAAAACTCCATATTTTTGGATTCCAGGACTAGATTTGACAACTTTTGAAACTTGGGGACTAAAGCGCCAATTATGCAAACTTGATACGCTTTTCACCGATTTTTGGTATTTTGCATTTGAAACACATAAAACACTTATTTGTGATATTTTTATCATTTTGATGCATTTATGAGTGTTTTCGGATGTTTTGGCATTCTAAATCTAAGATAAAATGATGAGTATTTGCACACTCATCAATCCCCACACTAAGATATTGCTAGTCCCTAGCAATCTTTTGAAAAACTTAATGGATTTCATCTCTTTACCAAAAGCCATTACTACGGAGTAGCCAATTGTTTCACCAAGTAAGAACCTTGGCACAATGATAACCAAATGATTTTGAGCAAATCATAAGTCGAACGGTTTTGATTTGTCTTTACCGTAAGCCGCTTGCTTCGGACTAGCCAACTCTTAGATAAAATATCTTTGGTGAGTCGATTACCAATTATGGTTTTCCAACCGCCTTTACTACAAGCCATAAACTTGCGGGCTAGCCAACTTTTCACTAATTAAAGATATGGTGAAATAACACCATACAATTTTGGGCAAATTGCAAGCCATAAACGGATTTGAGATATCTTTACCTAGAGCCGTTTGCTCTGGATTAGCCAATCCTTATGTGGGTTAGACATGGCGGATCGATTACCATTTGCCGAGTAAGTGCAAAACACTTACTCCAAAAAAATTTTGGCCAAAATGGGGAATTGGGTGGAATAATTACATGATAAAATTCGTGAGAATTCCCCCACACTAGAAATGAATATTGCCCTCAATATTCAAAGTACCGCGGTTATGCGAAACATAGAACGAAAAGGGAAATACTACGGCCATTATTTTTGATATATACACATTTTTTTTGAAACTTATATACAATAGCGGGCAACTCCCCACACTAGGGTGGTACTCACGGGTGAAAACCCATGTGGTGTGCTCTTTTTTTGATTATCGAGTCACTAGCTTGACTCGATCCCGCATTCATTGGTTCATGGGGAAAGTTTGTAGATCCGGGACAACCATGGTGGAATGTCCTCTCCAAAATAGTGTTTTAATCGATGACCATTCACTTTAAAATTTGGACCATCGGGTTGAGATAACTCAATAGTTCCATAAGGAAATACTTTAGTGATGGTGAATGGTCCGCACCAATGGATTTTAGTTTTCCGAGAAAATCTTCAATCTTGAATTGAAAAGAAGGACTCGATCAACGACGTTGAAAACGCGGTTTTTGATTTTGGAGTCATGAATCTTCTTTGTCTTTTGTTTGTAGATCAAAGAGTTCTCGTATGCTTGATCACGGAGTTCATTTAATTCATTCATTTGAACTTTTACGTGATCACCACCGTCTGAATATCGAAGTTGGCATGTTTCAAGGCCCAAGATGCTTTGTGCTCAAGCTCAATCGGTAGATGACATGCCTTCCGCACACTAGCTTGTATGGAGTACACCCGATGGGTGTTTTATAAGTCGCACGGAAGGCCCGAGTGCGCCATCCGGTTTATCCGACCGTGATGCACGGTTTTCGCCACCGCCCTTTCCGAAATTCTTTTAATACCACGGTTGGAAACTTCCACTTGCCCACTAGTTTGGGATGGTATGCGAGAGAGACGGTGGGTTACACCATACTTTTGCATGACTCGATCAAATTGGTCATTGCGTAAATGCGTACACGATCATCGATTATAGCTCGCAGAGTTCCAAACCTAGCAAAAGAGATTTTAAAATTTCACAACAACTCGGGCATCGTTGGTAGGTAAAGCTTTCGCTTCAACCCATTTTGACAAATAGTCAATAGCCACAAGTATGTATTTGTTTCCTCGAGATGATGGAAATGGCCCCATAAAGTCAATGCCCCGGATGTCAAAGATCTCACACACTTGAATGGCGTTTATGGCATTTCATTTCTTTGAGAGATATTTCCGTGACGCTGACAAGCGTCACGTGTTTTGACAAATTCGTGGGCATCCTTGTAAATAGTGGGCCAATAAAACCCGAGTCAAACACCTTTTGGCGGTGTAGTTTGGACTATGATGTCCCCGTTGGGTCCAAATGGCAAGCTTTGAGAATGTCCATAGCTTCTTGTCCATAAACACACCGTCGGATGACTTGATCTGCACGATTTTGAATAAGTAGGGTCGTCCCGTAGTAATGTTTAACATCCTTGAAGAATTTGTTCTTCCGTGGGTCGACATCCTTTCACTATGAAGTTACCCGCATGGTAATTTGCGAAGTCAAGAAAACATGGGGTAGAAGAGTTTCCACTAAAAGAAACCGCATTGAGTGTCTCGAGAGGAAATGTTTCATTTATTTCCTTTCTCGAAAACATCTTGGTGTGGGTTTTCTAGACGAGACAGATGATCGCACCTGTGTTCTCGGCTCCTTTTTATCACGTATAATGATATCAAATTCTTGCAGGAGGAGAACCCAACGGAGCAATCTCGGCTTTGCATCTTGTTTTGCAAAGAGATATTTGAGAGCCGAGTGATCCGTATACACCACACATTTGGTTAAGATTAAGTATGGTTTAAACTTCTCAAACGCATACACCACGGCTAGTAGCTCTTTTACGTGGTGGTGTAATGGGTTTGAGCTTCATCATTGTTTTACTTATGTAGTGGATAGGTGAAAATGCTTGGATCTACGTTGCCCTAGGACCGCACCGATAGCAAAATCACTTGCATCGCACATGAGTTCAAAGGGTAAATCCCATCGGGAGCAATGAGAATGGGTGCTTCCGTAGCTTTTTCTTTAATGTTTCAAAAGCTTGATGCACTCAAAGTGAGAAGATAAAAGGAGCATCTTTTTCAAGAAGATGGGTCATAGGTCAAGCGATTTTAGAAAATCTTGTATAAATCTGCGATAAAACCGGCATGACCTAAAAACTCCTAATACCTTTGACGGTAGTAGGATGAGGCAATTTAGCAATAACATCTACTTTTGCTCTATCGACCTCAATCCCATTTTTGGAAATCTTATGGCCAAGGACTATGCCTTCTTTGACCATAAAGTGGCTCTTCTCCCAATTTAGATAAAGATTGGTGTCTTCACACCGTTGAAGCATTTTTTCTAAATGGGAGAGACATGTTTGAAACGAGTCCCCAATGACCAAGAAGTCATCCATAAACACCTCCATTGTTTCCCCGATCATGTCGTGGAAAATTGCCATCATACATCGTTGGAACGCTGCGGAGCATTACATAGGCCAAAAGGCATACGTGCGTAGGCAAAAGTTCCGTATGGGCGGTGAATGTGGTCTTTCTTGATCCCGTGGATCAATGGGGATCTGAAAATAACCCGAGAAACCATCTAGGAAACAATAGTACTCATTCCCTCGCTAATCTCTCAAGCATTTGGTCCATGAAGGGTAGAGGAAAATGGTCTTTTCGGTGGCGCATTCAACTTACGATAGTCAATGCAAACACGCCATCCCGCTACCGGCCGAGTTGGAATTAGCTCGTTATTTTCATTTGTGACAACAAGAATGCCACCCTTTTAGGAACACAATGAATTGGGCTAACCCAAGGACTATCGAGATCGGGTAAATTAAACCGCATCAAGAAGTTTGAGAACCTCTTGTTTAATAACCTCATGAATCTTAGGATTCACCCTTCTCGATGTTGAACTGCTGGTTTGAAGTCATCCTCCATCAAGATTTTGTGAGTACAAAACTCGTGGTTGATACCCTTAATGTCGGAGAGTTTCCAAGCAATTGCTTGCTTGTGTGACTTCAAGACCTTTATGAGAGCAGCTTTTTCATCTTTACTCAAATTATGAGCAATAATGACAGGTAATTTATCATCACCCTCAAGAAATGCATACTCGAGATGAGGTGGTAAGTCCTTAAGTTCAACCTCAGGAAATTCTTCATTTTTCTCAACTGACTTGACTTCCTTGTTATGAAGCTTGACGGGAGGGAGTGATGATGGATCATCATTAAGCAACTTCTCAATGAGAAGAATATCTCCTCAATGTCAATTGGAGCGTGATCAATTTCCATGAAACCGAATCACTAGACAAGTATGCTTCAATCTCTTCCAAGATGAAGTCACTTTCCTCAAACGGAGCGAGAGAAGGGTAGAATTGGCAATGATGGGTTGAGATGAATGAGTGAGATTATCACTCAAGAATTATGATCATAACCAAGAACTTTTGAGAGTACTCTTCGAAGCAACATCAATGATATCTATTCGGTTAACCGACTCGTAATCATAGTTTGCGGAGTACCTCAAGTTTGATCAAGGTTAAAGGTGTGACTTCATTACCAACACGTAATGTGATTTCTTGCTCAAATACATCAATGAGAGCACGACCCGCTCGTGAATCTCGTCCAACAATGAGAGGAACCCGATGATCGCATCGAAATCAACAACTACAAAGTCACCGGAAAATGGAACTTTCCTACTTTCACGAATCGTCCTCGGCAATGCCAAGTGGACGGATATTGTACGATCCGCAAGCTCGAGAGTCATGCATGTAGGAGTAAGGTCCGGAGAAAGTTTCTTCCACATCGAATGAGGCATCGTTTATGCTTGCACCAAGATCGCTAAGGCAAAGCATTCAACCATTCCCGAAATACACAAGGTAAGAGAAATTTTCCAGATCTCCAAGCTTCTCGAAGCTTTTTATGAATCACGAGCAATTCTCGTTCGTAGGAGTTTTCGCCATTTCAAATAGCTTTTCCTTGTTGCTTAACATGTGTTTGATAGTTGATGCAAACTTGGGCATCGACATGATAGCATCTGCAAAGCTTATGTCAAAATGTAGTTCTTGGAAAATTTGAAAAATTTATCCATTTGATGACCGGCTTTTTCATGGAGCTTTTGCTCATTCAAACGTGATGGGTAAGGAATAGAAGTTTTGGATTTGGGATTTTCAACGGAGCTACAGGAGGTTCAAAACAACTCTGGATTGGATTTGGGTTTCGGACAACTTGAGGATGGACATCGTTGGTACCTCCGTTATTAGTAGAAAGTTCCTTGTCCTTTGTCGCCTCAGTTCACTTTCCACTACCTTCGGGAGAGAAGAAGAGGTAGTAGGAATAGCGGGTCCATTGTATGAAACACCACTTCTAGTTGTGATCGCTTTGCGCCGCCTCGCGTTAGTGATCGTGTTGCTTGGAAGTTTTCCGAGCCCGAGGGTTGATCATTTAAAGACTTCTTTAGATCGTGATCCGACCGACCAACAACCTGCTCATTTCATCTTGGGATTTCATGAATTGCTTCAATAACTCATCGATGATGGTATCGAGGAGTGGAAGGAAATTTTGAGGTCGTATGTTTTGATTATGACCTTGTTGTTGAAAATTCCTTGGTTAGGATTCACATTTCCATGATTTTGATTCCTCGATTGAAATTGTTTTGATTAAAGTTTCCTTGATGTTGGAAACCTTGATTTGGTCCGGATAGAAATTACCTTGGTTTTGATAACCTTGGTTCATTCTAGGTTGGTTCGATTCGGTTTTGTATGTTAGGATTCGGTTAAACCGGTGGTCCTTGATAAGTATTAGCACGGTAGTTTGGTTCATTTTGAGGACGGTATTGATTACCTCCCGATGTGAAGTACCGGCTATAGCATTGGCTTCAAATGGACTACCATCGATGGCAAGACAGCTTGTAGTATGCATGAGGGCCACCACAAGTAACACGCACTCGACTTTCTTCACTTCACCATGTGATGGTGTTTGTGTGAAAGTGACTTTCTTTGGTTAGCAAGAACCAAAGCTCGAACAATATCTCGTGAGTTTGTCAATCTTAGCATCGATGCTAGATGTACTCACGTGAGTAGAAGTAGAAGGTCCCGCATTAGATCGAGACCGATATGTCTTTGTTCGGAAAGGCGGACTGGGACTTGTTTTCAATGATTTGCAAGGCTTCTTTTGTGGTCTTGCTCAGAAATTACCTCCCCCAAGGCATTTAAAGAGTCTTGGTCACTTGTCTTAGACCATTGTAGAAAGTATCCATTTGCATTAACTCGTAAAACCATGATGCGGACACATGAGCAACTCTTTGTAACGATCCCATGCCTCACCGAATGATTCATCAAATCTTTGAGAGAATTTCATTATCTCATTCTTAAGACTTGTAGTTCGGGATGGAGGATAGAATTGTTAACAAACTTAGTGACTAGATCCTCCCATGTCTCAATGGAACGAGGGGTTGTTTCTCAAGCCAATTCCGGCTTGTCCTCTAAAGAGAATGGGAATGTAAGAAGCTTAATTGCTTCATGTGGGACATTCTTGTATTTGATGGTCGATGCAATCTTGTTGAACCATCGAATATGTGCATGAGGTCGTCCCGCTCAAAACCATAAAATTGGCTTTGGGTTACAAGATTAAGCAACCCGGTTTTGAGCTCGAAGGTATCGCCCACAATGGTGGGACAATAATGGCATCTCCGTAACCCTTGATGGGTGCTTGGAGAAGCTCATTCATCGGCTTATCTTCCGCCATTTCGACGGGGGTGGTTGTGCTAGACGCCTCATCACGGTGAAGGAGCGAACGTCCTCACGCTCACGAGGAATACTTACAAGCTCGAAAGTGGACTTGTAGAGCTTGAAGAACGAGTCGCATGCACTAAGTATAAAAATCAATAAAAAAATGCGAGGCAAAACGACAAGTGAACTTAAACCAATAATCACAAATGAAATGGCTTTTTGAAAAGGTACACCAAATCACAAGGACACAAAGGCAAGTTTTGATCTTTAAGATTGGGAACTTATTAATGTTCACACCCCAGGTAGGTGTCTTGCCTTGGTTTGCGTGGTTGATTTTTATGTATTTATTAAGTACCACTAAAAGACGTAGGTATGGATTTGTGCTAAGGGTTTAAAACTTTTGGACAATATTTTTGGAATCTTCTCGTTTAACCAAATCGTATCTCTTTAAGAATCACCTTAAAGAAAATACAAGATAGAAAACGTTACGATTGTTTTGTTGTTTTATATATTTTTGGTGTTGTTAACACTTTAGGAAAAGTGTTAATGAACTTTTTGATTTTGATAACTTTACAAAAAAAACTGTTTACAAAAGGTGGTATATGTGCAAGTATGGGTCTGAGAATGTTTAAGGCACGCTAAAGCCTCCCCGGCAGCGGCGCCAAAATTTGATTCGCTCCAGACAGTCAGGTTTATTGCACAAGTCAACCACTTGTGAATGGTCAACCGTAAAAAAATTCAAACAGTCTAAAACCAATGCAATTTCCTTGGAATATAGTGGATTCCCGGTCGTTAAGTCCCACAGAGGATTAATGGTGCTTAAAACGTTCGGATGTCGAATGATCACTAAGGATAATGATCAAGAAGGATTTTGATTGAAAATTACACTATTGATTGATTGAATGGTATTTGGATACGTAATTGTAAAGCACAACAATCGATTAAACAAACGTAATACGTGACGTTTATTAAATTCTACGAAACGCACAAAATAAAACGTGAATTTAAAAGAATAAAACACCTACAGATATGAAAATGATATTTTACAATCCTAATAATAAAAGAAAATTATTAGAAAATTAAAATTATTTTTATAACTATTTATTTAATTATTATTAATTAAAACTATTTTTAACTATTTAATAATACCCTAAAATATAAGAAAATGTGAAATAAGGCTAGAAAATGAAATTATGACTTAGAAAAATCTAAAATATTATAAAACTTATTTTAAAATTGAAAATATATTTTTTAGACTTTTTATCTATTTGTTATTAATTAATTACTATTTAATGATTATTTAAAATACACTTAAATACAAGAAAATATAAAATTAACCTAGAAAAATGAAATTTTATCTTAGAAAAATCTAAAATATTATAAAACTAATTTTAAAACTGAAAAGATATTTTTTATGTTTTTAATTAATTTATTATTAATTTATTAAAACTTTTTAACTATTTTAAATTCTAATAAATACTAAACAAGCTAGGAAAATTCTGAAATTTTTTATAAAATTATCCTATGATGACAGAAGGCTAAGAAAATTATAAAAACTGAAAGTGCTTAATAATAAGCTGAAAAGAAAAATTAAAAAGCTAAATTCTATTAAATAAACGCTATCACTATTTTAAAAATGATGTTTTTGTGTTTTTTTCTTTTACAAAACTACTATACTACTGAAATTAAGTAACTTTAATGAAAACAAAAATTTTACAACTTAAATATAGGCAATTTGTAAGCTAAAAAGCTTAACAGATTGGCTTATGGCTTATTTTGATATTTAAGTTCAAACAAAGTGGCTAAATAAGCTAAATAAAAAGAAACAAAAGTAAAATAAGATACAAATAAGCTAAATGAACTGAAATGAAGCTAAAAAGCACAAAGGTCTATACTGAAAAGCTATAATAAGCTAATAAGCAATTTATACTAAACCTATGAAACAAACAGCCTGCGACCATTTTGTAGGCTAGAATAAGCTAGGGCAAAGGCTCCAAAGCTCAAAATAAGCAACGACACAACAAGTCGGGTCATTGAGCTTTCCAAAAGTCCAAGCTCACACACTATGGCTCACTATTAAGCTCTTGACAAGCTAGTGAAAAGCTTGTAAATCATTTGGGTAGTTTAGTGTATACGAAATGGGACAAAATGAAAGTCGCTTACAACCCTATTAAATAAGCTAGAAAGTTGAAAATTAAGCTTGGATCTTCAAGTCACTAGGTTAGCTTTCCAAAGAACCAAAATACACAAGCTATGGTTTACTAATAAGCTTTTTATGAGCTTGTGAAAAGCTTGTACTCAATCGCAGCATAGGCACCTTTTTGAAAAAGGGCTTAAAAGAAACAAAAATTAAGCAGTTTAATAAGCTAGCTAGAGATTATAAAAATACTATGATAAAGATGAGCGCTTAAATATTAATATCCCAAAATCTCAAATCTTGAAACTTAGTATTAAATCCTATATAAAATTATCTATTTTATTCAAAACCTAAGTGAGATTTTGACTTTTAAGATAAACTAACTAGTTGACTAAAATGAACTTTGGAACAATCCTAATCACCGATTATGTTGTATTAAGGTGGATTAAGACTGATTTGATCAACAATAACAACTTATGAATACAAAACCATGATTATGAAACATGAAATCTACACAGTTGATGAACAAGGAGTGATCAAAGGCTATTTTGACTTTTTCACAAATGAGCACTAGATTTTATGGTTGAACTGAGTTATTTTGACCTAATGTGACACAGAACAACAACAAACAACAACACAAACAACCTCTAACACAGGTTTACTCACAAATCCAAACAACCTTTAAACTAACTGATTTTGTGATTTTCAAAAGTTTACACAGATTAAGACCATGCAATTGATTAAAGACTTTATATTATCACTTAATGAGACTGAAGAAGCATAAAACAACAACAATAACAGCATAAAACTAGGAAATGACAATTATGCTATATTAACTGTCAAATTACAATTTTTAACAATTACAAATTCTAATGAACAAGCAACTGGTTTTAATGGTTAATTCTACTTAACTACCACTAAGAAACATAAAAACACAAAGCTTAAAGTTAATTAATGACTTTAACAGTAAAATGCTAAAATTGAGCAAAAGGCTTACAAGATAGAAACCAAGTGAAAGCTGAGAATCAAAGCACAAGACCAATCCTAATAGCTTTCCACAAAGCTTCTAACCCAAGGCAATCCAATATTCACCCTGCTCCAGCTGTGATCTCCATTTCCTTTGATTTTTTATTTTTAACTAATTTTTTTGGTATTTTTGGTAATTTTTCTTTTTTATACTAAACTGAGTTTTATGGTTAATAAAAGCTTTCAGAAGCTTTCTAGGAGCTTATATGATCTTATAAGTCCAAAACAACCACTAATAACAACATTTGATCATATTGAGAATTTGAACAAGAAAAATTGCATAAATTGAAAACTTGAAATTTAACTGAAATTGAAACTGAAAAAGGTTCACATACACTAAAATTACTTAAACAAAGTGCTTGAAAGTTAAAACATACACTGGAAATTTAAATTTAAGCTATTCGACATTCATAAACTAAAATTACACTAGATATGTATCCGCACTGCTCCAATCTTCTTTTTATTGATCTTTTCGAGCCTAGTGTCGACCTCTGAGACTTTCCCACTTCACTCCAACCATTGGATCTTTCAAATTCATCCAAACCGTGCATTTGGCATTTTTGGCGCCAAAAGTCTATTTGAGCGAGACAAGTGGTTTTGAGGCAATTAAAGAATCATGGATGTTTGTGGAGGTGTAGGGACAATTTAGATAGTAGGTATGGAGCTAGGGTGATTTGGAAACAAAACAGGTTTTGTGAGTGAGGTGAAGTGTTTGATGGTGGGAAGCATTTATTGATCAAAATGGTATAGGAGGAGGAGGGATGAGCTGGAGAGAGTAGGTGAGGTGAGGTGGAGGGAACAGGTGGTGAAAAAACCATGGTGGTTTTGGGTTGCAGGCGTGGGAGAGAAAGAAGAACAGTGATGGCGGTTTTTATATTTTAAAAATTGGGTTTGGGCTTGGTATTGGGTTGCGATAATTAAAAGGGTCCGGTTGGTTTAGATTAAGCACAAGGACCATTTGTAATTTTCTGAAAATTGAAGGACTGAAATTGCCAATATTCCAAAGTTAACACAAGGACCAATTTTGCCATTTATGAATAGTACAAGGGTGTAGTTTGAATAATTTCTATTTTTAAACACACAGGGACTGATTTTGACACTTTTGTAAAGTTGAGGGACCTTTTCTGCCATTTGCCCAAAGATTCATTCAAGGACCATTTTTGACAATTTAGAATATTTCAGGGACCTTGAATGATAAAACTCCATATTTTTGGATTCCAGGGACTAGATTTGACAACTTTTGAAACTTGGGGACTAAAGCGCCAATTATGCAAACTTGATACGCTTTTCACCGATTTTGGTATTTTTGCATTTGAAACACATAAAACACTTATTTGTGATATTTTTATCATTTTGATGCATTTATGAGTGTTTTCGGATGTTTTGGCATTCTAAATCAGATACAAAATGATGAGTATTTGCACACTCATCAAACCGATTAAGTCTCTATGGACTTAAGCAGCACCTAATCAATGGCATCAAAAATTTGATGAAGTGGTTTTGTCTAGTGGTTATGTTCTTAACCGTCGACAAATGTGTATATAGCAAATTTGATGAATCTGTAAAGGAGTCATCATTTGTCTATATGTTGATGACATGTTGATCTTTGGCACCGACCAAAATCAGTTGACCGACAAAGAAATTTTGTCATCAAGGTTCTCCATGAAGGATATGGGGAGGCGATGTTATCCTTGGTATAAGGATCAAACATGAAAGTAAAAGAATTTCTATCTCTCGGTCTCATTATAGTGAGAAGGTCGAGGAAATTCAATTACTTTGATTGTACTCAATGAGTCACCTATGGATACTTGTGAGAAGTTGATGCCTAATCATGGCAAAGTCAGTATCTCAACTAGAGTATTCTAGGGTAATTGGATGCCTTATGTATGCCATGACTTGTACAAGACCCGATATTGGTTTTGCAGTGGGAAAATTGAGCGGTATACTAGTAATCCTAGTGCTCATCATCGGCAAGTCGCTCAGTGGCTTCAAGTATTTGAAGAGAACTATGGATTATAGTCTCTCATATCTTGGTTATCCTTTAGTGTTGGAAGGATACACCGATGCAAGTTGGATCGGAACATCAAGACAATTCGCTCTACCGGTGGTGGGTATTCCCGCTTGGTGGAGGTGCAATTTCTTGGGCATCCAAGAAGCAAACTTGTATCACCGCTTCAACAATGGAATCAATTTGTGGCCTTAGCAATTCTTTGGTAAAGAAGTCGAATGGTTGAAAAACTTGCTTCTCGAGATTCCATTATGGCTAAACCTATAGCACCTATTTCTATCCGGTGTGATATTGCGCTACATTGGCTAAGGCTTATAGCCGATGTACAATGGTAAGTCTAGATACTTAGGTGTCGACATAGCATGATTCGTGAGTGATCATGAATGGGTGGTATCTATAGAGTTTGTTAGATCTCAACGAACTTAGATGATCACTTGACGAAGGGTCAGCTAGAGACTTGGTTATAAAGTCCGCAAAGGGATGGGTTTAAGTCCAACTTAGTCATCGAATGCTAGGACACCCAACTCCTCCTAAGGAAACTTGTGAAATGAGTTCAATGTGGAAAGTGAACATTCAATGGACCGGAGCACATGTTTTATTTACATCCCAAGGTTGTGCTCGAACTCTTTGAAAGGAGGATGAAGTCTTTACTTAATGGTTAATTTTCTTTGAAAAGTGCTTGGCGGGAGCATGAATAAAGAGGAACAACCTATGTAAATGTTGAAGTTTTGCCGCTTGTGGAGCTTTTGGACTTTTAGCTTTTACAACATTTATGAATTTGGATATGGACACATGGCTTGTATAGTGTCGGGAGTCGATAAGTGTTTGAAAACTTGTGTGTATTTTGTCTTCGTGTATTCAAATGGGTTGAAGGGTTCAATTCTTAGAACACCCGATTCTCGAATATTTGAACGTAATTTACTAAGATGGAAATTCAATCCTCATGACATTTTCGCTTTATGCACATGTTTTGTTTAATGTTTGTTTTCATGCAAAGGAAGTGAACTAAATTTGGGGAGGATTGTTGGAAAAATTTAGTGCACTTGTGGGATTAGTTCACACCTTGTAATGGGTTAGGAGGTACGGAGTGTACACCCATAAGGTCCATGAACATCTTGGCTCTAATAGTGGTTTGTATTGGTAGTGCTAGTAGAAATCTTGTTGGTGGAAAGTACCGCTTGTGGTTTCATCGATGAGCAAGTGTTTCCATCGAGGTCGTGTTTCCACCGAAGCATTGTTTCCATCAAGCAAGAGTTTCCATCGAGCGGTATCCACCGATAGTGCTATGAAAGTCTTGATGAAAGTACCGCTTGTAACGGCTTTGACCTATTCAAGTGGCGATAAAGCGCACAATGACCACGCTTAATTGGTCGTGTAACCACTAACGGCTATAATGGAGATAATTATTAGACAATTAATGGGCGATTAATTCTCATAATTCTATTTGACAAGCTCAGAGTAACCTCCTATAAATAGGAGATCTGTTTATGCATGAAACATACACAGAAAACGATAAACACTTCTAAGCAAAAGGGTTATAGAATTGTGCCTAATTCCATAACTACATTTGGTCTTATCCCAAGTAGATATTCGTGTAACTCAGGCATTATGGTCGAATAGTTTACTTTGGAAAGTGATCACACGATTCCAAGTGATATCCGGTAACCACCTAGTGGTATTTGTTTCTGCTGACTTGATACTTGTTTCTGCTGACATTGATTATTTTACTCTGGGAGTTACACACCAACACAGAGCGGTGAAACCTGGAAGAAATGATTCCAGACCTCCGCCACTGACCTCGAGAGAAGGATGGACAGACATGGTTGCAAAAGCTAAGATTACGGCAATGGTGAAGACTTTAATACAACTTTATATATGCCCAATGTCATAACATAATGTTTTATCAACCTTTAAATATTTGTGAAAGTCAACTATCATTTGAGTACTTCACAAATCTGAATCTCCTTGTTACGCACATGGAAATAAACAAATTGGATCTTCCGGATCCTGTGATATAGTCTATATTATATAACTCTAATCGAATGATTTTGATATTACTGCCGCTTTCTAATTTTCGTAGCTTACACGTATACACCATCGTTCCTAACCATATTTTTATATACAATAGAAATCAAAAATAAGATTTGCTTTTTGTATCATTTCGATTACAAGAACATCCTTATCATCATACTTATGATGTGTGAAGTTAACCAGTCGGAAAAAATGTGGTTTAAGTAAATAAGTTTATATTTGATTCTTCTCTTGCCTTATCATGCTACATATGCATAATATCATAACATAATGAAACACTGATCTTGTGGTGCGAAATAGGATGTTTTGATGAGAAACTTAGTTTTAATGTAAGTATCAAAGTAGCTCAGTGACATAAACATTCAAATTCAAGTATACACTAATGTTCCTGATAAAATTCACACCAAATAAATCAACAGTAGACTTTTCAGAAAAAAAAAAAGTCAAACTAAGATAAATTGTGTTTACAATGATTTTGACATAATAATTTCATAGTAAAAAATCGGATTTGCTTGAAACTGATTGTGCCATCGATGTCACATATCCTTGTCAAAAATGCTTCTTTTATAACGATTTGATCTTTACTTTACAGTTGACTGTGTAGCGGTGGTACTTTGCCCATATTTTGAGACAGAGATCCATTTTTTTTTTCTAGATGTTCGAGAAAATCTATCACGACCGGATCAGTCCAAGGAGCTCCAAAGGGAGCTTCATCGCCCCCAACCCAGCCTAACGCTCAGTTCTCGAGTTTTTAGGGAAGGGAAATAGAAAAGAATAAGAAAGGGAAAAGAAAGGGAAAAGGAAAGTAAGTGTTACTTGTTATGTTCTTGAGATAGAGGAAAGTAAAAGGAAAGTAATTATAATCATGTTCTTGAGTGAGAGGAAAAGAAAAATAACTTGGTCAAATTACATATATGCCATTTAATTGTTAATGTCAAATGTTTTAAAAATGGTATATTAGTCTTTATACAACATATGGTTCCGTTTCCTTTCCCTTTCCTCTCAAAAGTGGGAGGAAGATTTAATTAACAAATATTTCTCCCTATTTCCTTTCCATTTCCTTTTCCTCCTTTAAAAAATACTCAAGAACACAAAAAACTTTCCATTTCCTTTACTTTCCTCTTCCATTTCAACTCAAGAACTGAGCGTAAGTGCCTAGTTGTTCTTTTGAAGGAAAAGAAAATTTACTTGAATCCCACATAGGTTGATGAAAAGAAATATTAGTAGCTTATAATCATATACCTATGGTGTCCCAAACTGGCATCTTTAGTTAGTAGTGTGTTCTCAAGCCAAGTGTTTGATTCCTCTATAATAAATGTCGTTATTATTATGGAGGTAAAATAACTTTGCTTGAAAATATCTATAAGCTATAAGTTTTATGTTTTTTTTTCCTTTAATGGTTAACATTTTTCATATAACATAATTTCATTACCCTTTTTTTAGTGAATATATATTATTAAAACAAAACTAGCACAGAGCTAGCTAATAACATTATTGATTTTAACATCATTTTATTTAAGCTTTTCATTTTCTAAAAGAAAAAACGACACATATTTGGATTGATGTTAATTGATTATGATACTCATGTATGTGATCTTAACTAGTTATGTACAATGAACTTAAGATTACCATTAAACGACACATGAGACTATCCTTTTTTCTATAAATACAAATGTAATTTATGAACCATCAAACCCAAAGTCAACTCATTTCTGACCACATTTCAAGGTCAATTTTTGATGAGGTGAATGGTGAGATATAAAAAAAAAGACTAAAATACATCGTTGGTCCCTAAACTTGTACCAAAGCATCACAGTGGGACAAAACTGGACCTTTTCATAGCCACATGTCCAAAACATGGCCTTTAAATGCCAAATTAGTCCTTTGAAAAAGTCAAAGTCTGATTTTTGTTTGTAGTCGAGGGTTTTTAGTCCATACACATTTATACTTTTATAACACATTTATATTTTAGCCTTTCATCTTCAACACATTTACTTGAACAGTAATAACATTTCTGAAAGTCACTATTGGCAAGTGTTTCAACATGTTTAACACAAAGGTTCTGTAATTATCGTATTATCCATACAAAATCTTCCTGGAAGAAAACAAGAATTTTGTATATATGAGTCTTAGTCATACAAAATCTTAGAAACTCAAACTCTTTGTCTTTTGAAGCTTCAGGCTTCTTATGTCTTGTATCCATCTGCATTTTGTATGTTGCCTCATGTTGTCTCTGCCTCTACGTAGTCATACCTGCAAATGGGCCTGAATTCACCATGGCCACCATACCTGCAATAACCATAGCTTTAGAAGGGAGTAACATACCACTCATTTTGAATCCTACTAACTTCAAGTATCATGTAATAAAGAAGAGGACAAGGGTAGAACGGTAAAGACCTGCATGTGAATGTCTGATCTTAAAATTTTCATCACGAAAGACTCCACCATAGATGGACTCATTTCCTTTCCCATTGCCATAGACAATATCTCCACCTTGAATCATGAATCCAAGTATGATTCGATGGAAAGGCACTCCTTTATAGTGTAACGGTTTACCACTCCGACCCTTTCCTAATTCCCCTAATTCCAGAAAGAAACATAAAAGGTCAGATGCAGAGAATATGAACCCAAATTCATTCTTTTTCGTTTTCTGAATGTGGGTAATAGGGAGGTAGATGATATAAAGAACGCTGCAAGAGTTGTATTTTTAATCTACTAAATTATGAAACATCAGATACCTGTGCAAAGAGCTCGAAAATTTTCTGCAAAGAAAAAGGTACTCATTGATTAGATAAAGAATCAAAGATCAAGTAAAGAAGTCAAACAAGGGGTTGAAGGTTTACCGACAGTTTTAGGTACAACTTCACCATACAATCCAATTACGATACGTCTTGTAGTACAAGCAAAAGGTAAACCCCAATGAGTTCATAATAAATGTATTGAATAAATTTCAAAAAGAAAAACTTTTGAATTCATCGAGTTGGTCTAGCCGTTTATTTAGTTGAGCAAAAGGAAAGCTAAACTAAGTAAACATATCATTCATGTGCAAAAGTGAAGTTTTTAGGCAAAAGAAGCAGTTGCAAATTTCATACGTAAATCACCAATGCAAATCATAATCCATTCCTTATAAGCAAAGAGCAATACCCAATCGTTGCTTATCAATATCAACATCGAGAAATACTCTATGGGTAATCTCATGCACCTCTGGCACTGTATCTTCGTCCTGAACACAAAGTAGGTTATTTCTAGCAGGTTAGCATAAAGTAACAACATGAATAGCCACCAACCACCCAAGACACTATCTTATAGGACTCCAATGTTAAGATACTATCTTATGACTTAAAACAGGATTATCATTTAGATATGCTTTTAAAAGAAAGATTTGCATCCTTCAAGGGTGGGCAAGCACATCGATATAAAGTAGTACTAAACTAGCCATAGCAACCAAAAATTCAAGATGCCGACACACTACCGTATGAAGCACACAGGTTCTAAACGTATTTATGTATTAAAGCAGATATATCGATAACGCTACACGCGTCGTTCGGGTCAAAGGAACTTCCTTTCGTCGAGCAAGTTTTTCAACACCCTAGGCGAGTGAACCTAATCATTGTAGTGTAGTATTAGGGTAAGCCACGGAATTGATATCGTTCTCAAGGGAATAGGAATGCTAGTGAGAAGTTACTACGCTAAGGTTAGGGTTGAGGAAGATTATTTTTATCTTTTATGTTTTTAGGAAATGGAAAGGTACGAATCTCGGGGTTTGGATTTGGGGGGTTGGTATTTCTACCGATTACTCTACTTATCTAATTATCTAATCTAGTGGTATATGTAGTCTATGTCTAATTATTGTGTGCTCGTATGATGATTTAAAGATGTGTTTACTTAGGTTTTATTACTCCTTAATTATCTCCTATTGATGGTTGAATTGTTAGGTCCTTATTCTTAATCGCGTTGCGTGTCTAAGGTCGTAGGGTATGCGTTTATCCCTAACTCTTTGAAACTACCAAAGGTTATTGCCTACAAAATCTCTAGGATTTATAAACTTAACGCTAAGGTACTCTTCGGATGGTTTAGCCTACAATGACTCTAGGTACTATAAGCTAAGGTTCACAAAGATTAATCAAGCATTAACTACACAACGGATGACCTATCGCAATACTAGATCATTAACAATTAAGATAAGAGACAACCAATCAATATTCAATAATTAAGTTTCATATTTCCTAAGCAAACACACAAGTAAATTAGCCGGACATGGGAAACATGCGAGCATACACACAATTAATTGAAAACATACTTGAATTAATGAAGTAAAACACTTATCTTGATGTAAGATAGGGTATGGAACCCTAAAATACCGTGTACAAGACGACCTTGGTTCGGTTTAGGTTTTTACCCAAAAGACTACACACCGAAAACTAAAAATTCGATTCTATATATAAGATTACAAATGCGACGGCGTCACCTTTGATTTGTGACGCCGTCGGGTCGCCATCATTAGAGTTTCGTCTTGGCCACGTTAGTCTTGCGACGGCGTCACCTTATGCTTGTGACGCCGTCCCTTCGATCTCGACGTCGTCGGATCAAATCTAGGCCGTCCGAGTTGCGACGCCTACTCTTTTAAAACCCGCCGCCACTTGTAAATGAGCAATTTGGCTTCGAGAGTCACAAAAGTTGTCCGACGGCGTTAGTTGTGCTCGACGCCCCCCCTTCGGCCCAAGAACTGAGTATCTCGATTCTTGATTTTGGCCATTTTCTTCGTATATTCGCGCCTTTTTGTCCGAATAAGTGTCATTCCAACATTTTGCCTTCAAGATACCTAAAAAGTGAAAATGAACGATATTAAGTAATAACGGATACAAAAGTGATCAAATAAGGGCTTAAACGACCCCTCAAAAAGGTACATTTTAAAACCTTATCATATACATATGAACTTGTAGAATTCCCACAAAATGGTAATTATTCTAAGATCCATAGCAAAAGACAAAGTCTTCATGCGAGAGAGCCAACGATACTTACAAACGATGTTTCTGTAGTCAATGATTAACCAGACGACTATTACAAAAATCAGAATACTAGTGAGCACCAAGTGATATGGTAAGCTTAAAAAGCTCTTACGACCCCCTAACAGTGAGATGTTCTCTTGTCGTTCAACAAGTTATAAAACGAGCTCTGATATGCATATCAGTATATGCATTATCAACAGCTTAACCTCTAGAACATAATTCATCTTAAGACGAGCATCCTATTATGTCAGGAAGTACCCATAAATGAAACAAAGCAAGTATAGAACTTCTTAACATTCATTTCATATCTAAATACAATTCAAGTAGCGATTATGCTACTCAAGGAGTGTATGTTTCAAATTTCAGAAACGAACGAGAAAAACAAAACAACAACATAACTAATATCTAAATGATCTAAGGCTAATCAAAGTTATATTTTTTATATAGTTAAGTATCATCAAAGTAAATAAAGATCTTCATCTTTCTGTAACAAACTTAATATACATATATCTTATCCTAAAACATCTTCAAAAACAAAAAAGATTCAAGCGTAATCATTTTTCTAACAATAGATCCAAGCAACTTCAATAAAAAAAATACTATTACCTAATGATCCACATAAATATATGATAAAAAATATATTACTTGAAAAATAAGTCAAGAAATAAGATTGAATCTATGGATAATCATCCTTGAATCACTAGCATAAAAATCGCATCTTTCAAGTCAAACACACATCAAAAAATAAAAATAAAAAACTAACTTCAACTTAATCGAATAAACTTACCGAGAAAAAATTAGTTACCTGATCTAGAAACCCAGATATGTTATATAAATGTAAAAAAAAAGATTTATATTAATAGCCTTTTCAGTGTGGTTCAGTTTGCTTCGCAAATCAAACCCAGATCGGTTATATAAATGTAAAAAAAATATTTGTGTACTAGGAAGAAAGAAAGATAAATGATGAATGATGAATGCATCCATTATTTTAGACCAGGATGAAAGATGAATGATGAATGTTGGGGGAGACGATGATTTGGGGAGATGATGACGAGGATGAAAGATGATGGGCTAAAATATAAATGTGTTATAAAAGTATAAATGTGTATGGACTAAAATACCATCGACTACAAAACAAAAATCAGACTTTGACTTTGTCAAAGGACCTGTAACGAGTATAAACAGTGAAAAAAAGGACCCCCAACGATGAAAAGGCCGGGTTTTGTCCCAACGCGATGCGTCTTGCCAAGTTTAGGGACCAACCGTGTATTTTAGTCTAAAAAAAAGATATTGTTGTGTTCCGATATGTAGTTTATATAAAAAAAACAAGTGGTTATAATTTTTCTCTTTTGGTCGTAATGTGTTACCGCCTATGGTTTTGCTTGCGAGTGATATTTCTCTAAGTGGTCGTAATTACTCTATTCAATTTGTGGTCTATTTCATTTTTGAAAAGCTTATCTATTAAAACAGAATATTTGTTTTTGTTGATCACAAGAAGTGTTATTTGATATCTATCGATTTTCGGCGTTTTTAGAGCTTATGAACTTTCCACCCAACTCCCCGGAGTGTGCGTTTATTGAAGTGGTATTATTCTTATATGGTCAAGTTATCATGTTTAGATCGTGCAATTTATTAGTGTGTAGTTAGTCATCCGGTAATTTTGAAGATATTATGGCTAAACTATCGCAGCAAGGGCACTTGTTTAATTAAGAGGTTCCTCAGAACTTGCAGTTAGATGTATAGAATTAGCGTTGACTCAGTAGCTATAGTTGCGACTTGTATTTGCTAAGATTGATGTTTTATAAGAGTATAAAACGACGTTTTCTAATATTTGCTAACTGCTATTTTGTACAACCTCTTGGAGTCTCAGGTCTCACGCAATTCACTAAAAATGAGTGTGCATAATCCGAGTGTCGAGAACCTAGAGAATATGTTCATTATGTTTAAGTTTTTTTTATTCTAGATCCCTAATTGGTAGTACAAACGATTCATTATAAAACATTCCTAGCCATGCAAGCATCCGATAAGCTATAGATTCGATGACAGTGAACAAGGAATTTCTTTGGCGTATAAGACTTGTGATCGCCATATGATGTTGTTGGCCATCATACACCCTCCTTTGTTCCAGAAACAGAGTAAACTCAATGGTTTTTTTGTTCAAACATATATCTTGAAGAACACAAGAAGCAACCATTTTCAACTACAAATCGTTTTCATATATAATTCTTAAGAATGACAACTTTTCAAATCGTTTTAAGTTTCAAGTCAAATAACTTTTCAAACCATGTGTTCCAGCATAACTTTTCAAATCGTGTGTTTCAAGTCAAATTATGTGTTTCTACATATAAGTTTTAAGTTTTCACTTTTAATGTTCAAATGAAAGTTATTACATCTATTTGAACTATAACAGCCCACGATGACATCTAAACTTGCATATACATTCATGGAATGGATTCATAATGCAAACTAATGATAATCACCGTGTACTACCTTTATTGATGATAATCTGTTGGTGTGGTAGTCCCAGAACAGGGTAAGACAATCAGCAGCAATGCAATACCACTAGGTGGTTACCAGATATCACTTGGAATCGTGTAATCACTTTCCAAAGTAAACTATTCGACCCTATGCCTGGGTTACACGAATATCTTCTTGGGATAAGACCAAATTTAGGCACAATCAATAACCCTAGCGAAAATAAGTGTTTAAGCTTTTGTTTGTTTCTCCTGATTTCAGTATGTTTCTCAGTGTATCTTCAAGCTGAAGATGTCACTCTCTATTTATAGTAGAGAACACTCAACACTAATCAATGGATATTATGTATAATTAACGGCCAATTAATCACCCATAATCAATCTCCATTTTTATAGAAACAGTGGTTACATGACCAATTAAATGTGGTCATAAGCGCTCATAATATCAAAGTCACAAATAATCACCGCAACACTACCGGCAGAACCCATACACTAGTAGTAGGAACTACACTAACATCAATAACCAATACTACCAAGCAGGACCCATAACACTAGCGGTGGAAACATCACCACTACACTAGCAAGAGTAACCAATACACTAGCAAAGGATCCATCGCCACTACATTATCGGTGAGTAACCAATACACCGCCAAGACAAACCACTATTTGAGTCGTGGTGTTTAGGGACCTCATGGGTGTAGACTCCACCTCCTAACCCAATACCAGGTGTGAACTAGTCCCACAAGTGCACTAAATTTTCCAACAATCCTCCCCAAATTTAGTTCACTTCCTTTTCAAGAAAAACAAACATCAAACAAAACATGTGCATAAACAAAAATATCCTGAGGATTGAATTTCCATCTTAGTACATTACACGTTCAAAAATTCGAGAATCAGGGTGTTCTAAGAATTGAACCCTTCAACCTATTTGAATACCTGAAGATAAAATACACACAAGTTTTCAAACACTTAAAAGCTCCTGACACTATACAAGTCATGTGTCCATATCCAAATTCCTAAATGTTGTAAGAGCTAAAAGTCCAAAACTCCATGAAGCGGCAAAACTTCAACATTCACATAGGTGGTTCCTCTTTATTCATGCTCCCGCCAAGCACTTTTCAAAGAAAATTAACCATTAAGAAGTAAAGACTTCATCCTCCTTTCAAGCAGTTCGAGCACAACCTTGGGATGTAAATAAAACATGTGCTCCAAATCCACCGAATGTTCAACTTTCCACATTGAACTCAGCTCCCAAGTTTCCTTAGGAGGGAGTTGGGTGTCTTAGCATTCAAAGGACTAAGTCGGACTTAAACCCATCCCTTTAGCGACTTTATAACCAAGTCTCTAGCTAAACCCTTCGTCAAGTGATCAGCTAAATTTTGTTGAGATCTAACAAACTATATAGATACCACCCCATTCATGATAAGCTCACGAATCATGCTATGTCTGACACCTAAGTGTCTAGACTTCCCATTATACATCTAGCTATAAGCCTTAGCCAATGTAGCTGCACTATCTCAACAGATAGAAATAGGTGCTATAGGTTTAGGCCACAATAGAATCTCAAGAAGCAAGTTTTCAACCATTCACTTCTTTACCAAGAAATGCTAAGGCCACAAATTGATTCCATTGTTGAACCGGTGATGCAAGTTTGCTTCTTGGATGCCCAAGAAATTGCACCTCCACCAAGTAGGAATACCCACCACCGGTAGACGAATTGTCTTCAAGTTCTCGATCCAACTTGCATCAAGGTATCCTTCTAATACTAAAGGATAACTAGTATATAAGAGACTATAATCCATAGTTCTCTTCGGATACTTCATACCCTCCAATCGCTTACCGGTGATGAGCAATAGGATTACTAGTATAATCGCTCGGTTTACCCACCGCAAAAGCAATATCGGGTCTTGTACAAGTCATGGCATACATCAGCAACCAATTACCCTAGAATACTCAATTTGATATACAACCTTGCCATAATTAGGCATCAACTTCTCACAGTATCCATAGGTGTACTCACTGAGTACAATCAAAGTAATTGAATTTCCTCAACACCTTCTCAATATAATGAGACCGAGAGATAGAAATTCTTTTACTTTCATGTTTAATCCTTATACCAAGGATAGCATCGCCTCCCCATGTCCTTCATGGAGAACCTTGATGACAAAAATTCCTTTGTCAAGTCAACTGATTTTGGTCGGTGCAAAGATCAACATGTCATCAACATATAGACAAATGATGACTCCTTTACCGTATTCATCAAATTTGCTATATACACATTTATCGACTTGGTTAAGAACATAACCACTAGACAAAACCACTTCATCAAATTTTTGATGCCATTGCTTAGGTGCCTGCTTTAGTCCATAAAGAGACTTAATCAGTTTACACACCTTGTTTTCATTGCCAGGCATGATGAAGCCCTGGGATTGGTTCATGTAAACCTCCTCATCCAATTCACCATTCAAGAAAGCTGTCTTCACATCCATTGATGCCAAAAAAATCAACAATCTAATGGTACTGATACGAGCCACAGGGGCATAAGTATCAAAATAGTCAATTCCTGACTTTTGTTTAAAGCCTTGAATGACTAGTCTAGCCTTGAATTTTCAATAGTTCCATCTACCTTCATTTTCATTTTTGAAAATCCATTTGCAACCCAAAGGTTTGCAACCAGGTGGTAGATCAACCAACACCTAAGTGTTGTTGCTCATGATGGAATCTATCTCATCATTGATTGCTTCTTTCCAGAAAGCAATATCCTGGGACTTCATTGCTTCTTCAAATGTCTTGGGATCATCCTCAACGATGAAGCAATAGGAATATTGGTCGAGACCTCATCCTTTGTTCCTTCAATTAAGTATAATTGAAACTCGGTCCAAATGACTTTGGATTCCTAACCCTTTTGCTCTTTAAAGTACAGTTCAGTTGTTGAACCACAACCTCATCGTGGACCACCGATGGCTCTTTATCGTGGACCTCGATACACCAATGTCATGAGTTCCATTAGGAATCCTCGACTTGGTCTATGGACCGATGAGAATCTATTCTCATCAAAGTTTGCATCCCTTGATTCAATTATGGAGTTAATTGAACAGATTCATTAGGTTCAATAACATAGAACCTAAAAGCCTTGAAATGCTCAAAGATATCCAACAAAGATGTAGTCAATGCCTCTTTCACCCAAAGTTTTCAACTTTAGATCGTGGAGTCTTACAATTTCTACAACCCCAAACCCCGAGATAGTTCAGTTGGGTTTTCTTTTAGTCCGAGCTCATAAGGGGTAACCTTGTTCCTTTTGTTGGGAACCCTATTTAATAAATAGCAAGTCGTTAACATAGCTTCACCCCGTAACCCTTGACTCGATCCCGAATAGGACAACATGAAATTAACCATCTCCTTCAAGACCCTTTTTTCCTTTTAGAAATACCATTTCTTTGAGGAGTATAGGAGCATTAGTTTCATGGATAATACCAACAGATCGAAAATACCGAGTATCCATGTACTCACCTCCCTATCATCCTTAATATTTTGATCGGGGACCCATGTTGTAATTCAACTTCGCTTTTAAACACTTTGAATTTATCTAATGCTTCATCCTCGTGATGTAATGATAGACATAACAAAACCTAGAAGCATCATCAATAAATGTCACAAAGTACTTCTTATTCCCCAAAGAGGAGTGGCATGCAAATCACACATGTCATCGTATTAGCTCCAAGAGCTTAGTTTCATGTTTAACACCAAAAAGGTTTCTTAGTTATCTTGGTCAACATGCAAGTTTTACACTTTTCAATGTCCATGTCAAATGTTGGGATTAACCCATCCTTAGACATATCTTGCATCCTTTTATAGTGTACATGGCCAAGTCTAGCATGCCATAGGGTAGAGTCGGTCAGTCGGAGGTGGTCACAAAGGTCAATTAACACTATCGGTGACAATATTAAGCCCGAACATTTGATTACACAAATAGCCAAAACCAATAAAACACCACTTTTAGACAAGACAAATTTATCGACTCAATAGTTTGTTTATATCCATGATTATTCAAAACACTACTTGAAACCAAGTTCTTCCTTATGTCGTGAACATGAATAACATTAAACAAAGTTACAATCTTCCGAAACTAAATCTAAGATCTACACAACCACGACCATGCACCAAGGCTGTTGACTCATTTCCCATGTGAAGAATAGAACCATCATTCAGTGACTCATAAGTCTTGAACCAGCTTCTATCTTTGCACACATGGACTGTTGCACCAGAGTCAACCCACCACGCAACATCATCATCCTTTCAGTGAGTTGGAAGAACCACCACTCCCTGAACCATTAGTGCATTATCCATTGGCTTTACCACCAACCTTAACACCTTTGCAATCCCTTTTAATGTGACCAATGTTGCCACATTTCCAACAAGTAGGTGTTGCCTTCTTGTTAGGATCTGCCCTTGTGTTATCATGATGTTTACGTTTGCCTTTGTTGTCATTGTACCTGGTGGAGTTGTTATGCTCTACCATATTGACAACAGATGCACCAGTAGCATTGCTACTCTTTGGCTTGTCATTATCCTGCACCCTTAGAGATTCCTCAATGCGCAGATGACTGCCCAACTCAACAAGAGTTAATTCCTCCTTCTTATGTTTCAAGGTATGCTTGAAATCTTTCCAAGAAGGGGGAAGTTTATCAATGACACAAGAGACTCAAATAGCCTCATCCATGTTCATATTGTGTTGTGTAAACCTTCCAAGTATACCAAGAAGTTCATTGTATTGTTCCATAACTAGTCTTGAATCAGTCATTTTGTAATTTGTGAAATTACTTACAAGGAACTTCTTACTTGATGCATCCTCAGCCATATATTTGGCATCCAAGGAATCCCATAGTTCTTTGGAAGATTCAAAGTTCTGATAAATTTGAAACAGAGAATCAGACATACCATTGAGAATTAAACCTCTGCAAATGTAGTCGTCATTCTCCTATTTGCTCCTCCTCCTTATTTGTTCCACAGTAGCATCATCCCCATCATTAGGAATAGGTGTAGTCAGAACATAGACCACACTCATGCTTGACAGCAAGAAGTGCATCTTCTTCTGCCATCTCCTAAAGTCCACCCCTTCAAACTTGTCCAGCTTGGCAAAGTTTGAAGCCATGTGTTTCATTACAGCAACAACCATTGATTATCACAAATAGTTTACTTTGATTGTTGGTGTGGTAGTCCCATAACAGGGTAAGACAATCAGCAGCAATGCAATACCACTAGGTGGTTACCAGATATCACTTGGAATCGTGTAATCACTTTCCAAAGTAAACTATTCGACCATATGCCTGGGTTACACGAATATCTACTTGGGATAAGACCAAATGTTGGTTATTGAATTAGGCACAATCAATAACCCTAGCGCAAATAAGTGTTTAAGCTTTTGTTTGTTTCTCCTGATTTCAGTATGTTTCTCAGTGTATCTTCAAGCTGAAGATGTCACTCTCTATTTATAGTAGAGAACACTCAACACTAATCAATGGACATTATGTATGATTAACGGCCAATTAATCACCCATAATCAATCTCCATTATCATAGAAACAAGGTTACATGACCAATTAAATGTGGTCATAAAGCGATCATAACAACAAAGTCACATAAATAATCATTGCAACACTACCAAATAGAACCCATACACTAGCAAAGAAGAACTACACTAACAACAAGAACCAATACTACCAAAGATGAACCATAACACTAGCAAGGAAAACATCACCACTACACTAGCGAGTAGTAACCAATACACTAGCAAAGGATCCATCGCTACTACATTATCGGTAGTAACCAATACACCGGTAGTACAAACCACTATTTGATCTGTGGTGTTCAGGGACCTCATGGGTGTACACTCCGTACCTCCTAACCCAATACCAGGTGTGAACTAATCCCACGAGTGCACTAAATTTTCCAACATAATCAGCGTGTGCTACTTTTACTGTGTACTACTTTTACTGGGTGCAAGTGTATACTCAGTAGTGAGTATACATTGATGATAATCAATGTGTGCTTACCATCATTCATAATAATCAATTAAGTTTAATCATAAGAATACTACATCGACTCCACTCAAAACCAACTGATATACTTATTCATCTCATGTCCGAACATTTTGATTACCTCTTTTAGAAATAATTTATCAAAATCAAATTGTTTAAGTGATCATTGATCAAGGTTAAGTTTCACTATTAAATGTTTTATATTTTCTTTGATTCATGTTGAGAATTTTTGCTTGAGTTGAATTATCGCATGTTATAACCGTATGCAATTACGTTTTGATTTTACACAAAAGCAAATTGCAAAGCCTCTAAAACTAGTTTACTAAAGACAGCTTAATTAACTTATCCTAAAAAGTAGCTTGAAAACCGCTCGTCACTACTGCCTTCTAGCCGAGAATGGGTCAAACAAATACTTCAAAAGTGAGTTAAATTGGTCCTTTTAGTCATTGATGATTTGACCCGGTTCTTCCTTCGTGAGTAGACCTTTAGTGGGAATGTATCACTTTGACAGTCTTAAAAATGGATTAATTTTATGGTTCGAAATAGGATGTGTTGATGAGAAACTTAGTTTTAATGTAAGTATCCATGTAGCTCAGAGACATTAACATTCAAATTCAAGTATACACAAATGTTCATAATAAAATTCACACCAAATAAATCAACAGTTGACTTTTCAGAAAAAAAAGTCAAACTGTAATCTTGGAAGATAAATTGTGTTTACATTGATTTTGACATAATAATTTCATACTAAGTGTAAGATATAACTTTTCACATACACATCAACCCATAACACTAAGTAGCATATAGATGGAATTCTAGAGAGAGAAAGTTAGAGGTTTAGGGAACTTAGTGAGAGAAAGTGAAAGATATTATTATGAGCTCCAACTCTCTACCTTGGGAGGTAGAGAGTATTTATAGTCTTACATAAATCGCCACACATCGGGTGTGGATCGTGCATACAGGGGTAAAGACCCGTCCGTCCTCCACGGTGTTACTTAACTAAATACTACTTAACTTAAGAATTACTACGACTACGAGCTTTCTAACGATTACATATACTTGAGGTGACCGATTCTTTAATACCGGAATTTCTAATTCCTAACAATCTCCCTAAGGAGGTCACCTCAATCATGTACCAAAATACATTGAATACAACCGGATAATACATTAACAATTGATCTTGCATTCTTGATGTAGTCCTTTGCTCCTAAGCTCGTAGTCATTGATTCTTCACATTGCATGTTTGGTTACTTCAAGTGGAGGTCTTTACCGATCCACGTGATAATAATTTTGAGCCATCTTTTGAGATCATCACTATCAACAATCTCGACACATCCTTTGTGGTGTTGGTATTATGTGATGTAGTGACTTTAGGACCGACATGCTCACATTCGGATCATGATATCTTCTTATCGAGTAGCGGAAGCTTTTGTTGAATCATGATATTGGCGCAGCAGAAGCGTAAGCTTGGAGTGAAAATATCGAGTCATTGATGCACTAATCATGATTTCTTTGAGTTGAATGTGTTAAGTGAGCATGCGGCTATGGATTGACCGCTTCATTCGATCACCGCAAACGTCGGGTGTACCGCATACAACAGCTTAGCAATAAATCGCACGAAAGTGTCTTTGATCACTTCGTTGAATTGAGGTACACGCCCACGGTTCCCGTTGATCAATACAAGCATCGCCTGTGATCGTAGGATTCCTAAGAATCTCCTTGACAGGTTTCGCACTGTTCTAGTTGTTCTCAAACCGAACATCTCAAAGAAGACAACACGGAGTGAGTGAACCAAATAATTTTAAGTCCACCGATTGATGAAAAGAGATTTGAAAACAATCATGTATTGCTCAATAGAAATTGTTTTGCAATACAACGAAGGTTTTATTGAAAATCAATTATCAATCATAAAAATACCTTTGGTTTGAAAATGAGTACACGATCGATGTGCTAAAGAAAAGAGTTTTTAAGCACAAAGACCGGTTTTCAAAGGTATCCGTCAATCCATAACTCGAACCAGATTGATTCAAGAGATTGAATCGCCCATTTTTTCTGCTCGGTTGTCACATGGTTAATCTATAAAATAGATCTCACATGCCACCTACCAGAGCTTGTTTGATGTTGGCTCCAAGGCTTTCCATCTTCATTGTGAATATGTATACACATCACTCGGATGTTCGCAATACCACAAGGATAATGCGAGGACTCAAGATAAAATCTCTTCCACATTGTGTGAAACAGAGAGTCTTCATTGAAAGTGTCCTAATGAGATTTATTGATGATCTCGTGGCTCTAGACTCTATTTGTGCATATTTGGATCCTATGACGGAGACTAGGAGAGGGTCTCCTTCTTCAATATCAACCATCTCTAAGAGAAAGTCGATAGATAGTGTCGGTTCCCGTGAGAATGAAACAAGTCCTTTAAGAGGAACTTGAGTGGTTTGGAAAGTTGAAGTGCAATCGCCACCGGGTCCATGACGCCTTGTCTTCAATACCGATGTTACCATCAAGAGCATATGAATTGAACCCGTTTCGCCCTAAGGTTGAATAAATGGAGGGCTATTTGTTTTCACCCTTTCTCATTCAATTCTTTTAATTCTTCAACCCTTCAAGGCTTACCGAGACTTCATAGCTAGAACCTTGTTGGGTTTATTCCAAGACTAGCTCGCCTTAGTCCGCACTCTTCCCATATCTCATTTTCTCCTTTTATCATCATACCTAAGGACTTCTACACTAACTAGTGGATTGTCCTGGGTAGATCCCTCCGGCTCGGCGGATCATGGGAACACATACCTAACCTTATCATCCTTATATCACCGTATATGAAGTAAAGTTGGTCGGTCTATTTGGTATTGTTCACCGCCATTGGATCCAATTGAAAACCATTTGAAAATCAATTCGATACTTGTGATATATTATCAAAGCATTTTGTACCGAATTGTTTTTGATATTTTAGAACGAGAACTCCCCTCAACATGTGCATCAAATATGAAAATGTTTTGCACACGGAGGCAAGAGAAAGAATTAACTTCTTTGATTACCATTTTCTAAAGATATCAAGATCACTTCCCACATCAAATCAAGTAGATATAGCATTTCCGGAAGGATGAGGTTTCCATAAATTTGCTCCCCTCAATATGTGCCTCGAGGTTTGAAAAGAGTTTTGCACATACTAGAGGAACCTGCACATATGGGATGAATGATCACGTTTCAAATCAAAAGTTTAAGATAGATGCTCCCCTCAACATGTGCATTGAAAATTTGAAATCGTTTGTCACATGTGGAAGGACAAGATGTACATTCATGTAGAGCCATTTACCAATTATCGCTTTAAATCCAATTTAAATCACACATTCTCCCCCGATCACAATTATCAAATCATTTGAGATTTGTGATCTCTTATAGATTTAAATTGATTTTGAAAGCTTTTAAGGGGAATTGTGACTTGATTATGAAAGCGTTTTAACTGATAAGAATCGGATTTTAAGACTTTAAACTCCATTGATAAAACATGCATGTAAATCTTTTGAAAACAATTTAATGCCAAATAACTTTTTAATTTAATTGAAATCATTCTCCCCCTCAATCAATGACATAGGTTGTTGATTGAGAGATAAAGATTTTGACATATACGTCCTGATGATTATCAAAATAAAGATTGAGTTATTTTTCAAAGCATTTAGTTTTCAAGAGATAAATGTTTATAGAATCGAGCATGGAATTTTGAAAACATGATAAAACATGGCTCGTTCTTTCTTTTAAAACCGGTTATTGCTCGAAAATGACAATAAACCATAGTTTCTCTTTCTCCCAAAAATATTATTATTATTATTATTATTATTATTATTTTTTTTTAATATAAAATTCGAACAACATCTAAAGTCCCGTGTCATTCTTTGAATGACAATATCAAGACCGTAGATATTATCGAATCGAGAGAAACATGACAAAATGACAATATTTTTGAAGATTTTTCAATTTTTCAAATTTTTATGGATTTTGAAAGTTTTATATTTTTCTATTTTGTTTTTCAATAGATATATACAAGAGATAGATGAAGATAGACCTTTACTCCTCGCCTTCCTCCCAAGACGTTTGAGAGTTTCGTTGAAGGCTTTTCAAGCCAAGTCGTGGAAGAATAAACTCAAAACGCTTCTCTTGGAAGAGCTTTGGTGAAGATGTCTCGCTAACCGATATTCGCACCTCACAAAATATAGTTCCACCACACCTTTTTCCACTTGTTCCCCGATGAAATGATGTCGAATGTCAATATGCTTTGCTCTTGAGTGTTGAACGTTGTTGCATGAGAGAGCAATAGCACTTTTATTATCACAAGACAGAGGGATTTTGTTGAATTCAAAGCCATAGTCATATAATTGAGATCTCATCCATAAGATTTGAGCACAACAAGATGACATGGCTATGTATTCACCTCTCAGAGGAAATAGAAGTACTCATTTGCTTCTTTGAAGACCACTCACAAGCTTATCACCCAAAATCGAGCACCTCCGACGCATTTCGACGTGTATCTTGACAACTCGCATGATCGGCATCTCGATAGGCCGTTAGTGACATACCGGTGTCCTTCGGTACCATAGTCCCATATTGATGGTTCCTTGAGATACCGAAGACCCGCTTAATCGCTTCAAGGTGCTTTTTAGTAGGCTTAGCTCGGTATCTAGCACACATGCAAACAAATAACAAGATGTCTCGGTCTACTAGCGAATGAGATACATCGTGGATCCAATCATACTTGATATTTCGTTTGGTCAATCATGATCCCGAGAGGTCCTCATCTAGTTTGGTTCGGTCAATCATGGGGTGTCAACAGGTCACATGAATCAAATCCAAATTTCTTTAAAATCTCTCATTGCATATTTAGATTGATTTATGAAAATGCCTCCGGACTTTGTGAAATTTGTAATCCCAAGAAAATGACATTTGTCCCATCATTGACATTTGAAACTTTGTACTCATCTCATTTGAAAACGATCACATTCCATTGGGTCCGTCGAGGCAAAATAATATCATCAACATAAATTTGAACATGAGTTAAATGTTTGCTCGACTTCGGTGAACAATGTAGGATCAATCGCTCCTTTGATGAATCCGGTTGATAGAAGAAACTTTGATGATGTATCATACCATGCCCTTGAGCTTGCTTTAAACCGTAAAGAGCCTTCTTCAAACGATAAACGTGAGTAGGATGCTCTTGATTCACAAATCCTTCAGTTGGTCGACGAGACGACTTTTTAAGATCTCCGCTCGTAAATGCCGCCTTCACATCCATCCGATAGACAACCATGTTCTTACTAGCAAGATTAGCCGAAAGATTCTAATTGCCTCGATTCGAGCAACCGGAGCAAAAGATTCTTCAAAGTCTATACCCTCCTCTTGACGATATCCTTTAGCAACTAATCGAGCCTTGTTCTTCAACACATCACCATGCTCATCAAGTTTTACTTTGAAGATCCATTTTAGAGCTATAATCATAGCACGCCTGAGCGGTACTAACTCCCATACATCAAGACGATCAAACTCATGAATTTCATCTTGCATGGCATTGAACCACTATCTTCATTCATAGCGCTTTTAACATCTTTGGTTCGATCTTAGATAGTACGGAGTTGAAGAAGCACCATAAGGCATCGGTTGCGAGTTGTTTCCGGGTTGATACAGACGAGAGGATTACCAATGATGTTGTCTAATGGATGATCGTGAGTCCATTTTCCGAGGTGTTCATGTGGCGCTTGTTGAGGAACCGAGGTAGGCGAGTCGATGTCTCCTCAAGAAGATGGTTCGATGATGATTCAGAGTAGCAAATATGTTTTCAAATGGAGCATCTTTAGGAGTAGCAAAGGGATTAACTTCATCATTGATGCCGAAACGTTTCCATGATGTACATTTGAAGAATGATGATTTGTTGATGAGATCAAGGATCGCAATGGTGCTTCATGACTTAAAGATATTGAGACCGAGGATTGACTTCATTCATCGGAATATGAGCATCCTCGGTTGTAGGAATCATTACCTCATTAGTAATTGAATCATACACCATCAAACATAGGATCAAACAATTTCTTTACATCATCTTCGATGGAGGTACATATGGAGTTTCTTGAGAGGAGTTTGGAACAAGGGATGAACCAATGGGACTGTTTTGAAGTGCGGGTCCCGAAATGGAGTGTCCAGAGCCATTTGACCGTCACCATCAAACGTAACGTGAATTGTTTCCATGATATTTCGGGTTCTTTTGTTGTAGATTCGTATCCCTTTTGTTTGATGCATATCCTACAAATACTCCAATGTAAGCTTTGGCCCTAAGTTTGCCTAAGTCTTGACCTCATTAGTTGGATAGCACAATGCACCAAACACACGAAGGAAAGATAGATTAGGTTTTCATGTGGACAAGTTCATATGGAGTTTTTCCATGAACAAGGTGAATCGTGGAACGATTTTGTGTAGCATGCAGGGCAATTGCTTCACCCGTAGAAACATTGGAACCTTTGAGTATATCAAGATTGTTCTAGCGGCTTCAACAAGAGTACGATTTCGCCTTTCAACTACACCGCTCGCTGAGGGGTTCGTGGAACACTTCTTTGATGGTTGATTCCAATGCTTTCATAGAATTCACTAAGTTGTTTGTTGACAAACTCGGTTCCATTGTCTGCTCGATAATTCGGCGCTTTGTTTAGTCGAACTGCAATGTTTGATGAGTTTGATGATGATATCGTGAGTTTCATCCTTTGTCCTTAAGAACTTGACCTGTGAATCTAGAGTAATCATCAACCACAACTAACACATATTTCTTCCCAAAGATATTCTCGCACCTCATAGGTCCACATAAATCCATATGAATCATATGAAGAACTTCGTGATGAGTTAGTAGGTTTGGGTTTATGGGCATACTTTGCTTTTTCCCAATTGACATGTCGAACAAAGATGATCCTTTTCATACTTTAGTCTAGGTAAACCTACAACTAAGTCCTTTCGAAAGATTGTTAATGGTGCCAAGTTCAAGTGATTGAGACGACGATGCCATAACCATGACTTTGTTTTAGAAGCCTTTGATAATAAGCGATTGGAGAGGCCTCATCATGTCATCGATAGAGATGGTGTAAAGATTTGAGCCACGAGTTCCTTTTAACAGTTCTTTACCATTAAGATCTCTAACAAAGGGTATGTTTTCTCAAGGCTACTTCTAGATCGAATCACGTAATTGACCCACAGAGAATGATTATGACCTAAACCTTCCACATAATACACTCTAGAGATGACACTATCACCAACAACATAATCTCCATAACCCATAATAGCACCGAAATGATCATTACCAAATCTAATGATCCCGATGAATTTGCTCACGAAGTTCATGAGCATGACCGGTCACCAATATATGCTTGGAACAAATGAGTCCGGTACCACGTAACGATTTGAACGATCCGCAGCTTGAACATGCACAAGAATGGATAATCGGATAATTGGGATCCCCATGCAAGAATGGGTTCCATTTGGTTAGTAACAATGTTTGGAACACCCACATCGTAAATAGAAGCATTCATATCGTAGTGAGGCAATGGAATCGTTGTGAATAGATGCAAGACTAGTGTCGAGATAGCCCTGCTCACAGCAGTGATCACTTCTTAAGGGAATAGTTCTACCAAGAGGCATCCATTTTCTAGTGGGCATTATCTCGATTAGTCTTAAGACCAACAGTGTCCAATAAAAGCCTATTTTATTGAATGTTCTTCCCGGGGTTTCCACCGCTTTCTAACTTTCTTTCGTTTTGCCTTTTAGCCTTCTTAGCATGCACTTTAGCATTAACAATATTAATCGGACAATTAACATCATTAGCGTAACATTAACACCACATTCATGATTAGAAATGCAATTCAAGCGCACATCGCACAAGGTTTGCAAATAGTATCGAATTCAATTAATTACAAGACGCCTATGGCTAACACTAGAATCAACACGATTCGTTTTATTCGATTCAAACTTAACGTTCCTAGATTGTTCTTCTACTCTTTCCAAAGGCACATTCTTAGCTTGCAGGTCCTATCATTCCTTGTATTGTCTTGAGACTTTGACCGCTCCCTTTAATGTCACCGATTACTCCCGTAGGAATGGGAACATTAGTTTGTTTTACTACTCTTTGCACCACTGCTTAGATGTGCCGGGATCTCAACTACATGCAGTGCACTAAGTTTCACATTCTTAACACTAGAGGTAATCGAGATTTGTACTCCTAGAAGGCACACTTGAGTTCTCTTTCTTAGCATTGACAAATCTAGAATCAACCCCTTAAAGGCACACTACGGTTCACATTCAAAACATTGGGAATCGAGTGCCTATCATACTTGGCATTAGGCATCGAGCATGGAATCAAAGGATTAACTCTCTCACCTAATGACTTTGGGCATATTGTGATCAAGCATTCTAAGATTTCTTGAGATCGTTTGGCATATAAGCATGCATGTCCAATTGCATTATCATGAGGTTTCTCTAACTTATCCTCTTCAACAATCTCACGCAGACATTCTAGGCAATCCTTAAGGGATGAGAAGTATGTTTGAATGGCAAGTTTGTTGTTCCTTAGATGAGGGGACATATGTCACGATAAAGCATATTTATTACAAGAGTGAACCTTTGATACAACATTCTCCCCATTGGTCATTGGCATTTTCCTTTTACCCGACCTTCGATTCTCAATTTCCTTTTGCAATGAAGCTATTTGTTCGTTGTTTTTGTTACGAGTGACTTTAATTGATTCAAATAACTCATTGAAATGACGTTTAACCTTTTCATTTTCTTCTAGAAAACTTTCGCTTTCCTTTTGTAAAGCATTTACTAGGTTTTGAAGATGAAACGTTTGAGAATTCCGAGAATCTAAAGGAGGAGGCATTTGGGAGCCTGTCATATTGTTCGTTTGACCCTTTAATTAAGAGATTTGGGCTTTCAACTTTCGATCGTGTTACACCGAGCTTGAATCTGCTCATCTCGTTTGTTAATTTGAAAACCGCATCAAACTCGGAGCATCCAAGATGTCTTGATATTTGAAGTTTTGACATTTTCTTTGAGATGTTGATATTTTAGTTGTAGATTAAAATACTCAACTTCTAGTTTAGAAAAATGTTTAACCAAATTGTCGTGATCATCCAGTTCAATTTTCTCATTTAGTTTAGAATTAGTTTTTCAAGCTCAATGACACGATCATGGGAGACTTTCGGGGCCACATATAGTTCATGAAATTTGGAAGCATTAATAGAGCAATTTGAAGCGATGAAAAAGACATCTTGAGCAACACATTCAAGAATAAGATTCTCATTTAATGTATGCGTGTTCTTTCTCTCAATCTCATTATATTTCAAAGCACGCTCATAGTCACTAACTTCAACAACCATTGCATCAAATTCCTTTTCCATTCCCTTAATATCGCTTTCTATCCCTTTTAAGACTCTCAAAGTGGTCTTTAGAATTTTAAAGAAGGGCATGACCTCGCTCAAATAACATTCTTTCATTTGTTCAAAACCCTTTCTCCTTCGCTTATACCAGTGGGTGTGATCCTTTTCTTGCAAGTTTTCTCAAAATCAACAAATAGTTGAAATATAACGATTGGCTAATTAATGTCTTGCTTTTAGTGGCAATTGTTCTAGGTACAAGATGCATTGGTGTATTAGGAGGATACACAATCGCTCTAGGCATTTTCCAAAGGGAGGGTTTGTTTCAACAATATTTTCCGCTTTACGCTTATCTAAATCTTTTTCCGTAAGACTTGTTCGGGAGTCAACAAAGTCTCGAGGCTTAAACTTGTTCAAGGAAATCCAGCTTTTCCTTCTTGTAATCATGAGGAGTGATAATTATGTTTTTCTTTGCATTTAGGATCATTTTGTTTCTTATTCATCTTTTCCCTAGTGATTTCATTTGATTTCTTATCTTCCTCGATGCACTCAACGCAACTAGGTTTCGCCTAGGCTTAAGGATTTCATTACCATCATAAAGCACCTTATGAGCATTTCTAGCCTTTTTAATTACCTCGGATTTGGTTCCTCAACAAGGAGAATGCTATGCTTATCGCTTAAGACTCGATGTTTAGTGACCATGTGAGCGATCAATGGTGTTTCCTTGTATGTACAACTTGTTTTCAAGTTTGTTTTCAAAGTTTTCGATTGGAAAATCTCTCAAGAGTTTTGATTCCTTTGCATTAAATTCTTGCTAAGCATTTTCACATTTTCTTGAAGTTCTTGTTTTGCTTAGTTGTTTTAGAAAGTTTTTCTTGCAAGGAATGTAATTCTTGTTTCAATACTTCTTCTCTAAACTTACTTTTCTAATTATCGTACTCACTTGGTCATCCTTTCCTCGCTCACGAGTGGTCAACTCAAATTTTGCACGTTGTTCATAAATAGCAACACGCCCTTATAGGCATTTAGTTCGAAATTATGGAATCCTCGGGAGCATATGCGTGTATTCATCAAAGATATAGTCATTGTTGATCGCAGAGATGCATCACTTGGTACAACTTCACTTTCACTTTGTTTCACGTATTGATCGTATGGGACAATATTGTCATTACCCATATTTTCAACATTTGATTCAATAGTTTCATTGATTGTACTTTGTCATGCATCCGCTGCACATCAAGATCATCGTATAGTTTTAATACCTACGAGATGAGTTTGTCCTCGGATAGGCCACTTGTGGTGAAGAAGAGACCTTGGGAGAAACCATTGGAGAAATGCTAGCCATGAAAATTGTGTGTGCAGAGGTCCATCATCTACATCGAGTCGTATGCATCACGGTCGGCGACTTGAAAGGCATTCGATGATTGTGACCTATCTCCGAATAGTCGCTCATCCACATCTCGCATCATAGGTCTTGGCATTGCCCTCGAAGAAACAAAGAATTCCTCTTCATCCAAAGCAAAGACCATTGTCCCGAGCTTGTGCCAGTGACATCTTATCTCTCAAGTAATCAAGATTCATGGACGCTTTGGAGATGTGCGCCCTTGCAATGTGTCCTTCACCACCACAGTTGTAACATTTGATTGGCTTAGCTTGACCTTGGTTTCCATTTCTTCCTCGATTACGTTGCCAACATAACCTCTCCCACTCCACCTCTTCCTTGATCATACTGTCTTTCCGAATGGTTGCACCACGATCCTTCCATCTTTAACAAAGGGCTTTATTGTGTGGGTTAGATGCGCCTCGAGGTTGTTGTTGGTTTGTGGGAGAGAATTCATGTTTTGACTAATGAGAAGAGCTAGTTGATTAATGAAGTTACCCACGCGAGCATCGAGATCGCTTGTTTGAACATAGGATCGGGAATGAGTTTGTGATTACCATTACCCAAGGGTATGACTTGTGATGCTTTGGTTGTGATTCGATGTTTGAGTAGAAAGTTGTTGAGTCATTAGACGAGCTTGTCTCTCCTCGTTGGTTTTGAACCGATTGAGAATCAATTTTTCAAACATAGCATGTCTCTCATTCGAAGGAGGAAGGCATAGAGTTGCTCATAGTTTGTATTCTTCAATCCTTTAGTGAGCTTCACAATGTGACAAACTTGTGCCATTCGGGATTCATGTTGTTCACAAATTTTGAGTTCAAATGAATGTTAGGCATAGTCATTCGATGTTCCTCATGTCATTCACTAACTTATGAAATCTCACATAGTACTCATAGACATTCTCATCCGGTTTCATCTTGAAGTGCTCAAATTCGTCATAGAGTTGGGATTCTCTGCCTTCCATAGTTAATTCAACCCGAGAGAAGCATCTTAACATTATCCCAAACCGCCTTTGCATCGGTGTTATGATTGATCGACTTGTAGATGTCTTTAGGAAGACCTTGAAGAACAATGTTTGAAGCCCGATATCCGCATCGAATCTCTTTTCTCCTTATCATCAAGCTCATCATACATCTTAGGTCCGTCCATTCCGTAAACAGAGTACCATCTTCATTAGTATCAAGTATGTCTCGGTCGCCTCAACCCGATATGGTCCTTCATCAATGGATTTGAGAATGTTGACACCATTTTCCTTTCCAAGGCAATACAATCGATTCGTTGAGCCCAAGAATCGTAGTCGATTCTGTCAAGCATGGGTGGACGAGTATCCGAGCCACCGCTTGTACATCCTCGACAACAATGGAGATGATAGTAGGGACGTTGGTGAACATGTTAATGATTATACGGGATTTTATAACTCTATGATTAAACCGGAAATAGATTCTTTCACGGATTTTACTAAATCAAGAGAAAACCGTAAACAATCACTCAAGTCGCTAGAAGATAATGCACTAAGTCGCTAGAAGATGATGCACTAAGTCGCTAGAAGATAATGCACTAAGTCGCTGAAGATAATGCACTAAGTCGCTAACCCTTAATTCGCTACACCCTAAGTCGCTAGAGTCCCAAGTCGCTAGACAAAAAGCAAGTCGCTAAGTAGTAACTCGCTAACACTCAAGTCGCTAGCAAAATTTCAAAGAATTGCTACTCAAGTCGCTAACGATGCAAGTCGCTAAAGAGCAACTCACATGCACCAAGTCGCTACCACTGTCGCTACCCGTAGTGGAGAGTCCACTACTTGTATCAGAACTCGCTAAATGTAACTCGCTAGGTCTAAAAGCGTAACTCGCTATAAATTAGTGAAGCAAGTCGCTACGAAGAAAATTATCCGTGAACTAAGTCGCTAGCATGAAAACCATATAAACATCACTTTTCAATCCAAAACAACCCAACCAAGATGATTCAAGCTTACCAAATGAAAACCTAAACACTTGTGATGATTCTAAACATAAAAGTACTAACAAAATTCAAACTTTAACACAAGAAATCAACCAAATGATGCACAAACCACTAAACTTTTTCAAACTCAAAACCACCTAAAACCACTAGAAATCCAAAGATGTGCAAGATATGATCTAACCATGGCTCTTGATACCAATTGTAAGATATAACTTTTCACATACACATCAACCCATAACACTAAGTAGCATATAGATGGAATTCTAGAGAGAAAGTTAGAGGTTTAGGGAACTTAGTGAGAGAAAGTGAAAGATATTATTATGAGCTCCAACTCTACCTTGGGAGGTAGAGAGTATTTATAGTCTTACATAAATCGCCACACATCGGGTCATGGATCGGGCATACTGATGGGTAAAGACCCGTCCGTCCTCCACGGTGTTACTTAACTAAATACTACTTAACTTAAGAATTACTACGACTACGAGCTTTCTAACGATTACATATACTTGAGGTGACCGATTCTTTAATACCGGAAATTTCTAATTCCTAACACTAAGAAATCTGATTTGCTTGAAACTGATTGTGCCATTGATGTCACATATCCTTGTCAAAAATGCTTCTTGTATAAAGATTTGATCTTTACTTTACAGTTGACTGTGTAGCGGTGGTACTTTGCCCATATTTTGAGGCAGAGATCCATTTTTCTTTTCTAGATGTTCGAGAAACTCCATCACGACCGGATCGGTCAAAGGAGCTCCAAAGGGAGCTTCATCGCCTGAACCCAGCCTAAGTGCCCACCTTTCGTGTAACTATTAGCATACAGTTTGGATTATCCTGAACAAACATCAAAACAAAGATGTCAATTCGTATGTCTTTTTTATTATAAGACAGTAGTTGTTTATGTCAACATAAGTGACTTCACAACATCGGTTAAATTTAAATCAAATCAATAAAACCTCGATATCTTGACGAGGGATTCCTCTAACAGGAGCAATGGGATCATTTGCAGCCTGTAAATCGTGGAGTAATGCATTCAGAAACTTTTAATTTCAATACTTTACCATACTATGTTAAACTGTATTTAATGCAGTGATGCTAATGGTTGGTAAATATTACCTGGATGCAAAGTAAAGGCCTGCATACATGCTTTATAGAATCTGAGCTGCTTAATTTCTGGTAGAATTCATCAGCTGATTTTAAACCGAAAGAGACTGCAAGAATGTAATATAAATAGTACTGTAAGAAGTGAGCTTGCATGATTATCGGGTCCAATAGAACAAAATACGTACCACTTGTGAATGCTTCATCAAATTCCTGAGGGATTTACTCATACGAGCTTTTGAAAATTATAATCTCCTCTACTTCTTGAATAGAGACGCATGTCTGCAAATATAAGTCTTATTAGTGTCACTGATGTTCAATTTTTGTGTCACGAATGAATACTAAACTATGTGAATCATGGAACCTGAAAATGAATCGTTTGATTTCATAAGTCTACCTTCTAAATATTTTAGATAGTGAAGTTCCAAGAACTTTGCTATAAACCTTGTTAAAGCCCTTATTCAGATCCTCGTCTGTAAGGACTGTATTAAACGGACTGCACAAGGACACTGCGCCCGACAGGAGACACCTATCGCCTTCCTGCAATGACATGTACAAATGTAAATGAAACCAAAGTATTTACTTGTTTGCCAATAAGAAAAGAAATATCGCAATTTTCTGGTTATTACCTCACCCAAATACTTAACTAGAAAGTTTGCACCAAGAGACCAACCAGCAGCATATAAATTTGCATCTGGGTATCGAGAGGAAACATGTGCTATTGCTTCACGAACGTCTCCCGTAAACGAATCCGAAAAAAACTGTGATAGAAGTTTCATGAATACGTTTATTAAAAGCACAAAACCATTTACAAAAGATGAACATGAAGGCAGTATATAATCTGCTACAAGAAATTAAGTTGTTGATAGTCATACCTTAGGTGTGATTACAGGGCTGCGGCCACAACCACGACTGTTAAAAGCCACAACACGCCAACCCTTTTTATTTGCTGTCAATACCATATGTCTTATGTATGAATGCCCACTTCCATTTCCTAACCCTGGCTGTAATCATCCTGATACTATTATTACGTGAATAGCAAACATGTTCAATCTAACCATGGGGTAAGTGTACCCTTCCTGATCAACAAAACTAATACACCGCTCTATATGATTTTATACCAAAAAAGGTACAACAATTTTCTTTCAGCTGGAAGAAAATTATCAATGGGTCAAACGGGTCGAAAATCACTCAAAGTTTATTGCATCTCTCTATTAAGATGCTAACTTCTATATTCCAGATTTTCATTTCATAATAATAAATAAATAAATAAATAAGTGATGGTCACGCCAATTAAGAGCCCTCGTAGTCCAACACTTTCAATCATGTCTGGAATTGAAATGTGATCTGAAGAGGGAAATACTTACCACTAAAATGAGGACGGGAGACTTGGGAGACAAGCAGCGATCATCACCAGAAACCCAATCAAGTGCAATGACTCCCTTGTCTTTAGTCCAGATACACTCACGTCGGAACCTGACATATGGAGATGGTCTGAATTTAGTGGCAAATATAGTTTCCAGGTGGACATTGGAACAAATCACAGGATATGCATCGTAAGGACGGTTTAGAGTGGTGAAAGCTGGAAGAAATGAATCCAAAGCTCCGCCGCTAACCTCAAGAGAAGGGTGGACAGACATGGTTGCAAATGCTAAGATTGTGGCAATGTGAAGATACTACAATACTACTATAGAAGATGATCAAGATCATTATGTACCATGTTTATTTATATATGCATAATACGAATCTTTTTTCAAAGTCAACCACCATTTAAGTCCTTGACAAATACTAATCCACTTGTATGGATACCTTGGATCCCGTGAACTCCATAATTTATATTTGAACAATTCAAATGCATAAGTTGCTTCAAGAGCATCTAATCATCATTGGCTAGTAAATTTTTGATAATATAATATTATTAAACGCAAATTTAAAGGCTAAATGTTGTTTACTAAATTAAGTGCTTTAGATGTTAAAAAAATAAATAAATAAATAAATAAAAAATAAAAATGAAGTGTTTTAGCTTTGAGTGTCTTAATTAGCTTCTTAATTGAAAGAGATATACATTTGTGAGTCTCCAAATTAAGAGGGAATGAGTATTTTGGACCTACGGTAATCTCAATGAAGAGGGAATAAAGGAAAAGTAAACACCTTCTAAGTGGGTAAAAAGGATTCACTTCGGTAAAATATATTAATCACAGAAACAATGAGTACAATGGAATGTGACCGAAATACCACATTAACCTCAAGCAAAGCTTGAACAACCCACTAAATCGCTAGAGACAAACCATAAAAGCGACATAAAACTACATACATACAATAACTAAGTCACCAATAGGACTTTGAACGTTATAAATAATGGACTTTGAACGTTATTAAATTAAGAGTAAATTACACGGATGATACTTGTGGTTTGTATTGATTTGCACTCATATTCCATTGACTTTTTTTCTTGCACCAATAGTCTTTCATTAAGAAATTAATAACACTGATGGTCATTAACTCAAAACCTAATAACACTAATGGCCCTTCACCTTAACATTCGTTAGTTTCTTTCGTTAATTTTCCTTATGTGCTATGCACATGATGCGTATATTGGTCATTTACCATTCTATTGATGATTGGTTGTGAAATTGTTGGATGATGATTGGTGGTGGTGGGGTTTTGCTTCTTGAATAATTGGAAACATCTTGTTAAGAGAGAAAGGAAAAAAGAGTGTTTATATGTGGGTATTTGTGTTGTTTGTGACGGGGTAATAACAAAACTAAGAGTGTTTTGATATGTGTTTTTGTGTTTATTTTGTTTAAGTTTATGGTTTTGATTTTTGTGATATCTGTCTTTGAGTCAAAGTTTCGTGATTTTGAGTTTTGATATCGTAATAGGTTTTGCAAGTAATATAATTTTGGTGATAATGTTGTTCTTAAAAATAAATGATTAATGATATTATAATATAAATCAACACTTATAGGTAAAATGACGATTTTACGCTTACGTGGGAGGCAAGTGATTGATCTTAACGGAAAATAGACGGCCGGTTAAGAAAAGGACTACGTGTGTAATTCTTCGCAAATTTAAAGATGGTAAATGCAATCTAAAACTATCAGAGGCGATATATGCAATTTTGGACAAACCGCAAGGACAATTAATGTAATTCACTCTTAAATAAACATCCCGTCAAGTTTATAATCTTATATTAATATGCATTGGTTTTGCTAACATGTGCTTATTGTGCACATATTAAAGTATGATAAAAAATAATATGATTTTGCTAAACAATGCCCATTGGGCAATGTTTAAAACACATTAAACAATCTATTCTTTCTATATTTAAAGTAGTCATGCATTTTATGCTCAATAAATAAACATAAAAATTAACTTAAATACTCATTTTTGATTTAATAAAGTCCAAGTTTATTTTTATACTAGCCGCAGGCCCGCCCGCTGGGCGGCTAGCTTCAAGAATTGTTAAATATAAAATTAATAACATAGTTTCTAAAATATCATTAAATTTAATATAATGTTTAAAATAAAAATAAGTTTATGTGAGTCATAATCGTTAAAAAGCCTGTAAGCATAATACTCCTTTACTCGCATAATAAGTGTATTTTCATAGTGCACAAAGTTTAAAAATAATTCGCATATTTTACTCTCCACCAATCAAATATCGTATTTACCAACTAAAGTTTATTTCACGTATTAAAATATAAAGTAACACTTATTATGTTTGGAATTCTACACATACGTTGTTTCTCAAACTTCATTCACTATATGATTGGCACTTGTATACATCGTTGTTTCTTAAGCTTCTTTCAAGATAGGTATTATGTTATTGTTTACGACTAAAATGAGCAGCACGACATCAAAGAGCACCATGACTATAGGTATTTATTTTAATAATTAAGGCCAATGTAAAATGATTAGTTAATAAAGCTTACGGTGTTCAATAGATCTTATCTCACGGAAGCCGTCTTTCACGATGATGTTCGGTGTCTTTAAAAAGAGTTTGGGTGTAATCTTGACCTTTTCGGGTAAGAATAACTCTATATTGAATGGGTGTTTGGCCTTTTTTTGTCTGTATTTTCATGCAGACTTAGTGCAATTGGGTTATTTTGGTATATATTGCTTCAAAATATTGTTAAAAGATATAAAAGTATTAGTTTGACTTGTATGGTCAAACCCATTTATGAAATTCAAGTTTGACTCTTGAGGTCAAACCCATTCACTTATAAGCAAATGTTTCTTCAAAATTTAGCAGCAGAGATATTAGTTTATACACTTCTGCAAGATTGTAACTTTTAAGTATGCATGGTTTAAATATGACATTTAAGGGTCTTTGGCATAACCATAACCAAGTAGATTGAATCATAATCTTTTGAACTATTATAGCAAAATATAACCAAGTAGGTTGGTCCAGTTATACCCATTCAAATACATTTGTACTTGATAAACCGCAATGAGTTTCAAACTGATATAACTTAACGAAAAGATACATAAAATTTAAAAACAAAATTATGCATATGCGGGTGATTAAAGGGATACTAATTTCATTAATAAAACCAAGGTTTTACACCAATCACAAACTGAAAAAATTTGTTCATCACATCTCCATGTGAAAAAGAAATTATAAACCATGGCTTGCAAATATTGCATAAGCCAACTTATCAAAACCAAAACATAGCACTTTTTGTACTCTTGTTGCACTTTTGCACTTGTTGACATGCTTCACACTATTGTTGCACTTTTGCACGCATCATAGCACCACCGTGCTTTTGTGTATACGATGTATATTTGCGTAGAAAACACAAAGAGTATCCTCTCGTCTGATTATTCAATAAAAGTGGTATAACTTTAGGATTTAGATGCATATTTGAATTATTAAGTTGAATGTAAAAAGTACAATGTCATAAAGCTTACGGGCTCAACATCTCGATCCCAATGACCATGCATTTGACAAAGGTCCTTGAAAAGGATTCGGTGTGATCTTGACCTTTCGGTGAGAATAGCTCAATCTTATATTCACCTCATCGAAGCCGTCTTCGCAATGTACCTAGAAGTTGTTCGTTGATATGTCGCAAGTATTAATGTTTATGGACAGGGGTGAATATAACATATACACAAAATCAAACCTCTTTCGGAATTCAATTATGTCTGGGATATCCTTGTTGATGAATATCCTGGTGCCAAAGAGGGATTTATGCACAGCTGGACATCTGCATAAAAAATACAGTCATTGAAATAAAACAATGCTTGATTTTGGGTAATGGTTCATGATTTCAAAATAAGTCATTATATATAAAAATTAATAATCCTTACTTAACTTTGGCAAACTGCAACACAAAAGTATTGGGCCCCAGATTATCTTTGTTGTCGGCATATTGATTAAACATCTCTGGCTCTCTACTCAACTGTCCCAAAAGTGTTCATTTGTTACTTAATCAAATTCGCAAAGATGTCGATTATCTCCTGATTATCTTTAAGCACATAAATAACTGTCTTATAAGGCGTCACAAAAATAACTGTCATATAAGGCGTCATAGAAATAAGCTGGCAACATGTAAACTTTTCCTCTAATTTAATGGAGTCATGATAAATACCTGACCCAACAAACCACTAAATTCTCTCTTTAAACTCATCATTCTTCCAATACCTTTCTCCAGTGTTGATTTTGCATCGCAAAAGCCGAAGCGTATGCCCAGTGAGAGCAATATCAAAAACTATCACCGAATATTCCATTGTTTGCACCAACCTTGAATCAGATTATAGAAACAATAAATGTTATATCCTGAAATAGCCTTGATCTAAATAGGTATAATAATATACTGCCTATATTCCACTTGCCTACCTATATTCCACTTGTTGGGTCTTTGTTCGACAATTGAAAGTCAAACATTAAACTTCATTTTCAAGAAACCTAACTTTAAGATACAAAATAAAACCCTATTATCAAGAAACCATAAAATTTGCTTACCATTTGAAGATCAATGAAAGAGCCATAATAAATGAATCGACTCACATTGGCATCGAAATTGATCGACTCACATTGGCACCGAAATTGTCAAATATTATTTCATCTACTCCATGACCGAACATGTGAGGAATATAGTCCGCAAATAAATTTGAAGATCGGTGAAAGAGCCATAATACAAACTTTATGCGAAAAGGAGTTTATCTTAATTTTGTCAGAATACAAACTTTATTCAAGATCGCAATATGAGTGGCGAGAATTATAAGACTCGCCACTCTTAAACTCATCAAAGACCCAATCCATTTCATCCGGCTTTTATCACCATGGATGGATAATAAACGCCATTCATCCATTCTAAGTTGCGAGCTTAGCAAGAGAAGAAAATGTAACAAGAAGCTATTATCAAGACATGAATTACTTGCATCTCATTCAAAGTTTCTAATCGCACTTGTTCTTAGTGGCATAAAGCAAGTGAGTGTCACATTTTAGCTATGAAAATAGCTACAATTGTTGAACAGTGGTAGACATGAAAGGTTCAAAGTTTCTAAACACAAAGACTTGATACAAAATAGCTAAATACACATCTATAATCTATAAGAAGCATATTGAGAGCTATGAAAAGAGGTGTTAGATAGGCAAAGTACAGGTGTCTTTGACATCCAAGCCCAAAATAAGCCGCAAGAGTGGGCATCTTAATAACTGCAAATCATCAGTAGAGGAAAGTAAGAAACCAATATGATTATAGCACGGCCACTATACCGATTAATTGGATATGATAAAATGCAGCTTTGGCATATTGACAGCATATAAGCCTCTATGTCCTTACTACAATTAGCCATCAGAGATTGTTGTGAAGATCAACGACATTGCTGCTTTGATTCCTCTTTGCATTCTGAAAGCTTTTGGTCCCATTTCTTTCCATATCAACAACTGCCTTTTCAGCCTAGCAACAAACATACTCAAGTACAATTCAAAAATCTGGCATTTTAGTTAACAGAAGATATTGAATGCCTAACCTTCTCTTCTCAAGTTTGATGCATTCCGCTTTCTCCACTTCATACTTCCTTCAATATCATTAATCACCTAATGTAATTCATAGTCGCTAGCCTAACCAATCGAAAGATTCACACAGATACATGACAATAGACCTTACCGATCATTCCTCCGAGATATTTCCTTCAAGTGTCTTGAAAGTTCTAACTGCTTACTTTCTAACATATTCTTCAATTGCTTCTTAGCTTCGCCACATTACTTTCCACTTCACCATCAACTTCGAGCCTATTGATCATTTAATATCACATAATTGTCACATGTATTATAGTAAAGTACATGATAACAACTATAGTCATGGATAGAAAAAACCTCGATTTTTTATCTTCTAGTCTGCTTTCTCTTTCCTTGAATTCAAACAACTGCTCCTTTTCACGAAGTGAGCTACTGAAGCTCACTCATTGTTTTTTCTAGTGAATCTACATGCTCTTCGTGCTTCACAATCTCCTTCCGCAGAGTATCTATTTCATCTTCCTTCCCATGTATCTCGATTGAATATTTTGATACTCTTAGTGGTAGCGCTTTGATTCGAGCGCTTCAATCGAAAGTCTTGTTTGCATTTTTAACGATACATAATGATTAGGCATGATATCATTACATGATGATATAGAATTTAAAATAAAAAATGGACACCATTTGTATCTCGATAATCTAGAAGCTTCATATATAGAACGGATTTTATCCTCCAACATGATAACTGTTATCCATTTCACTTTCTTCGAAAGAAGAGTTTCGCCTGCACTCCAACCTCCGAGCCTTCTCTTCGCAAGGTAACATTAAATAGAGATTTAGTAGTTATAACATTAGATTCACTATATAAATGCCATAAGATATAATTATCTAACTTGTGTTATGATGGCGGACATGCTCCGTAAAGCGACAAAGTATACTTTCTTTTGTTCCAATTGATTTTGTACCATATTTGTTCGTACAACCTTTTAAAGTAGCTATATCCATAGAAGTATACAAATTGTTCAAAAACGCTTGCAAGTTCTTGGTTCCCACCGATTGACTGTGGATACCGCTTCCCACCACATATCCGATAGCTTCTGCATGACCCACAAGTAAGTTATCGACTTGCACAAAAGGGACAAAACAACTTTACATAGGTGGTTGGATGTTCCCTTTTACAGTGATTATGTGATATTACATAATCAAAATAAGATAGGAGCTAAAAAAATAAAAATAATAAAAAAAAGGTTGTATGCGATAGAGCTCGGATGTTGGGAAAGTCATACTACTTAAGGAATTAACAGATATGGGAATACACCTCTAACAAAAAAATTATTAAACATGTCTTTTTTGTTTACCATTATACAATCACTTTCGTATGAAACTGACAACTCAAAACTGATTATTTCACCCATAACCAATCACATAATCACATGCAGAGTAAATACTATTTGTTTCAACTTCTGATTATCTAAGTAGCACGAACTGGCAAACTGCTAATATTATTCTGTTAACATGTAGATTACCAGTTTTACAATCCTTCACATAGTTAATTTTGGCATTTTACCTTCTGATTATATATGAGCAATTACTGCTCGGCCTTATAATTATGTAGTTCCTATGCCTGGGCAATACATCGTCTATTTCATTTTTGAATATCAAGAAGATGATCGAGTAGTTTCTGTAAATGTAAGATATAAAAATCACAAACGAATGCATTAAGCATATAATCACTTAATTAAGGGGGTATTTGGGATTTCTAATTTTAATTGCTTATTTGCTTTATAAAATAATTCAAGATTAACTACTTACTATCAAGTTCTTATTTGCTCTAAAAATAAGAAGATAAGTATGTACACAAACAACAAACACTCAAAACTATCGCATGAAGAAATTTAAGCAAACATTGCCTGAATAAGAAATCCTAATTCCCAAATTCCCTCTAAGTAATGCCAAGTCCGTGTGTTAGGGATTATGTATTCTATCTACTTATCTGCTTATTCTTAAGCAGATGAGCCTGCTTATCTGAAATCTATTTTCTTGTCATCATATCTAACCTAAAACCCTACGTAAAGTGAATATGATCGGCACTTTTTTACTAAGTAATCCTTTTTTGGGTCACATCGCATATTTTGACAGCATAGGGAAATCCAATTTTACAAATAGAAGCAGAAAGCAAACCTAAAAACCGTCTAATTACACACATAACAACTAAAAATCAACAATATTAGAAACTTATTACTTTAACAACTTTATGTGCAATTTTTTCCTTCTAACTAATCAATTTCTATATCCAATGTTAAACTATATAAACGATTTATTACATGAAAACATAATTCAATTAATACAAACTCTTAATTAATTCTTGATTTAAATTCAGTTAAACCCTAAAATGATAAATTACCTCCATTTGATGATTCCTTAATACACGCGAATTCAATCATATATTCAAAACAACATAAGAGTTATTGAAAACCGCAAGATTAATGAAATTATAAACTAAAAAAAGCGAAAGAAAATTAAAATAAAAATAAACCTTACAATAATCAAGTATCCAATTTCATGCACTTGGTTAATTTGGTTTTTCCCACATCCAACATCCTTGAACGTTTAGGTTTTTGATTGCTTATCGTGAGCTTGATTTGGTTAATTATTGATTTCTCCAACCGCTTCTTTTATTGGATCATGATAACTGGTCTGGTTTTTTTTTTTTTTTTTTTTGTGGGGTTAATTGATTTAGGGAAAAAAGCAGTTTTGGGTATGAATTTATTTGGGAGAAACTAATTTAGGGTAAAATCAATATTCAATTGTATTCCTTGGATCTTACAATAGGGTTTGAATATGATAGGGTTTGAATATGATTTGGGGGAAATGGGATAACATTAAAACTGAAAGGGAGTTAATGCTGTGAGGGAAAGTAGGAGATCCGACGGTAGAGGGAGTTTTGAGGAAAAGAATGCCAGGTGTCATTTTTCGAATTTTGAGGAGATGTGATTCAAACAAACCCTCCCTTATATGGAGGAGTGATATTCATATTAGTTGTTGCTCAGTGAGCATTGTTTACTAATCTATTAATAATATATTTAGTTGATTAAAACAGTTTTTTAAATTAATCTATTAATAATATCATTGAAAATATGCTTTTGGGAAATGGGAGTTTGAGGTGCTTGACTGGAAAAAGAATTTGGTTCTTAAGAATAAAGAGAGGAATGAAGTTGTGAATGATATTATAAAAGTTTGAATAAGCTTCATCAAGTGTTTCTCAGGTGTTCCAAACCACAGGCTTGCTTTAAAGTCGGAGTGCCGATTATGTTGTTAAGAAACATAGACCAATCAAATGGTTTATGTAATGGTACAAGACTTCAAGTACTTAAATTAACAAGAACCTCTATTCAGCGCGGATCATTAACTAACTAACTTCAAAAAAGGTGATTATTCTAAGGTTGAGGATTACTCAAATCGGATAAGCGTTGCCTCTTAAGATTGTCGAAACAATATCGATATCGATCTTTTGCCATGACAATCAACAAAGCCAAGGCAATCGCTTTCTAAAGTTGGTTTGTCTTGCCTGTCCCCGTGTTCACATGGACAATTGACGCTGTCGTATCAAGATTAAAAGCAAGCGGGGTTTGAAGGTTGTCGTTTGTGACTGGGATGGTAATCTCTCCAAAACCACAACAAATGTCGTGTATAAAGAAGTCTTGAAGGTCTTTGAACAAGGTTCGTATTATATCATGATGTATCATTGGTGTAATCACGTTATATTATACTATGGTTCATTATTTTTAATGTTATAAGGTTTGTTAAGAACTCAATTGATCATTGAAATCACACATCATTTTATGTTCGAGTAAATCTATTTTAGATTGGCAAACGTGATGGTTGTAAATCGATTGTGACTACACATATTTTAAATTTAACAAATTTACGTTATTACTTTTATTATTATCTCATTTATCTATTTCTTTAAAACTAACCCACAATCAACGGCCTCTAAGCTAGTAGTATATATATATTTTTTAGTTGCAATTAATGCTTAGTAAATGCGTTTTTCCAATACAAATTTAATTGCATGTTCGTTAGCTACTTGTTAACATGTGTCCACTAACCACTTGTTAGCAAAATTCAAAGTTTAAAGAGAAAAATGTAAAATGAAAACGAAAAACATATAGCCAATCAAACACCAAGTACATTTTACAAAATCCAATAAAAAATTGAAGAACATGATACCAAAGCAAGTTTAAAACCAAGTCTAAATAACACAATAATTGTGACCTAACCGTCGAAAATGTAAGGGAAAATGGTCTAAAAAGTCACTCAATTTACCACTTTTTCCTTTTGTAGGCATCAAACTTTCTTAATTTTCCTATTGTAGCATCCAACTTTCTTAATCATCCTATTGTATGCATCCAACTTCCTTAATCTTTATATTCGTAGGCATCCAACATCTTTAATTTTCCTATCATCACCTCACTTTTTTTTGCCACTGCGCCTGATAGGAAAATTAAAAAGCTAGATGTTACAATAAAAAATTAAAAGTTTGATATCCGCAAAACAAAAACGATGAACAGATCTTTTTTGCACTATTTTCCTAAAATGTAACATATTAAGAAGAAAGCGAGGAATAGAGGCTGCCATTCAATGAAATCAATTCTAACATACTAACCAATAAATCAACATGAATAATGTATAAAGCGAGTGTAGAAACCCGCGTTCAGTAAGGATTGGTTTATAATGAAATGAATTTGGATAGTGACTATTTTTGCTAAATTCTTATAAAGACTTACTGCGTGACACTAAAACCTTATGGACTATTTTGCCAACTTGACTTACTTTGCAACGACACCCAAACTTCGTGATTATTTTTGCCAACTTACGAAAGTTGGCGTTAAATGTGTTCACACTTGTTTGGGACACGTGGCGTGTGGAGAATCATTCCCCGCCTTTTAGTTAATATATATAATATTTAATTCTAACATATCGAAAATTATTCAATACTGGCGGCCAATTACGTGAGAATTATTAATGTTGCTTTTAATGATATCAACTTCCTCCCAACCGGTCAATCTTATCTTGTACTCCTTCCGTCCCAGGTTTTTATTATATCTATATCTATATTACTTATAATGAAGGGATGATCTTCTCTTTTAAATTTTTTTAAGATGTCATTAATGTGTTTTTTAAGCATTACAATTTTAATGATAATGTACACAATAAATTGCTTTTACTAATTTATCTTCCACAACATTTTAATCTTCATTTATTATTTCTTTTGAATTAGTTTAGTTTTAATGCAAAACGCATATAAAATGAATATGATTTTAAACGCATGTAAAACTACAAAGCTCCAAAACTATTATTATATCGTAAGAGTGTTTGAATCAATCTAAATAAATTTTGAATTATTTTAAATAAAATTAACCACAAAAGTAAAAACGTTTTTTTTAAATGTCGGAACAATTTTTTAAACAAATGATGCAGATGTAAATTCAAGTGGTAATTTATTTGATTTTATACATATTACACATATCTATATCTATATCTATTTATAATTTTAGGATTACCTCTCTCCTAAATTTTTAAGATGTCATTAATGTGTTTTTAAGCATTACAATTTTTATTGCATAATGTACACAATAAATTGCTTTTACTAATTTATCTTTCACAACATTTTAACGCTTCATTTATTATTTCTTTTGAATTAGTTTAGTTTTAATGCAAAATGCACATATAAATGAATATGATTTTAACATGCACGCAAAACTACAAAGTTCCAAAACTATTATTATATCGTAAGAGTGTTTCGAAAACCAATATAAATAAATTTTGAATTATTTTAAATAAAATTAACCACAAAAGTAAAAAATGGTTTTTTGTAAATGCCGGGACAATTTTTTTAAGACAAATGATGCAAAGTGCTAAGTGCTAATTCAATGATTAATATATTAGTATATTAATTATTATACTTTTCATAGATAACTCTAAATGATTGCTTAAACATGTAAGTTTTCTTTACATTATAAACATTCTTTTATTTATATCTTCTATCTATGTGGGACAAGTGTTATAAACAATATTAATGATTCAAACATTTTCATAAATATATACTTTACAAGATTTATACATTATAAGTACTTTTTTTTTAATATTTTTTATATATATGGGACAAGTGTAATAAACAATATAAATGATACAAACATGTTCAAAAATATATATATATATATTTCGTAAAAAAATGTTTCTACTTACTTGTGACTACGGACCACTATCAACTAATTTGACCATAACCCCATAACATTATTGACTACCCCAACGCAAAATCACGCCACTTTCAATTGTTTTTATATGAATTAGTTTGATATTATCAACCACTTTTTTTTAAAGTTACTCAAACTCATTATATTTTTGCTATTGGTAAAGTTATTGTAAGAGGAAACATAAAATTGAAAACATTTTTTGCCGAAAATTTTATTACTTGATACCCGTCATCGCAACGCACAGGTACCCTACTATAATATTCTAAAGAGTTGAAATATGCGACATGAAACTTTTGACATCCGCAAATTTATCGTCGCGTTTCAGATTATAAAGCATGATTTATTGAAAATTTTTATTTCAGGGTATCCACCGTCGCATCGCGCGGGTACCTTGCTATTTTATTATTATACATATTTATTTGTGGGTTTGGATTTGGATTTAGTTTAGGATTTGAAATTGGTTTAAGATTTTATTTATAAAAAGGTATAAAGAAAAATATTTGTTTTAAGAGTTGGGAGTAAAAATTATAGAATAAGATTTTATTTATAAAAAGGCATAAAGAAAAATATTTGTTTCAAGACTTGGGAGTAAGATTTGGAATTGGAAACGAGCCGAACTGAGCCTGAGCCTGAGCCTACCAGAGCTTAAGCTCGGCTCGTTTATATATATAAAGCTCGGGCTTGGGCTCGAGCTTATTTCGAGCCTCATAATTTGAGTTCGAGCTCGGCTAGTGAAAATTTTCACAAGCTTGAGCTCGGCTAATTTATATGATGTGTTAAAGAAAACATAGTTTAAATAGAGCTTGGCTCGTTAATTGCATAAAGCTCGAGCTCGTTTACGACTTTTAAGCTCGTTTATACATATAGACAATAGATATACGTATATATTACTAGGGCTCGTTTAGTCTCGCGAGCTTACACGAGCTTTTTGTATAGAGCTCGGGCTCGAGCTCGATTATTAAATGAGCCCAAACTTAGGCTCGAGCTCGGACTCGAGCTCGTTTAGACTCGGCTCGTTCAAGATTTTTACCGATCCGATCCCAAGCTTTTTACGAGCGGCTCGGTTTTCATAATATGCGGTGAGAAACAAAATAATGGAAAAGAAATATAAACGTACGAATGACCAAAAGAGGTGAGATCTATGCAAAACACCTAGTATCTAAATAATAAACCACATCATCTCAACCATCCAAACTCCTTTCATCCAACGGCCTAGATGAAATCTGAAAATAATAAATAAGGGCAAATAAGTAATTTCCCCTCTCTACATAAAAGGAAAAAATATATTTCTTCATCTCATTTTATCAAACTACTTTCTCTCTCATAAAAATACATAAATCTACTTTCTCTCTCATCTCTCACCGGAATCACCATAACATTACCGGAAAAAATCATCGGAATCACAATCAACCGCCGTCTTCATCGACCATGCTTCTGTCGAAGATCCGATCTATTGCGCCGTCGATCTGCCGACGATTCGCGCCGCCAATCTGTTGTTGTGTCGTCGATCTGTTATTCCGCCGTCGATCCGTCGTCCTCCGTCGATCCGCCTCCGTCATTGAATTATTGAATTAGATATGTTGTAAGCGATTCACACTATCCATTTTTAATATGTACTTATTGAATTAGAGTATGTGTTGTGAGATTTGAATTCAGATTGGTTATACTAGTTAGTCGCCCTCCAACTGTTTGATAAAATGCTTGTTTAGTTGTATTGATTTTATTTTATTATTTTGTTTTTTATTAAAGGTAGTTTGAATTAGGTTTTTAATGGATGTCCAAACTATTAAAACTCATAACATATACATGAGTTGTGAGCCTGGTAGATTTAGGAATGTAAACATGTTGGTTCTTTGTAAGTAAATGGGATTTGTTATTAGAAAAGTGTAAATCCCTTGAGATTCTGTTTTAGTTGTGTAATGTTATGAGAAAAGTGAAAATCTCGTGGAACTCATCAAATAGTCACATGTTATTCAGCAAGAATCCCATGGGATTCAGCATGAATCCCTGTGATTCATTATGAATCCCATGTGATTCATTATGAATCCCATGTGATTCATTATGAATCCCATGTGGTTCGGGATGAATTTTAAATCTTTGATTCTTGTGTTTTACATGTTATTCAGCATGAATCCCATGTGATTCATATTCATTATGTATCCCATGGGATTGACTAATGAATCACTTGAGATTCACGATGAAATTTAGTTCTTTAATTCTTGTGTTTTACATGTTATTCAGCATGAATCCCATGTTATTCAGCATGAATCCCATGGGATTCATTATGAATCCCATGGGATTGACTAATGAATCACTTGAGATTCATGTTGAATCACATGTGATTCATTATGAATTTTAATTCTTTAATTCTTGTTTTAAAAAGGTACTGCATACTATAGAAGATGGGTCGGTGGTATGTACTTGTAGGCATTTTGTCCGATACAGAAGGAGAACGCAATGAAAGGCGAAAAGAGTGAAAGAGAAAAAACACTTCAAGTTAAAAAGAAACAAATGAAACCTTGTGGCCATTATGAAGAGAAGACCAACTTGCATACAAAAACAACTTGTCCGATGAACCCAAAGGCAAAGCGAAAGGCAAAACCAGTTGATGTTTGAACAAATTTAAGTTACTCATATTCTTGTTTTTTGTTAATTCTTTTCTTCTTTACTTGAATATTTAAATGATTTGATGTTTGAATAAATTTAAGTTATTTACATATTTGAATTTTTTTTTAATTAGAATATTCAGATGATTGATAAAGAAAATTCTTGTATGGATCATGTTTGTTACTTATATTCAGTTTTAATAACTTGATCACATGGTTAATTTGTATGAATCGCATGAGATTCTATATGAATCACATGGGATTTATACAGAATCACATGGGATTCATCAAAGAATCCTATGGGATTTCGTATAAATCTCATGTGATTCTTTGACGAATCCCTTGTGATTCATACAGAATCCCATGTGATTGTTATATGCTTTACACAACTAAAATTGAACCCAAATAGAGTGTCTTATAACATTACACAACTAAAACTGAATCTCAAGTGATTAATCCTTAATCCCATGTAATTCATGGAATCTCTTTATTAAAAAGTTGAATGTTGTTATACAGAATCCTATGTGATTCTCTCTGATCCCTTGGGATTCATATAGAATCCCATGTGATCCATAAAGATACTTGACGTGTATCTTTTATGTGATTCATATCGAATCCCATGAGATTCTTTGATGAATCCCATGGGATTCTTTGATGAATCACTTGTGATTCATTCTCTATCCCATGTGATTCATATAGAATCCCATATGATTCATAGAGATCCCATGTGATTCATCTGATTACCAATGTGATCAAGTTATTGAAGAGAATATAAGTAACAAACATGATATATTCATAAAGTAAACAAGATATATTCAAAGTAAACAAGAATTTCCTTTGCCAATCATCTATATATTCAAGTAAAGAAGAAAAACAACTAACAAAAACAATAATATAAATAACAACATCAGGTGCCTTCTCATTTTCCGTATCAGTAACAACATCCGGCGCTTTCTCCTGAACAAACACCCGGTGACTTCTCCTGAACAAAAACCGACAACTTCTCCTTCTCCTCAACAACAACCGGCGCCTTCACCTTAACAACAGTCGGAGACTTATCATTAGGATTAAACTGTGTTAGGAATTGGAAATTCCATGTGAAAGTGTCGGTCACCCCAATTATGGTCTAGCATATGTTAGCTCGTAGACGTGTAGTTATTTACGTTATTTAGTAGTTTATTAGTTAGTTTGTAGCGTAGAATAGTTTAGTGTAACACCGTGGAGGAAGGACGGGTCTTTACCCACGTATGCACGATCCACGCTTCGGCGGAGAGGACGTAAGCTTTGTAACTATAAATACCCCTTCCATCCATGGAAGGGGTGGTGCTTCTTTCAATCTAATCTTTCATTTTGTAAAGCAAGTCTCTACCAAGAACACCTTCTCACTCTTTCTCTCTCTAAAACATGGCATACTTGTATAATCACCATCCAAGGCCACCCGAATCATCAAACACAATAATATTTACGATCCTACAATTGGTATCAAGAGCCATGGTTATTGTGTGTTGTTGATTTGTGTGGTTTCATATCATGGTTATGTTTTTTATGATTTACGTGGGTGTTTGGTTCATGTGTTAAAACTGTTTTTGGTAATTTTTGAGGGTCGGAAAACTTTTTCATTCTTATGGTTAACAGTCTTGTACATGTTTCTTTGTATCTCTTTTGGTTCAAAATGTCCTGGTCATACATGTCAACATATCTGTCTTGGTCAATAAACTGGTCCAAACAGAATATTTCTTTACATGAGATCTTTGTACCAATCTGTGTCTAGTGAGATTTTTTTGTGGTCTAAAACAGTAAAAAGAAAGAGCTTTTCTGCTTTTTCTAGTTATATGAATCTAGTCATAATATGTGGTCAAAATGGGTCAAACATGTGTCCTTATGATGCATTTTTTCTGGGTTTGCTATGAACATGGTCAGAAACATCGCCGGAAAAAATAAAATGGTCAAATCTTGCTGTTGTTCATGTTAGCGAGTTGTGCATATACTGCTTTTTGACTATTGAGTCAAAAGCGAGTTGGGTTTAAAGAAGCGAGTTGTGCACTTGTTTTTTTGAAAGCGAGTTGATAACTGAATACATTAGCGACTTGTCACTATATTGATAGAGACTTGAGTAAAGTAGCGATTTGAGTAATGTAGCAACTTGTATTTACAAGTTAGCGATTTGTAATGAAAAAACAAATATGTTAGCGACTTGTGACAGAAAAAGAAGTAGCGACTTGTTCTTGAAAAAGTTATAGCGATTTGTCTTTAAAATCTAGCGACTTGTGTGTTTTGACTTATCAAAGTAATGTAGCGACTTGTCTCTAACCTATAGCGACTTGACAGTATCAAAGAAAGAGATGGAAGATAGTGTTGACTATTAACCACAATACCATAACCAAGACTCTTAACCTCATGTTCTAATCCATCATCAGTCAAATAAGGTAAATGAAAACGAAAGAAAAAAAAGAGGCTACATCAACAAGACTCAAAACTCAGCAAATGTGCAATACTCTCATGATCTCAGATTTCTCGTTTACCATCAAAGAATCGATCAAATGAACTCAACCAAACGAGATACTCTTCACAGATCTATGTCTATTCTTTCATTCTAAGACTCGATCAAGATCAAGAATAGTAAAATGACTAAACAAAATAATCATATACATGATCTCAAACTCCTCGTGGTTAAATGATTTCTCAGTGACCTTTTCAGATCCAATCAAACCAACGGTAATTCATCATTGATCAAAATGTTTTGCCAATATTCGAAATAAAAGAAGTGAAGTTAACAATATTGTTAACCCAAATCTTTGATTCGTTAAAAGGTGAACTATCTAAACCTCTTGAAATGTGTTTTTATTCGAACTTCAAGTCAATGGAAAATAGCAATTATGTTATCTCCACATAACTCGTTCGTTTAAATCAACTACATAATCAATACTTGAGATGTTTAACCAACCTGTATCTCATCGAATGGTCTCGGTGCCAAGAAAACCTCTCGTAGCCATCTCTGTGGTTGTTTCATGACCCTCGAGCCAACCCTGTGGCGAGGCCATTGAGATGTTTAAAGTATATTGCTGTGTGACCGAGCAGATTGAGATAAAGAGAGGCGGATTATATGATTTTTAGGGTTTGGTGACTGACTGGTGGAGATGCGATTTGGAGAGAATATTTAGTAAAGAGGCGCATGTTTTATGAGAGTGATTAGGGTTGCTAAAGTTTAGGGCATTATGTGATGTTAGTGAGTTTATATACCGTGATACCTAAGGTTTTCTTAATTAGGGTTTTCATGTGATTCCTAAGGTTTCCTGCTAGGCCGTGTACTTGTTCTTATTCGAGTGGATCAATTTGTTACTTGGACTGTATTGGGCTTCATACATGGGAGTTGGGCTGTGTACAATTTTATGATGTTACTTGGTTGGGCCGTTTATTATTTTAGGTTTTGGACTTTGTGTGGAATGAGATTAAATTGACATGGTTGGGAAAATATTCTATCATCCGAATTTTTCTCATCCAAAGAATTATTTATATACAAAGTTTTAATAACTTCAATTTTATGAGTACTCAATTCTGGATGAGCTTTGAATATCGGACGTGCTAATTTTAAGTGTGCTTGAGTTGGACCGAACATGATGTTGTGTTAATCCGGATGTTAGACTAAGACTCGTGGAACGGGTAATGTTATTATTCTGTTCATGGAATGCAAGTTGATAACGAGACTTGTTGAGTCATGTGAATTTTAATATGAGATGTGATTGTGAGAATGGATTGGATGAGATTTGTTGAAGAGATGTGATAATAATGAGATTTGGGTTGATGATAAGATTTGTTGTGGTGCGCGATTTGATACCTTGGTTTATACATTATCACGGAGGATTTTATTTCACGGCTTGAATTGTTTATTGATATTGTTGATGTTGGATAATAAACCGTTGATGAACCGCTGCATGCTCCCGTAAAACATATATTCACCGAAACCAAAGTTGTCATAACATGTTCAAACTGATATTGTTTACGGTTTTGTCTTGCTTTTGTAAAATCCCGTGAAAGAATCTATTTCTCGGTTTAAATCATAGACTTGTAAAATCCCGTGACAATGGAAACATCCGGGTAATAGTAAAGTGCATTTCCGGATCTATCTTACGGTTTATTCTTTGTTTTGTAAAATCCCGTGAAAGAAACTATTTCTCGGTTTAAACCATAGAGTTGTAAAATCCGTAATGATGGAACCATCTTGGAGAAGAGAAAGTGTAATTTTGGATCTTACTTGATCTTTGGTGCTACGGTTTACGCTTGAAGAAGGATAAAAGGTGTATTTCATGAATTGGATGTGTGTTTGGATATTCGTCATGGTAGTTTGGTTATTACATGGTTTTACGGGGTTATGTGCTTTTAACCATGGTCGGATGAAACCATTATCAAAGTTCATTTAAATGTCAAAGAAGGCTAGATTTGAGCTTTTAAGCGAGAAGATGTGACAACGCGTTAATTCACTATTATTTATTTGAAGTTGAAGTGAAATATCACGGCAAGTGTACTTAGTATCTGAAGGTATCGGGGATGGTTGGATGAAGATTATTCATGATCCTTGTTCGAGCTTATTATCAAAACGAAGACTTGGAAATCTAGTTATTGTTGGGTGTCTTTTACCTTTTCTTTTACCACTTGGGGGAATTGGGGTCTTACCACCACAAAATAGCTATCATTTTAAGGAGTTACATTGTAGTGCTTAGTGTCACATTCAATTGTGGATCTTCAAGAGGTGATGTACGTCTTATACTTGATGGTTGGTTGGTTGAAGAGTATAGAGTACTTAGAGATTCAAATGGGCATGAATTCTCGTCACCGCTCTTTGTTACATATGTGCAAGTTTAAGTCACGAGTTCGGGATAGTTTACTTCAGGGTCAAATTCATCATATTGTGTTTTCTCCATCAGCTGTCACGACAAAAAGCCTACTGAATGATAATGGGGTTGATTACATGTTTTTCCAAGAGATGATGAAAAGAGAGATTATGACGTTTGAACACAACAGTTCAAGCCTCGTACCTCAAAGAAAAGAAAAGTGTACGTTTCAGTGCGCTTTATCTTGGAATATGACATAGGAACACAACAGTTCATGCCTCGTACTCCAAAGAAAAGAAATGTATGCGCTTGGTCTGCGATATCTTCTCAAGAAGAGAAATCTTCTTATTATGACCATTCTCATCAACATGCCTAATGCTTTTTCCATGCGCTTGACCATCAAGTGAACCGGACTACCGTTGATTGTTTTCTTATTCCACTTGCTCATCTATAATGACGATGGCGACATCATGTGCTAATTTTATGGGGACAAGTGTGAAGAGACTACATTTAAAGATTTTCACTTGTTTAATCAAGAATGGCATCTCCGTATGCAATTCTTGAGGGGAGAAAGTGTGAAACTCCGCATGTTGATTTATATTAGAGAATAAATGGTCAAGCGGCTCCAAACTCATGTAAGAACCGAGCTTCTTCTTATCGGGTCATCTTCACATGGAGTTCTTCTCTAAGAGCCGTTGGTTGACATCTTCATCTGGTGATTTGATTAATGACAAAGTGCTTCCATTCGGGGTGATTTCCTTAATGAACATCTTTCTCGTTCTTGTTTGATTGGGAGGATTTGAGTTAAGGGATTTGCTATTTGTATGTTAACGGAATGCATTTGGTGAGTTGAAGATGTTGACTTTCTATTCCCCAACCGGACAATCTTGAAGAAGGTCGAGTCTGATCATTCTACTTTCTCTCACGCATGATTAGAAGACTAAAGACGAGTTGCATTTGATTATCTAAAGACTTCTTCTTAATCCGGGCATTTATCAAATGAGTTGTTTGGTTTAGGGAGAGCACTAATTGGGGAGAGTGAAAAGCCAAAGTTAATCCCCAATTAGATTTGCTCACTTTCTCGGAGCAAGTTGATTCTCACAAAGATTAAAGATGTTCTTCTCAATGATTTCAAGTATTTGGGCTTATAATGTTTTCTTGATTACGAGTATCAAAACCGGCAAGGGGAGGAGACACGTATCTAAGCGAGTAAACTTGACGAACTTAATACTTCTAAGTGATTGAAGAAATCCGGGAAGATTTAATGTCATTACCGCAGAAACTCAAGCTTTGACTCATGGCGTTTAGTGTTCTTATTCCAACTACGTGGGGAAGTGATGTTAGAAAAGTTTCAAGATAAAAGAGGTACACAAGTATGACATATTCGGGAGATAATGTATAACATGAGGGAGGTGTTATCTGCTTTTCTTCGGTGGGAATGTGTGTACTTCGGATTCTTGAGCTTTGGTATGTGCTAAAACACATACCTTTTCATTATCAAAACTGACCCAAAACAACCAAGAAAGAGCCGTTTATTGTTAATATATGTTGTTTTCTTGAGTTTGTGCGTATGCAGTGCGGATATGTAAAACACACGAAAAGGAACCAAATCGGGCGTAAATCAGAGCACGAGAGATCAAGAGAGTTTGAGTGAGTGGAAGGTCGGATTGTGCATTTGGAAGATTTTATTCTCGAGGATGATTTTAGAAGATATAATCAAGTTTGAAGAATTGTCAAGATTAGTCCCTCATCTTTGAGCATTTGGCAAAAGTGATCCCTCAAGTTTTTGGAATTGTCAAAATCAACCCTTGGATTATTTGAGATTGACAAGAAAGACCCTTGAAATAGACTTTCAGATTTACAGAATTGGTCCCTGAAGTTTCAGTTTATACACACTTGGTCCTTGAAATATACTTTGGTTCACTACTAGTCCTAAATCCAAATAAAAACCTACGGCCCAAATATCCAAGCCCAAGACCCAAACAAACCAATACCCGGTCCACTATCACAACTCCTAAACCCGGTACCCTTTTACACCCGTTATTTACCCAAGTCAAATCACTCTATACCCGGTCAACACATTTATACCAAGTCAAAATAAAATAAAAAAAAACCCAACCCTTACTAGAAACGCGCCCAAATCATTCCATCCAAGTTACTGTTTACCACCATCACCACATTTACCTTCATTCACCCTTTTACCCGTACACTTAAGTACCCTTCTAGAACCCTCTGACACACGTCAGAGGTGTGGCACATAAGGATTGCCAGGGTGGACAAATGGAGAGCCCTCATTGGAGCAGCCACATCACCAATTCAATCCAAGGGCTAAGAATAGATTTGATGACACAATGATGAATCAAGGGTGAAGATTAGAGCATCTAGGAGCTTCCTCAGAGCATCCCAAAGGCCTCAGCTCAGCTATTTATACCCATTCCTTCACAAAGATCAAGTCGTCCAATTTCTTATGCATTAGAGAAATTTTGGCCATTTAAATTCCTGTCAATCTTTATGTTTTTAGTAGTTAAGTACTCTGTAATCTCAGTTCTTAATTTGTAAAATGCTCTTTTCATTAATGCAACTTTCACTTTTCCTTTAAATACATTGTTAAATCTGTTTTGAATATTTAGTCTCCACTGTTGTTTAAGCTTTACTGTTTTAACTTTAAGCTCACATAAGCTCATCCAAGCTTATGTGAGTTAATTTCTAGTTTAGCTCAAGCTTAATTTTCATTTTGTGCAAGAGTCAACGAAAGTCAAACTTTGTCAAAGTTCTAAAGTCCAACAAGTTTTTGGTTTAATTCTGGTTTTAATGTATTAAGAGATTCATTGTAATGTTGATTTGTGTGTCTCATTTGAACTTTAGTCAGATTTCATTCTAAGTTTTAGAAATAAATTGTGTTTTGTCATTTTAAAGGGGTGTTTGGATGTAGCTTAGTCCTAGAGTTTTGGTAAAAGTTAATTGTTGATTTTGAATTTACTGATTGTTAAAATTGTTTGCAAAGTCATTTTAAGCCATAAATTCAAGTGTTCAAGTCAAGAGTTGAAGTTTCAATGTTTTATCAAATCTGTCACAAATCTCATTTTTTCATCCAGTATCAGTTAATGTCCACTGTGAGTTTTATTTGCAAATAGTTTTTCAAGTTCTTGAGATTTAGTATTGTTCCTGTGTTGAGCTTATTTACAAGTAGGAGTAGCATAGACAGTTTATTTTGATCCTAAAGTTCCCTAGTTTGCCTTTTGCTGCTGCTATCATTATATACTGATCTTGTTCTGTCCCAAAGTTAGTTATTCATCAGCTTATTTCATATCCATTAGCAGGTCCAGGTTAGTTTTTATTGTTTTTGCTTGTTCTTAGTAGATCCTAGTCTATTTGTTTGTAGCTTGTTTGCCATATAGAGTTGTTTAGGTTGCTTAGTTTTGATCTCTAATTGCCCGATTGCCTGTTGTTTTGCTGATTTCCTTGTTCTGCCCATATCAGTAGTTTTTGCAGCCTTAGCCCTAGTCTAAATGAGATTTTTAGTGAGTATTGCTTAGCTTGATTCCTCCTGTTCCTTTTGATGTTCATGCTCACTATTGTTCTTTTAGATAGTCTTAAAGGTAGAGTACAGGTGTGTTACCTTATTTTGCTTTCAAGTGCTTATGTAATTGCTGAATCAAGCCTGCTGATAAGCCCTTTCTGCCCATTATAGTTTGCTGCACATCAGTCACTAGTTTCCCACATCAGCCTTTAGTTTTTGATCTCTAATTTCTTCATCACTAGTCCTTATTAGCTGTAATCTTAGATATAGAATCTCTGGTTGGTGGTCTTGAGAACCACATTTCTGGATTTCCCATTAGCTTCTTAGATAAGCCCTTGGATAAGCTCAAACATAGGGGTAAAAGCTGTTTGGAAGAGTAGCAGTTAGCTTATTATCTTGGTAGATCACTGATTAGAGGTTAGGAGTAGTTGCAGATAGTTGCTTTAGAGTAGTTTTAGTATTATTTAGCTTCTGTAATCAGTTGGTGCTATTTAGAGCTTATTTGCTTATTTTCAAGTGCTTATTTACCATACAGTTACACATCAGCTCTCATATATTACACATAAGCATCATGTTTTATATTTTTCATAGCTTTAGAATAATATTTTAGAATTTCCCTGAATTTTTCATAATTTTTAGCTCTTGCTTTACTATTTTTCTTAATTAAAAATAGTTTTAATCCTTTAAATAGCTTTTATTGCAAATAATTAAGAAAAGTTCAAAAAATAATTTTTCAATTTTACCAGTTTAAGAAAAATATAAAAAGCATAAAAAATATTTTTCCCTATTTTTCCCCTTTTATTTGGTATTTTTCACAATTTAAATTAGTTTTCAATAGTTTTAAATTCATAGAAATTAGAAAAATAATCAGAAAAATACAAAATTAGTTTTGATAATTCTCTTAGGTTATTTTAGATTTTATAAAAATAGTTTCATAATTTTCACCTTAATTTGCATAATTTCTAGAATTTTAATTTAGTTTTAAAAGTTAAAAATTAGTTTTTAATTTGAATAAATTCCAGAAAAATCTTAAAAAATATTTTAATTCATAAATAGTTTTCAAATATCATTTTTAGAGTAAAAGTAATTTTAGGTTATATTTAGGATTTAGAATAGACGTAGTTGCATTTTATTCGCGTTTCGTTTTAATCCCGCATTTGCATTTTAGTATAGATTTGCATAGTTTGCCATTATTCTTAGGTTTTCCCCATAGATTTTAGTCTCATTTACTTTCCTTATCCCGTAGTTTAGATAACATCATATTATCCCCTATTCTCTTATTCAAATCCCGATAATCGCGACGTGAGTTGGAAATTCCATTCAACCCTCGTTCGGAACGATCTCGGTGCTCAAACCTAATACGTTTGAGTTACCCACATACTACACACTTCTCTATTATTGGTTTCCCGAGCAAATCAAGCTTCATACACGATCATCAGGGAAGAAAGCCATTGTTTACCACAAACATTGGGGAGGTGTTTTCTTTCCGGGCATGATGTGTATTCAGGAGAGTTCTTGGATATTGGTGTACTTCGGGTTCTTGAGCTTCATACACGATCATCAGAGAAGAAAGCCATTGTTTACCACAAACATTGGGGAGGTGTTTTCTTTTCGGGCATGATGTGTATTCGGGATAGTTCTTGAGCTCTATTCTAAGAGACGGGCTGCATCATTTCAGCTACTCGGGGGAAGCGGTCTCTTGACACCTTTTGGAATAGATTGCGTCAGACTTCAGTGGTTATGAAATTTGAGAAGATTATTTATGAGTGGGATGATACATTAATGTTCTTGTTGATGATATAACCCCGAACGGACAATCTCGATTATCGTTCTTAAAAGGAGCAGCGGGATTTATGATAATGGTGTACTCCTCTGTGCACCTGGCTAAGGCAAGCTTGAAATAGAACTTTGAATCTGCTCATCTAATGGATTTTCGGTTTGGGGGGAAGCTACCAAAGTCTCACTTTCAAGTGGCTCAATTTCTCTCTTCGATTCAAGAGCCTTGGAAGCTTTGGTGGTGAATGTTTAAGAGATGATGACTTCTATCTTCTACAACGGGGCTGCTCGATATCCTTATCTCGGTACTCGTATCATTATCTTCTTAAACTATATCATCTATTCTATCTGTAAATATTTATCAAAAAGAAAATAGAAAACCAACAAAACAAAATAGAAAAATATAAAATCAACAAAAACCCATAAAAATCAAAAAAATTAAAAATACCAAAAATATGTTTTCTCAAGACATGTCTTCTGGTATCGATAACATCTACGTTTTTAGAAATGTCATTCAATAATGGCACGTGACCATAGATGAAGTTCGAGCAGAAGGTGTATATATTCTTTTCTAAACATGTCTAAAACTATGGCTTGCGCTTATTTCGATCAGAACCGAGCTTAAACCATGGTTTGCTATTATTTGAGATAGCAACCCGCTCTTCAAGAAAGGAAAGTCTTGCTAAACCAATTTTCAAAAATTTCGTGCACTTATCCTAAAACAAAACAATGAAAGCATGTCGTCAAAAGATCTGTTGCTCCTACACAAATGTTTTTCCTTCTATAAATTCTTCGAAAAATATTTGTTGTTTTCAAAAATGGTGGTAAATGAGTTGCTTGTAAATCAATCGATTCGAGTTTTTCGTAAAATTGAAAACTCAATCGGTGACTTCAGCTTTTAAACTTTTCAAAAATAAGTCATTGATTGATGGGGAGCATGTTTTCAAATTTATATCATCTAACGGGCTTTCTTTATTATTGATTGGTGCAAAACCGTCAAGTTTTCTCACGCAAGCTAGCCACTTGTGAATGACCAGTAGTAAGGAACTTAAAGCAGTTCAAACACTAAATGCAATTTAGATCGAGAAGAATCTGATGGATTCACAGGTCGTTAAGTCCCACGGAGGATGAATGGTGTTTAACACAATCAGATGTCGAATAATCACAAGGATAGTGATCAAGAAGGATTTTGAGTTATTTATACCTAAAGAAAAGTTTTGTAAATTACGGGGCTTAAATGCAAATTAAAGGAAATTAAAAGATAAAAATATTAAATAAACGCTATCACTATTTGCAAAATGATGTTTTGATTTTATGTTTTATAAAACTTGAATTAAAAACTACGTGACGTCTGTGAAAATGTGGCAAGCAAGATTAATCCTAAAATATGAAAATAATATTTTACAAACCTAATGATAAAAGAAAATTTTAAGAAAAAGAAAATTATTTTATAACTATTAAATTAATTATTATTAATTAAAACTAATTTTAACTATTTAATAATAACCTAAATTACAAGAAAATAGGAAATAAAGCTAGAAAAATAAAATTATGACTTGGAAAATCTAAAATAACAAAAGAGAATTTTCAAAACTATTTTATATTTTTCCGATTATTTTCTATTTTTATGAATTTTAAGCTATTTAAAACTAATTAAATTACTAAAAATTACAAATTAAACTAAGAAAAATCTGGAAAAATAATTTTTTTTACTTTTTATATTTATCTTAACCTAAGAAAAATGAAAATTTATTTTTTTGAACTTTTTCTGATTTAATTGTATTAAAAGCTATTTAAAATTACCTAAAAACTGTTTTTAATTAAGAAAAATAGCAAACTGTTATGGAAAAATATGAAAAATTCAAGAAAAGTCTAATTTAATATGCTGAATCTAAGAAAAATAGAAAACATGGGCTTGTGTGAAGGAAAATGAAGCAGAATTGTAAGTGCTTATGTAATAAGCACTTGGAATAACACAAGGTACCAAACGGTACCAAATCACTGAGATGTTCTAATAAGCTATAAGTACTTTAAAACAACAAATTACAACTACTCTTAACTTATAAATTACACACTTGCTATTGATTTGATGATTTGAACTTTATGCTAAAACAGATTTTAGTGCTACTTGTATGGAAAATAAGCACTCACATAAGTCGGAAATTGGAAAAGCAGATATTGGGGACTAAAGAAGACACGTTAGCAAATTGTAAACCAAAGATCACCTTGGGCAAGCTTTTATGAGCTTTTGACAAGCCTAGCAATAGTGAGAAAACTCGACTTTGGTCGAGTTTTGTGAGCAGAGCAATCGAGCCTGCTTTGACAAGCTCTTTGGAGAGCTTATGAAAATTTGTAAAATTCCACAAAAATGATAATAATGAAATAGACCAAATGAAGTTTTAAAACCTACAATCTCACATGATTTGACCCCGAAATGACTCCAAGAAAATCACCTTAGTTTGATGAAACGAGATCTTCAACCTTTTGACTTTTGAGCGTAAATGAAATGTTGACTTTTGAGATTTGCAACTAATTTGTGGGTGATTTTAATGAGTTATGATGAAATGATACTACGCAATCCATTTCTATGATATCTAACCTCAAAACAAGATTTTGTTTTTCAAAAACTCAACATTAAGAAAATTAAGGCAGTTGAGATGAGATTTTGACTTTAAGGGTTTGCGAGCACAAAAATGATGATATAAGTATGTTAGAGCTACAAAAGCATAAACCAACGTGTTTTAACTCGAACAAGTCTCTAACACGGGATAACCACTTATCCAAACACACCTTTAACCAATTGATTTGTAAATTTAAACCGACTAAACACCGAGCCAACTTGTTTCTTGATCAAACTCATTTTAATTACTCTAAATACAACTGATTAAACAGGATAGAACTAATCTAAATCACAAACACAGATTATGCAATTCCTTGAAAATGACTTACACTTAGTCCTTAGCCACAGTGGCTTGCCAATGAACACAAGATCACTAACCTATCCCAAACCCTAACTTAGCTTATTATCACCCCAAATCCATGCTGCATCAACCATAAACCATTTCCAAACTTGCTTAACCAAAATCTTCTTCACAGTTGACTTTTGTTGACTTTAGACCAAATATGTTTGAAACTAAATTCCAAGCTTACAAAAGCTATATTAAGCTTATGTATGCTTGTTTAACCTGAAACAAGCTATTTGAAGCTTGGGTATGAGATTTTAATTTGAAATTTGCAACAGCTTGACATAAAATATTAAATGTAAACAAAGACTTGAATTGATGCTTGATATTAGTTGCAATACACTTAAATTCCTTAACTTGATATAATGAAACAAAAGATTTCGACAGAGCTTAATTAAATACATAAACTTAAAATCGACATACATTGAATTTAAAAACTAACTCACGCCTTCTCTCTTGCCTCTTCTTCCTCTTTATACACTAGAAATCCTCCACGTGTCCTTCTCGAGCAAATCCCACCTCTCGACAGCGATGGATGAGTTTTGAGCATTTTGGCCGTTTTATCATTTTGGCGGAAAGACCAGATTGACCTAGGCTCTGTTTTAGCAACTAGGGGGGGTGGCATTTATTGTGGTGGGTTGTGATGATGAGGGGTGGAGGGAAAGGAGAAAAGGTGATGGGAGAGGGCCTGAGTTGCAGGCAAGTTGGAGGAGACAGGTGGGAGGGATAAACCGTACAGGTGGAGGGAAAGGAGAAGGATTTGACTGTGGGTTGACCAGGGGTCCAAAATAGGGGGGTCAAAGGGTTAAGGCAGGGGTCACAATGGCATATGGCAGGTTCAAAGGTGTAAAGGGGTCATGGCTTAGTATTTAAATAACAAGGACCAATTTGTAATTATCCAATTCTTGAAGGACCATTTATGCCAATATACCAAAGTTGTCACAAGGACCAAAACTGACAAGTTCCAATAGTACAAGGACTAGTTTTGACATTTTTAAATTTTCAAAGGACCATTTGTGACAATTTCAAAACTTGAGGGACCTTTTCTGCCATTTGACAAAAGATTTATTCAAGGACCATTTTTGACAACTTAGAATATTTCAGGGACCTTGAATAACATTTTTCTTTATTTTGTTTTACCGGGGACTATTTTGACAACTTTTGAAACTTGGGGACTAAAGCGCCAATTATGCAAACTTGATACGTTTTCACCAGATTTTGATATTTTGCATTTAAAACACATAAAACACTTATTTGTGATATTTTTATCATTTGATGCATTTCGAGTGTTTTCGGATGTTTTTGCGGTTAATTGGTACAAAATGATAAGTATTTACACACTCATCAATCCCCATTACTAAGATATTGCTAGTCCCAGCAATGTTTTGAGAAAATTAATGGATTTCATCTCTTTACCAAAATCCATTACTCGAGTAGCCAAATGTTTCAGCCAAGTAAGAACCTTGGTACACCGATAACCAAATGATTTTGAGCAAATCACCGACTTCCAACGGATTTGATTTGTCTTTACCGAAGCCGTTTGCTTCGGACTAGCCAACTCTTAGATAAATTATCAATATTATCTTTGGTGAGCCGATTACCAATTATGGTTTTTCCATCGCCTTTACCACAAGCCATAAACTTATGGGCTAGCCAACTCTTCACTTTTAAGGATATGGTGGTGAATACCATACAATTTTGGGCAAATTGCAAGCCGTCAACGGATTTGAGATATCTTTACCAAGAGTCGTTTGCTCTGGATTAGCCAATCCTTTTGTTTATTAGACAAAGCGGATCGATAACCATAATCGGTAAGTGCAAAACACTTACTCAAAAAAAAAAATTTTGGCCAAAATGAGGGAATCACGGCGGTATAATTACATGATAAAATTCGTGAGAATTCCCCCACACTAGAAATGAATATTGCCTCAATATTCAAAGTACCGCGTGTTATGCCAAACATAGAACGTAAAAGGAAATACTACGCCATTTTTTTTCATGAAACTCTTATATATACAACATGTAGGCAACTCCCACACTAGGGTGGTACACACGGTGAAAACCCATGTAGCATGCTCTTGTTTTTGATTCCCGAGTCGCTAGCTTGACTCGATCCCGCATTCATTAGTTCATGGGAAAGTTTGTAGATCCGGACAATCACGGGAGGAATGTCCTCTCCAAAATAATGCTTCAATCGATGACCATTCACTTTAAAGTTTGGACCGTCGGGTTGAGATAACTCAATGGTTCCATATGGGAATACTTTAGTGATGGTGAATGGTCCGCACCAACGGGACTTAAGCTTTCAGAAAATCTTCAATCTTGAATTGAAAGAAGGACTCGATCACCAACGTTAAAAACGCGGTTCTTGATTTTAGAGTCATGAATCTTCTTTGTCTTTTCTTTATAGATCAAAGAGTTCTCGTATGCTTGATCACGGAGTTCATTTAATTCATTCATTTGAACTTTTACGTGATCACCACCGTCTGAATATCGAAGTTTGCATGTTTCAAGGCCCAAGTATGCCTTGTGCTCTAGCTCAATCGGCAGATGACATGCCTTCCGTACACAAGCTTGTATGGAGTACACCGATGGGTGTTTTGTAAAATCACGGAAGGCCCATAGCGTCATCTAGTTTATCCGACCAAGAGGCACGGTTTTCGCCAACCGTCCTCTCGCATTCTTTAATCCCGGTTGAAACTTCCACTTGCCCACTTGTTTGGGGTGATACGCGGTGAGAGGCGGTGAGTTACACCATACTCGCATGACTCTTTCAAACCGGTCATTGCAGAAATGCGTGCCACGATCACCGATTATAGCTCGTGGAGTTCCAAACCTAGCAAAAGAGATTTCAAGAATTTCACAACAACTCGGGCATCGTTGGTAGGCAAAGCCTTAGCTTCAACCCATTTTGACAAATAGTCAACGCCACGAGTATGTATTTGTTACCGCGAAGAAGAAATGGCCCCATAAAGTCAATGCCTCGGATGTCAAAATCTCGCACACTTGAATGGCGTTTTCGGCATTTCATTTCTTTGTGAGATATTCCGTGACGTTGACAAGCGTCAGTGCTTTGACAAATTCGTGGGCATCCTTGTAAATTGTGGGCGATGGGGCCGAATCAAACACCTTTTTGGCGGTGTAGTTTGGACTATGATGGCCCCGGTGGGTCCAAAGATGGCAAGCTTTGAGAATGTCAAGAGCTTCTATATACACACCGTCGGATGACTTGATCCGCACAGATTTTGAATAAGTAGGGTCGTCCGAAGTAATGTTTAACATCTTTGAAGAATTTGTTCTTCCGCTGGGACGACATCCCTTTCACTATGAAGTTACCCGCATGGTAATTTGCAAAGTCGACAAACCATGGGGTAGAAGAGTCTCCACGAAAAGAAACCGCATTGAGTGTCTCGAGAGGAAATGTTTCATTTATTTCCTTTTCTCGAAAACATCTTGGTGAGGGTTCTCTAATCGAGACAGATGATCGCCGACGGTGTTCTCGGCTCCTTTTTATCACGTATAATGATATCAAATTCTTGCAGAGGAGAACCCAGCGAGCAATCTCGGCTTTGCATCTTGTTTTGCAAAGAGATATTTAAGAGTCGAGTGATCCGTGATACACTCACGATTTGGTCAAGATGAGATATGGCGAAATTTCTCAAGCACACCACGCCTAAGAGTTCTTTTCTCAGTGGTGGTGTAATGGGTTTGAGCTCATCATAGTCTTACTTGTGTAGTGTATAGGCCGAAAATGCTTGGTTTTCGTTGCCCCAAGACCGCACCGATAGCAAAATCACTTGCATCACACATTAGTTCAAATGGTAAATCGATCCGGGCAACTAGAATGGGTGCTTCCGTAGCTTTTTCTTTAGTGTTTCAAAAGCTTGATGCACTCGGTGAGAAGATAAAAGGAGCATCTTTTTCAAGAAGATGGGTCATAGGCCGAGCGATTTTAGAAAAATCCCGTATGAATCTACGATAGAACCCGGCATGACCTAGAAAACTCCTAATACCTTTGGCGGTGAGTAGGATGAGGTAGTTTAGCAATAACATCGACTTTTGCTCAATCTACCTCAATCCAGATTTGAAATCTTATGGCCAAGGACTATGCCTTCTTTGACCATAAAGTGGCTCTTCTCCCAATTTAGATGAGATTGGTGTCTTCACACCGCTTTAGCATTTTGTCTAAATGGGAGAGACATGTCTGAAATGAGTCCCCAATGACCGAGAAGTCATCCATAAACACCTCCATTGTTTCCGATCATGTCGTGGAATATGGCCATCATACATCGTTGGAACGTGCGGGAGCATTACATAAGCCAAAAGGCATACGTTTGTAGGCAAAAGTTACGGAGGCGGTAAATCCTTAAGTTCGACTTGAAATTCGGTTCCAAAGCAAGTGGAGGAAAGTCTAAAAGACTAAAACTCGCTCAAAACCAATGCAATTAAGATCCGAGTCAAGTATCAATGTTTCCGGTCGTTAAGTCCGAGGAGTACAATGTTTCCCGAAGTCCCAGCGAGTTGTGCAATGGATTATCAAACGCTTAGTGATCGGAAATTTGAACGAAAAGGGATCGATTATGATATTAACTACCGAATAAGCCAACAAATTAAAAACGGCTTAAATGCAAATTAAAGAAAATAAAAAATAAAATCTATTAAATAAACGCTATCACTATATTTAAAGTGATGAACGCTTAAAACCTAAAACGACGCTTAAATTAAAATAACGTAAACGCACAAAATAAAAAGTGAAATCTAAGATATAAAATTCCTAAAAATATGAAAATACATTTTACAATCCTAATGATAAAACAAAATATATAGAAAAGAAAAATTATTTTTATAACTATTTAATTAATTATTATTAATTAAAACTAATTTAAACTATTTAATAATACTCTAAAATAAAAGAAAATAGAAAATAAGATTAGAAAAATAAAATTAAAACTTAGAAAAATCTAAAATATGATAAAACTAATTTTAAAACTGAAAATATATTTTTAGACTTTTATGTATTTATTATTAATTAAAACTATTTAAAACTAATTTAAATTATTAAAAATACCAAATAAAAGGAGAAAATATGGAAAAATACTTTTTAAGCTTTTTACATTTATCTAAACTTAAGAAAATAGAAAATTATTTTTGGAACCTTTTCTTAATTATTTGTATTAAAAGCTAATTAAAATTGTAAAACTAATTTAAAATAAGAAAATAGCTAAACACCTTAGAAAAATCTGAAAATTTAAGGAAAACTCTAAAATATTATTATGAAGCTAGGAAAAATAGAAAAGATGGGGTTGTGTGGAGGATTAAGCAATGCTATGGAAAGTGCTTAAAATAAGCACTTTGATAAGCTAAAAGCTACCAAATGGGGACCACACTGAAAAAGAAGCTACACTAAGCTAAAACAACCAAAATACAATAGCAAACAACAAGCTAATACCACTGATAAGCTAGGAATATGCAAATAAGCACTTGACTTTTATAATGAAAATGTAAATGGGACAATCTTTAAGTCAAGCAACCTCACCAAACAAGCTCCAAAGTGAAATCTAAGACTAGGGTCCTCAAGATGACCAAGTTGGCTTTCCAAAGAACTAGAGAACACTGGATTTGGACAAGTATTAAGCTCTATGCAAGCTTGTGAAGTTACACAATTTCTCAAGCACAGTGGCACTATGGCGTAACAAGAGTCTCAAAGAAGCGATAAATAAGCACTTAAACAAGAGAGAAACCAAGAACTACTATTTTGTATTTTTCTTTACCAACAAGACTACAAAACCTCCAAAGCTCATAGGCTCAAACTCAGTATTAAACTCCTAGTGAAATTCCAAAGTTTATTCAAAACCACTATTCGAGATTTTCGACTTTTGAAAATAATGGAAAGTTTGACTTATCCGACTTTTGATCTTGATTTTGGATTGAAAATGATATGTTATGATAAAATAAAACTAAAGCAAGCAAGACCTATGACTTTTGAACACAAAACAAGCTCTTTGACTTGTAAAATACCAACAATGGTCGCTAAAGATCCAAAGAGATGGATTTTGACTTTGAGCTATTGTGAACACTAAATGTTGACCGATATTAACTCAAATGAACTTAACCAACTTGAAACAACAATGACAATCACCGATGAGGCCTTTAAAATGATTTCATACCAAATCCAAACACCCTTATGTTGATGATTCACTTAATGAACTAAGATTCCTACCGAAATTGCTAAAGCTAATACCGAGATTCAATCTAGCTATCCAAATTATAACTAATGAACAAGTTTAAACCATTTCAAAGTTCACAATAACAAATATAAGAACACACTACAAATTAGCTAAAATTGCAAATGAGGTAAACAAAACTCACTAGTGTTCTAGCTGTGATTGCGCCTTTAAAACCAAACCCAAACTAACTAATTGAAGCTATTCAAACCCACATCCAAGCTCAAGAACACCATTAACCCTTCCAATTCCAATATGAGTCTAAGAGTTGACTTTCGTTGACCAACATTCAAATTTGCTTAAACCGAATATATGCTTATACAAAGCTTATCATAGGCTTATAAAACTTGTTTGAGAGCAAATGCAGTCACCGAGAGCTTTAACATAAGAAATTGAGAAGGAAATTTTCAACAAGAAGCTCATAAGCATGAAACTAAATGAAACTTTGGATTAAGGATTAAAACTTGGTAACACCGCAAATTAACTTGAGTTTAACAATTTCAAACACAAAATTACGCTTTGAAATTAATTTAATACATTAAAGATAAAACGACATAAGGAAATTTAAAACTAATTATCTATCGCTTTTTTCTTGCTTCACTTTCCTTCTTTTATACCCATTCTCTTCTCTCCCACTCGAGTGAATCCCATCACCTTGTGAGCTATTGGATGGCTAGAATCAATTCGCCTTTGATTCATTTTTAAGGAAAATTTGATTTGACCTGCATACTGCTTTTGGCAAGTAGGGGGTGGAGTAGTTGTGATGATGAAGGACGGGTTTTGATGAGATAAGGTAAGCGGGAGGAATATGTCGAAAGTAGCAACAGCAGCACAAGTCGGGGAGACAAACAAGTGGTGAGAGGAAAGGATAGCGTTTGACCGATTTTGACCAAGGCACCCAAAATGGTTTTGACAGGGGTCAAATGGTTAAGTGGCAGGGTCCAATTCATTATGACAAGGCTTATGTTGGTTAATGACAAGGACTTGTGTTGTAAATCGCCAAACTAGAGGACCAAACCTCAGAATTTCAAACTTGTTTTAAGGGACCAAAATTGACAATCTTTGAAAGTTTAGGGACCTATGTTGTCATTATTGAAAGTTAAGGACCTAAGTTGTCATTTTTGAAAGTTAAAGGACCAAAGTTGTAAATTTGTAAATTTAATTCTCAAGGACCGCTTTGACAACTTAAGAACCTAGGGACTTTAAAATGATATTTCTCTTTATTTGGTTTTACCAGGACTGCTTTTGACAACTTTTGAAACTGGGGACTAAAACCGCAATTTTGCAAATTTGATAATTTTTTCATCCGATTTTGATATTTTTGCATTTAAATCACATAAAACACTAATTTGTGATATTTTGATCATTTTGATGTGTTTCGAGTGTTTTCGATGAATTTGCGCTTTATTTTGTACAAAATGATGAGTATTTAGACACTCATCAATCCCCACATCGAGATATTGCTAGTCCCTAGCAATGATTTGAGAAAACATAATGGATTTTAATCTCTTTACCAAAAGCCATTACTTCGAGTAGCCAAATGTTTCAGCTCAAGTAAGAACCATGGTACACCGATAACCATGCGATTTTGAGCAAACCACCGCCTTTCAACGGATTTGATTTTGTCTTTACCGTGTTGCACTTTCCGGACTAGCCAACTCTTAGATAAATTATCAACATTATCTTTGGTGAGCCGATAACCAATTATGGTTTTTCCATCGCTTTACCACAAGCCATAACCTCATGGCTAGCCAACTCTTCACTTTTTAGGATATGGTGAGTTGAGAACCATACAATTTTGGGCAAATTGCAAGCCATATAAACGGATTTGAGAAATCTTTACCAAGAGCCGCTTGCTCTCGGATTAGCTAATCCTTTTGTCTTACGTATATGGCGGATCGATATTAAATGAGTAAGTGTAAACACTTACTCCAAAAAATTTTGGCCAAAACGGGAATTGGGTAGATAATATATGAAATTATGAGAATTCCCCACACTTAGAAATGAATATTGCCCTCAATATTCAAAGTACCCATTATGCCAAACAAAGAACGAAAAGGGAAATACTACGCCATTATTTAGCAAGGATTTTTTTTTTTTTTTTTTTTTTTTTTAAACATGGGCAAACCCCCACACTTAGGGTGGTAGAAAGAGGTGAGAAGATGTAAATATGGGTGAAACCCATATGGCGTACATCGTTTTTGATTTCGAGTCGCTAGCTTGACTCGACCCCGTATTCATTTGTTCATGGGAAAGTAACGTGAAAACCAATCTCGATCGGACTTTCGCTCACAATGTTAATGAACATATGAACATCGAAAGTTCCACACCGACGAGATAGAACCGCGGTATTGTTAATAGTAGAATCTATTAGAATGATACCGGATCAAAGATGGTGTCCTCATTCCCAAGAGAAAAGGAAAGAGCAACCACACCATCCGTGAAGAATGGAACAAAGATATGCATGACAATGCAAGTCCATTCCTCATCGAAAGAAGCAAATCACCATTTTGACATTTTAAGCTTACACTTGAAGCTTAGATGGTGATTGTCAATAAGATGTCCGGAGGAGGGTGGAAATGGTTCTTCATTCAATGTACTTTCCGTAAAAGGATGTCTCCTCCTGATCAAGGTAAGTGTTATCAATTCCCATTGAATTGACTCATCACTAAGAAAGTCCTCGACTTCATTCCAAAGTTATCATCTTCCTCATCGAGAGGTGAGAGAAGGGATGGAAGAGTCGGAATAAGACTAGAGGATGATGGATCATTTTGAGCATTTCATCAATGGGAAGAATGTCTCCCATTGGATCACAAACATCATCATCCAACTCGATGAAATCAAGATAGTTTGGTTTCATCCACGCACGTAACAATCTCGATGCGACAAACCGATGCCGGAGGTGGGACAAGTGGCGTGCTCTTAGAGCTAGCGCTTTCACCACTTCCGATGAAGTCTCCGATTCTAGATCATCGCCATCATCATCAAGAACACTTTTGACTTCCCCGGTACAACTTTCAAACCATTTGCTTGAACCGGGGTAATTTTAAAGCTTGAGCTCAAAGACGCTTTTGTTGAACACTCTTAACTGTGAAATTTGAGAGTGTTGCATTGATTCTTTCGATTTTTGATCAATTGTGGCAACACTCTTTTGTATAGAGGTCCGAGTTCGCTGATATTTAACGCGAGCTCGCCGTTGTCAACCCGTATGGTCAACTCTTCCGCAAACACATCGATCGTGAGCACGACTGCTCTAAGAAAGCTCTCCCAAGATGAGGGAACTTTAGGATCCGCATCAAGTCTACTACAACAAAGTCAAGATGAAAGTGGAATTTTCCCACTTTTAGCACAACATCCCCGCCATCCCAAGTGGACGAGTTATGGTACGGTCCGCTAGCTCGAGTGTCATACAAGTGGATGAAAGTTCAGAAGAGATGCTTTTCCATACCGAGAGTGGCATGAGATTAATGCTAGCGCCAAGATCGCCAAGGCGGAGCATTGAAACATCCCCAAGAAATCACACGGATTAAGAACCGCCGTGGTCTTCAAGCTTTTCGAAGCTTATTAAGAATGGTCACGAGCATTGCTCATTCGTAGGGTTTTCGCCATCTCGCATAACTTATCTTTGTTGCTCAAGAAGCCTTTAAGCGTGGATGCAAATTTAGGCATTAGAACGAGAGCATCAACGGCTTATATCAAAGTGAAGCTCATTGAAGATTTGGAAAATTTTTCCATTTGCTCTTTGTTTTTGTCTTTAGCTTCTCATCATTCATTCTTGATGGGTAAGGAAGTCGACTAGACTTTCGAGCCGGATGGAAGTGTTTTCGCTCAGATTTTCTTCGAACTCGGGTTCCGGACTAGAAACATGGACTCCGGGTGGGACTTGTGCGGTACTTCGGGGCTTGAATCATGCACCTTGTCCGTTGTCTCCTTGGTAACTTGACTAAATGCCACAGGAGGAGGGGCATAGGAGTCGAAGGTCCATTGTGCGCCTTACCACTACGAGTGGTGACGGCTTTCAACTCGGCATTGGGATTGGTAATCAGATTGCTTGGGAGTCCTCCGTAAGATGATGAAGCTTTGTTCATATTCATGTTCATGAAACCGCCATCATATTCTTCAACTCAATTGTCTCGCCGAGACAATGTGGTATCAATTTCCTTTTAGCTCTCCTCTCATGTTATTGATCCGAGTTTGCATAGAACGATGTTTGACTCACCATTTTCATGAAGTCATTTGGCATGGGAGCTTGAGGAGGTGATTGATAACTTTGATGGTTAGGAGCTTGATAAGGTTGAGGTGGGTTGAAATTGTTCCGCTTTTGATTGAAATTTGGAGAGTTATTGAAATTTTGTCCTTGATTTGGAACAAAGCGATTCGATTGCCATGGTTTTGATTTCCATGGTTTTGATTTCCATGGTTTTGCACAGAGGAAAACCAGTGGTGTCATACCGCTAGGTGCACGGTAGTGAGTATCACCGTGGTCGGTATTGATTGTGGTTTACCAAGCTACAGAGCTTGGTAAAAGAAGCATCGGTTGCTTGACAATCATAATACGCGTGGACCACTACAAATTTCACACACCTTGTTTATGGCTTTGATTGGTTCCGCTTATGAATTTCGCTTTGATTTCCTTCACCTCTTTAATCATACAACCGATGAGATCCGCCGAGCGGTTATCGGGCGGCTAACCCGTAAGAGTTACCGGATGAAGAAGCGAGTGTTCGAACATTGACTTTGTTATGAGAAAAGGAACTTTGATTTACTCGCAAATTTCAAGCACATCTTTAGGTTTACGATTCAAGATATTGCCACTGCGGATGCATTCAAGGAATCTTGATCATTACCGCTCAACCCATTGTAAAAGATATTAACTTGTTGAAGCTCCGTGAATTCATGATGGGGCATTTCCGAGGAGATCTTTGAATCTCTCCCATGCCTCTCCAAATTTTTCATCGAAATTTTGACGAAATCCGTAAATTTCATTTTAAGATTGGTCGCCTTTGATGGAGGAAAGAAGTAATTCACAAACTTTTGAACAAGATCCTCCCAAGTTTCGATGGATCGAGGGGTTCTTTTTCCACCAAACTCGGCCGCCCCCGTAAGTGAGAACGGAAATAGCATCAATTTGATCACCTTTGTGGCACATCCTTGTAATCGAGAGTTGATGTCAAATGGTTGAACCAACGGATGTGTGCATACGGGTCGCCTCGATCGCACCCGCTGAATTGATTCAGACACAAGTTGGATTAAATGTGTCTTCAATTCAAGTGATCGTAATCGACACGGTAAGACGATGGCATCTCCATAACCCCGGTGGGTGCCTCGAGCATTTCCGCCATAGTACGCTCGTCTCGCCATGGTGTTGTTAGAAATAGTACGAATCTCGGTTCGACTATTTGGGCAAAGACGCCACGAGAACGCCTTCTAGGAATTTCGCTAGATCACGAAAAGGGCTCAATGATCTAGAAGAACGAAAAGATACACAAGAGTTAACTCTAAGGAAACCCGAGTTACTTTAGAGAAATGGAATTATGAAATCTTTCACATGAGAATGAGAATTATGAAGACGCTTTGTAAAAATCGTGGTGAGAAGAATCTTTATGGGTTTTCTCGTTCAAACGTCGATATCACAACAAAATCAATTAACACAAAATCGAGGCAAAACAACAAAGAACTTAACCAATAATCCAAGATGAATGGCTTTTTTGAAAAGGTACACCAATCACAATGGACACAAAGGCAAGTTTTATATCTTTAGTTCGAACTTATTATGGTCGCACCCCGCTAGGTAGTGCAACGCCTTGGTTTTCGTGGTAATCTTTTAAGTTGTTAATTATTAGAGAAAACGACGATTCTTTTGTATTTTTATTTTGATACATATATAGAAACAAAAGGAAAATATTTTTGTGTTTTATACGCTTTTGCTTGTTTTTGGGTTTTTAGAAAGATATGGATATATATATATACAAAGATGGATGATATAAACAAAGAGTGAGGATTCAAACAACTAACTGCTAAAACGGAGATAAATCAAGACAACCCCAAGAATGGCTAAAATTTGATCGGTTCCAAACAACAAGTCTAAAAGACTAAAACCGCTCAAAACCAATGCAATTAAGATCCGAGGAGTACAATGTTTCCGGTCGTTAAGTCCCAATGAGTTGTGCAATGGATTATCAAACGCTTAGTGATCGGAAATTTGAACGAAAAGGGATCGACATGATATTAACTACCGAATAAGCCAACAAATTAAAACGGCTTAAATGCAAATTAAAGAAAAATAAAAAATAAAATCTATTAAATAAACGCTATCACTATATTTAAAGTGATGAACGTTAAAACCTAAAACGACGCTTAAATTAAAATAACGTAAACGCATAAAATAAAAAGTGAAATCTAAGATATAAAATTCCTAAAATATGAAAATACATTTTACAATCCTAATGATAAAACAAAATATATAGAAAAGAAAAATTATTTTTATAACTATTTAATTAATTATTATTAATTAAAACTAATTTAAACTATTTAATAATACTCTAAAATAAAAGAAAATAGAAAATAAGATTAGAAAAATAAAATTAAAACTTAGAAAAATCTAAAATATGATAAAACTAATTTTAAAACTGAAAATATATTTTTAGACTTTTATGTATTTATTATTAATTAAAAACTATTTAAAACTAATTTAAATTATTAAAATACCAAATAAAAGGAGAAAAATATGGAAAATACTTTTTAAGCTTTTTACATTTATCTAAACTTAAGAAAATAGAAAATTATTTTTGGAACCTTTTCTTAATTATTTGTATTAAAAGCTAATTAAAATTGTGAAACTAATTTAAAATAAGAAAATAGCTAAACACCTTAGAAAAATCTGAAAATTTAAGGAAAACTCTAAAATATTATTATGAAGCTAGGAAAATAGAAAAGATGGGGTTGTGTGGAGGATTAAGCAATGTTATGGAAAGTGCTTAAAATAAGCACTTTGATAAGCTAAAAGCTACCAAATGGGGACCACACTGAAAAAGAAGCTACACTAAGCTAAAACAACCAAAATACAATAGCAAACAACAAGCTAATACCACTGATAAGCTAGGAATATGCAAATAAGCACTTGACTTTTATAATGAAAATGTAAAATGGGACAATCTTTAAGTCATAGCAAATTTCACCAAACAAGCTCCAAAGTGAAATCTAAGACTAGGGTCCTCAAGATGACCAAGTTGGCTTTCCAAAGAACTAGAGAACACTGGATTTGGACAAGTATTAAGCTCTATGCAAGCTTGTGAAGTTACACAATTTCAAAGACAGGCACTATGGCGTAACAAAGAGTCCAAAGAAGGTGATAAATAAGCACTTAAACAAGAGAGAAACCAAGAACTACTATTTTTGTATTTTTCTTTACCAACAAGACTACAAAACCTCCAAAGCTCATAGGCTCAAACTCAGTATTAAACTCCTAGTGAAATTCCAAAGTTTATTCAAAACCACTATTCGAGATTTTCGACTTTTGAAAATAATGGAAAGTTTGACTTATCCGACTTTTGATCTTGATTTTGGATTGAAAATGATATGTTATGATAAAATAAAACTAAAGCAAGCAAGACCTATGACTTTTGAACACAAAACAAGCTCTTTGACTTGTAAAATACCAACATGGGTCGCTAAAGATCCAAAGAGATGGATTTTGACTTTGAGCTATTGTGAACACTAAATGTTGACCGATATTAACTCAAATGAACTTAACCAACTTGAAACAACAATGACAATCACCGATGAGGCCTTTAAAACAGATTTCATACCAAATCCAAACACCCCTTATGTTGACAGATTCACTTAATGAACTAAGATTCCTACTGAAATTGCTAAAGCTAATACTGAGATTCAATCTAGCTATCCAAATTATAACTAATGAACAAGTTTAAACCATTTCAAAGTTCACAATAACAAATATAAGAACACACTACAAATTAGCTAAAATTGCAAATGAGGTAAACAAAACTCACTAGTGTTCTAGCTGTGATTGCAGCTTTAAAACCAAACCCAAACTAACTAATTGAAGCTATTCAAACCCACATCCAAGCTCAGCAACACCATTAACCCTTCCAATTCCAATATGAGTCTAAGAGTTGACTTTCGTTGACCAACATTCAAATTTGCTTAAACTGAATATATGCTTATACAAAGCTTATCATAGGCTTATAAAAACTTGTTTGAGAGCAAATGCAGGTCACTGAGAGCTTTAACATAAGAAATTGAGAAGGAAATTTTCAACAAGAAGCTCATAAGCATGAAACTAAATGAAACTTTGGATTAAGGATTAAAACTTGGTAACACCGCAAATTAACTTGAGTTTAACAATTTCAAACACAAAATTACGCTTTGAAATTAATTTAATACATTAAAGATAAAACGACATAAGGAAATTTAAAACTAATTATCTATCGCTTTTTTCTTGCTTCACTTTCCTTCTTTTATACCCATTCTCTTTCTCTCCCACTCGAGTGAATCCCATCGCCTTGTGAGCTATTGGATGGCTAGAATCAATTCGCCTTTGATTCATTTTTGGCGGAAAATTTGATTTGACCTGTTGGCTGCTTTGGCAAGTAGGGGGGTGGAGTAGTTGTGATGATGAAGGACGGGTTTGATGAGATAAGGTAAGGGGAGGAATATGTTGAAAGTAGCATTCAGTGCACAAGTCGGGGAGACAAACAAGAAGAGAGGAAAGGATAGCGTTTGACCGATTTTGACCAAGGCCCAAAATGGTTTTGACAGGGGTCAAATGGTTAAGGGCAGGGTCCAATTCATTATGACAAGGCTTATGTTGGTTAATGACAAGGACTTGTGTTGTAACCGCCAAACTAGAGGGACCAAACCTCAGAATTTCCAAACTTGTTTTAAGGGACCAAAATTGACAATCTTTGAAAGTTTAGGGACCTATGTTGTCATTATTGAAAGTTATGGACCTAAGTTGTCATTTTGAAAGTTAAAGGACCAAAGTTGTAAATTTGTAAATTTAATTCTCAAGGACCGCTTTTGACAACTTAAGAACCTTTAGGACTTTAAAATGATATTTCTTTATTTGGTTTTACCAGGGACTGCTTTTGACAACTTTTGAAACTTTTGGGGACTAAATCACATAAAACACTAATTTGCAATTTTTGCAAATTTGATAATTTTTTCATCTCGATTTTGATATTTTGCATTTAAATCACATAAAACACTAATTTGTGATATTTTGATCATTTTGATGTGTTTCTTGAGTGTTTTCGATGAATTTGCGCTTATTTTGTAATTCAAAACGGATATTGTACGATGAGTATTTAGAGTAAGGTCACTTCATCAATCACAAGCTTCTCGGGAGTTTTTCAAGATAAGCGCATAGCAGCGCGTCAGAGGAGTTTAGCCATTTCAAACTTTTTTCCTTGTTGCTTAACATGTGTTTGAGAGTTGATGCAAACTTGGGCATCAACATGATAGCATCCGTAAAGCTTATGTCAAATGTAGTTCTTGGAAAATTTGAAAAATTTGTCCATTTGATGACCTGCTTTTCATGGAGCTTTTGCTCATTCAAACGTGATGGGTAAGGAATAGAAGTTTTGGATTTGGTATTTTCAATGGAGCTACAGGAGGTTCAAAACAACTCTGGATTGGATTGGGTTTCGGACAACCCGAGGATGGACATTCTTTGGTACCTCCGCTATTAGTAGGAAGTTCCTTGTCCTTTGTCGCCTGTGTTCACTTTCCACTACCTTCGGAGAGAAGAAGAAGAGGTAGTAGAATAGCGGTCCATCATATGAAGTACCACTTACGGTTGTGATCGCTTTGCATCGCCTCTGGATTAGCGATCGTGTTGCTAGGTAAAGCACCGAGCCGGGGTCGATCATTTAAAGACTTCTTTAATTCGATCCGACCGACCAACAACCTGTTTGTCTCCTCTTGAGACTTTATGAATTGCTTTAAAAGCTCATCGATGTTGATACAGGAGGAGGTGGAGGGATAATTTGAGGTCAGTATGTTCGATTATAGCCAATTCCCTTGATTAGATTCATATTTCCACGAAATTGATTCCCCGATTGAAAGTGTTTTGATTAAGATTTCCTTGATGTTGGAAACCTTGATTTGGTCCGGATAGAAATTACCTTGGTTTTGATAACCTTGGTTCATTCTAGGTTGGTTCGATTCCTGTTAGGATTCTCGTTAAAACCGGGTGGTGCTCGATAAGTATTAGCTCGGTAGTTTGGTTCATTTTGAGGACGGTATTGATTACCTCCTTGATTTGAAGTACCGCTATAGCATTGGCTTCAAAGGACTACCATCGGTGGCGATCAAATTGTAGTATGCATGAGGACCACCACAAGTAACACAAACTTCAACTTTCTTCACTTCACCATATGATGGTGTCTCAGTGAAAGTGACTTTCTTTGGTTAGCAAGAACCAAAGCTTGAACAATATCCGTGAGTTTGTCAATCTTAGCATCGGTGCTAGATGTACTCACGGAGATGAAGTAGAAGGTCCAAAGATTAGACCGAGTCTCATATGTCTTTGTGCGGAAAGGACGGACTGGGACTTGTTTTCAATGATTTGCAAGGCTTCTTTTGTGGTCTTGCTCAAGAAATTACCTCCGCGAGGCATTTAAAGAGTCTTGGTTAGTCCGGTTCGAGACCATTGTAGAAAGTATCCATTTGCATTAACTCGGTAAAACCATGATGCGGACACTTACGAGCAATTTTGTAACGATCCCATGCCTCCCGAATGATTCATCAAATCTTTGAGAGAATTTCATTATCTCATTCTTAAGACTTGTAGTTCGGGATGGAGGATAGAATTCGCTAACAAACTTTGTGACTAGATCTTCCCATGTCTCAATGGAACGAGGGGTTGTTTCTCGAGCCAATTTCGGCTTGTCCTCTACAGAAAATGGGAACATAAGAAGCTTGATTGCTTCATGTGACATTCTTGTATTTGATGGTGGATGCAATCTTGTTAAACCATCGAATGTGTGCATGAGGATCATCCCGCTCAAAACCATAGAATTGTCTTTGGGTTACAGTTAAGTAACCCGTTTTGAGCTCAAAAGTATCGACCCACGATGGTCGACATCAATAACATCTCCGTAACCCTCGATGGGTGCTTGAGAAGCTCATTCATCGGCTTGTCTTCGCCATTACGGTGGTGGTGGTGGTAGACGTTCTCGATCACGGTGAAGGAGCGTAACGCCCTCACGCTCACGAGGAATCTTTCCAAGTTCGAAAGTGGACTTGTAGAACTGGAAGAACGAGTGCGCATGCACTAAGTATAAAATCTGCCAAAACAAATGCGAGGCAAAACGACAAGTGAACTTAACCAATAATCACAAATGAAATGGCTTCTTTGAAAAGGTACACCAAATCACAAGGACACAAAGGCAAGTTTAAATCGATGTTCTGGAACTTATTATGGTCACACCCCAGCTAGTAGGTGTCTTGCCTTGATTTGCGGTGGTTGATTTTATGTATATATTAAGTACCACCAAAAGACGTAGGTATAGATTTGTGCCGATGGTTTAAAACTTTTGGACAATATTTTGGTATCGTCTCGTTTAACCAAATTGTATTTCTTTAAGAATCACCTTAAAAGAAACACAAGCTAGAAAACGTTACGATTGTTTTGTTGTTTTATATTTTGTTTGGTGTTGTTAACACTTTAGGAAAAGTGTTAATGAACTTTTGATTTTGTTATAACTTTACAAAAAAAGCTTACAAACGATGGTATATGTGCAAGTACGGGTCCGAAAATGCTTAGAACACGCTTACAACCTCCCGGCAATGGGCGCTAAATTTTGATTGGTGCAAAACCGCTGTTTTCTCACGCAAGCTAGCCACTTGTGAATGACCACCGTAAGGAACTTAAAATTCAAACACCAAATGCAATTTAGATCGAGAATACAAGGATTCCTGTCGTTAAGTCCCACGGAGGATGAATGGTGTTTAACACAATCGGATGTCGAATAATCACTAAGGATAGTGATCAAGAAGGATTTTGAGTTATTTATACCTAAAGAAAAGTTTTGTAAATTACAGGGCTTAAATGCAAATTAAAGGAAATTAAAAGATAAAAATATTAAATAAACGCTATCACTATTTGCAAAATGATGTTTTGATTTTATGTTTTATAAAACTTGAATTAAAAACTACGTACGTACACAAGAAAATGTGAAATCAAGCGGTATTAATCCTAAAAATATGAAAATGATATTTTACAAACCTAATGATAAAAGAAAATTTTAAGAAAAAGAAAATTATTTTATAACTATTAAATTAATTATTATTAATTAAAAACTAATTTTAACTATTTAATAATAACCTAAATTACAAGAAAATAGGAAATAAAGCTAGAAAAATAAAATTATGACTTGGAAAATCTAAAATAACAAAGAGAATTTTCAAAACTATTTTTATATTTTTCGATTATTTTTCTATTTTTATGAATTTTAAGCTATTTAAAACTAATTAAATTACTAAAAATTACAAATTAAACTAAGAAAAATCTGGAAAAATAATTTTTTACTTTTTATATTTATTTTAACCTAAGAAAATGAAAATTTATTTTTTGAACTTTTCTCGATTTAATTGTATTAAAAGCTATTTAAAATTACCTAAAAGCTGCTTTTAATTAAGAAAAATAGCAAACTGTTATGGAAAAATATGAAAATTCAAGAAAAGTCTAATTTAATATGCTGAATCAAAGAAAATAGAAAACATGGGCTTGTGTGAAGGAAAATGCAATCAGAATTGTAAGTGCTTATGTAATAAGCACTTGAATAAGCACAAGGTACCAAACTCGGTACTAAACTCATCTATGTTCTAATAAGCTATAAGTACTTTAAAACAACAAATTACAACTACTCTTAACTTATAAATTACACAATCGCTATTGATTTGATGATTTGAACTTTTATGCTAAAACAGATTTTTAGTGCTACTTGTAATGGAAAATAAGCACTCACATAAGTCGGAAATTGGAAAACAGTATTGGGGACTAAAGAAGACCGTTAGCAAATTGTAAACCAAAGATCAGCCTTGGGCAAGCTTTTATGAGCTTTTGACAAGCCTAGCAATAGTGAGAAAACTCATTTGATCGAAGTTTTGTGAATAGGCAATCGAGCCCTGCTTTGACAAGCTCTTTTGGAGCTTATGAAAAATTTGTAAAATTCCACAAAATGATAATAATGAAATAGACCAACTAAAGTTTTAAAACCTACAATCTCACATGATTTGACCCGAAATGACTCCAAGAAAATCACCTTAGTTTGATGAAACCTAGATCTTCAACCTTTTGACTTTTGGAGCGTAAATGAAATGTTGACTTTTTGAGATTTGCAACTAATTTGTGGATCGATTTTAATGAGTTATGATGAAATGATACTATCGCAATCCATTTCTATGATATCTAACCTCAAAACAAGATTTTGTTTTTCAAAAACTCAACGCTTAAGAAAATTAAGACACTTGAGATGAGATTTTGACTTTAAGGGTTTGCAGCACAAATAAATGATGATATGAGTATGTTAGAGCTACAAAAGCATAAACCAAATGTGTTTTAACCATCGAACAAGTCTCTAACACGTGATAACCACTTATCCAAACACACCTTTAACCAATTGATTTGTAAATTTAAACTGACTAAACACTGAGCCAACTTGTTTTACTGATCAAACTCATTTTAATTACTCTAAATACAACTGATTAAACATGATAGAACTAATCTAAATCACAAACACAGATTATGCAATTCCTTGAAAATGACTTACACTTAGTCCTTAGCCACAGTGGCTTGCCAATGAACACAAGATCACTAACCTATCCCAAACCCTAACTTAGCTTATTATCACCCCAAATCCATGCTGCATCAACCATAAACCATTTGCAAACTTGCTTAACCAAAATCTTCTTCACAGTTGACTTTTGTTGACTTTAGACCAAATATGTTTGAAACTAAATTCCAAGCTTACAAAAGCTATATTAAGCTTATGTAAGCTTGTTTAACCGAGAAACAAGCTATTTGAAGCTTGGGTATGAGATTTTGAATTTGAAATTTGCAACAGTTGACATAAAATATTAAATGTGAACAAAGACTTGAATTGATGCTTGATATTAGTTGCAATACACTTAAATTCCTTAACTTGATATAATGAAACAAAAGATTTTAGCTTAGAGCTTAATTTAATACATAAACTTAAAATACGACATACATTGAATTTAAAAAAACTAACTACTGCCTTCTCTCTTGCCTCTTCTTCCTCTTTTATACACTAGAAATCCTCCACGTGTCCTTCTGAGCAAATCCCACCTCTCAGCTTGGCCAATGGATGAGTTTTGAGCATTTTGGCCGTTTATCATTTTGGCGGAAAGATCAGATTTGACCTAGGCTGTGTTTTAGCAACTAGGGGGTGGCATTTATTGTGGTGGGTTGTGATGATGAGGGTGGAGGAAAGGAGAAAAGGTGGTGGGAGAGGGCTGAGTTGCGTGCAAGTTGGAGGAGACAATGGGAGGGATAAGCAAAGCAATTGGAGGAAAGGAGAAGGATTTGACCGTGGTTGACCAGGGGTCCAAAATAGGGGGTCAAAGGGTTAAGGGTCACAATGGCATATGGCAGTTCAGGTGTAAAGGGACATGGCTTAGTATTTAAATAACAAGGACCAATTTGTAATTATCCAATTCTTGAAGGACCATTTACGCTAATATACCAAAGTTGTCACAAGGACCAAACCGACAAGTTCCAATAGTACAAGGACTAGTTTTGACATTTTTAAATTTTCAAAGGACCATTTGTGACAATTTCAAAACTCGAGGGACCTTTTCTCGCCATTTGACAAAAGATTTATTCAAGGACCATTTTGACAACTTAGAATATTTCAGGACCTTGAATAACATTTTTCTTTATTTTGTTTTACCAGTGGACCTGCTTTTGACAACTTTTGAAACTTGGGGACTAAAATTGCCAATTATGCAAACTTGATACGCTTTTCACCGATTTTGATATTTTGCATTTAAAACACATAAAACACTTATTTGTGATATTTTTATCATTTTGATGCATTTCGAGTGTTTTCGGATGTTTTGCAGTTTAATTGGTACAAAATGATGAGTATTTACACACTCATCAATTATCCTACGTGCTTAATTAAAATGATATTTGCCTATGTCGAAGGACTAGGAATTTAGGATATGATTGGTAGGATTAGATGATTAGAGTTTGATAAACACATAAATCCTATGCCTTATATGAACCGATTGTTAAGTTGGATTGACTTTTGTTAGTCGATTCTTTGTTTGGGTGATGTCGACCACCATATATCTGCTTGCGCCCACTAACGATGCGATATCATGGTTCACAAGAATGTTCCCGATCCGGATCCCACAAATGAAGATGATTGGATGCCGAAGGAAAGTGGTAACTATATCTTGGGTTGACAAATGAAGAAACGGAGCTTAATTTGACTTCTATGGAGAGTTGGCATAAAATGCAACGTAAGAGGTCTCACCGCATCGCCAGATGGTTTTTTCATCATCAAATGAAGAAACGGAGCTTAATTGGACCTCTATGAAGAGTTGGCATGACAAATGCAGCGAAAGAAGTCTCATCGCATCACAGATGGTTTTCTTCCAAACCCTCAAAGAACAACAACAAAAGCAACTCAACCACCTAACATATCTTTATGCGGGACAAGTAGTGAATAGCACCATTTTTAAACAATTTTGAAAAATATTGTTTTGAAAATGAAAATTATTGTTTTTGAAATTAAATTGGATTCAAAGTTTTGAAATCAACCGGACTTTATTTTGTCAAATCTTAAGTGATTTCAAATTAAATACTTTCATATGATATTTCTTCATAAAAGTCCGGTTTGTACGAAAATAAGTGGTGATCTAAAGATTTAATGTTATGTCATGGTATGATTTTCTTTAAAACTCAAAGATCCTTCAAAATGAAATTTTTTCTGTTCTTGTTTGATTGTGAAATTGTTTTATTTTACTTAAAGATCTCTTAAAAACTATCATACCTGACACTAACAATCTTTAATGTCGAAAAAATGTTCCTTATCCATCATTTTTCAAAATTAAATCCAGCCACGTCTTTCCCCAAAATTTTCCAAATGAATTAAATCAAACGGGATCCAAAATCTCAATTGGTTTGAAATTTTTGATCAGGGGAGAGATCGTGATTTAAATCTCAAATTGGTTTTAAAGGGTGATTGTTTCTAAAGCACTCCTTTCTTCATGTGCCAAACGATTTTGAAATACATTATGCACATGATTGTGGAGGAGCATTTAACCATAAACTAGATGAGTTTTTAAATCAGGCACATTTTCTCCCATGTTTTCTAAACCTTATTAAATCACTTGGGATCTAAAATCTCAAAGGGTTTGATATTTTTGATCGGGGGAGAATTTGTGATTTAATAAAGAAATCTGATAAATGATGATCGTTTTGATTCAAAGTGCAAGTTCTCTCTAATATGTGCCAAACTCTTTCATATATCGATGCACATATTGAGGGGGAGCGAATGGTTCTATTGGCAATCGTGAAAAGTACTTCAAAAACCTCTTGCCTCTATGTGATAAAATTATTTTAAATATCCTACGCACATATTGAGGGGGAGAATTTACCAAAGAAAATCAAATGGCTTTTTCCATGGAAATTGTGATCAAGAATTTATTTCAAAAGAACTCTTGCCTCTATGTGATAAACAATTTCAAGAATCATAAGAGCACATGTTGAGGGGGAGCATTTCTAAATGATCAAAGCTATTAAGGTACAAAATGTTTTGATTTTATATCACAAGTACCTTGATTGATTTTCCAAATGATTTTTCAATTGGTTTCGAGAAGGAAAGAACAATACCAAAAGACCGACCAATTTACTTTATGCATGGTGTTATAAGGATGGTTAGGTTAGGTATTCGTTCCCACGATCCCGCCAGAGCCGGAGGGATCTACCGCAGGGCAATCCACTAGATAGTGTAGAGTCCTTAGGTATGATGAAAAAGGAGAAAAGTGAGATATGGGAAGAGTGCCGATCGAGATAGATCTAGAATCGAATAAACCCACCAAGGTTCTAGTTATGAAGTCTCGGAAGCATCAAGGGTTGAAGAATGAAAAGAAATGAATGTGAAAAGGGTGAAAAGAAATAGCCTCCAATAATTCAACCTTAGAGCGTAAACCGGGTTCAATTCATATGCTACCGGTTGTTAATAAGGTAATGTTGGTATTGAAGACAAGACGCATGGACCCAAAGTGACGCACTTCACTAAACTTCCTAAGCTACTCAAGTTCCTCTTAAAAGGGCTTGTTTCATTCTCATGGGAACCGACATCATCTATCGACTTTCTCTTAGAGATTGTTGATATCAAGAAGGAGACCCTCTCCTAGTCTCCCAAGATAGGAACCAAATTTGCACTATTGAGTCTAAAGCCAAGAGATCATCCACAATATCTCATTAGGACACTAAATTAATGAAGACTTGCTGTTTCACACAATGTGGAAAGTAAGTATATATAAGAGTCCCACGATTATCCTTGTGGTATTGCCAGAACATCCGAGTGATATGTAAAAGTATTCACGATGAAGATGGAAATCCTTCTAGAGCCAACATCAAACAAGCTCTAGGTGGGTAACATGTGAGATCTTTTCTAAAGATCAAACTTGTGACAACCGGATAGAACGATGGGGCGATCACCGTGAATCAACCTTGGTCCAGAAATGAATTGATTTAATACTTTTGGAAAACCATTCGATGTGCAAATCTTCTTTTCTAGCGATCGAATGTGTATTCATGTTTTCAAACACAAAAGTATATCCGATTGAAAATACTTTTGGAAAACCGCTCGATGTGAATCTCTTCTTTTATCTAGCACATCGAATGTGTACTCATTTTATAATACAAAAGTATTTTGATTGAAAATTGATCTTTCTCATAAAACCTTCGTCAGACAAAACTCTTTCTTCTAAGCAATACGCGATTGTTTTCAAATCAATTTTTCATCAATCGCTGAATCTCAATTACCGGGTTCACTCACTCCGTGTTGTTTTCTTTGAGACGCTCCGGCTTGAGAACAGCTAGTACAAATTGCGAAACCCCGCCAAGGAGGTTCTTTGAACTCTACCGATCACAGCGAAGATTTGTCTCGATCAACGGGAACCCGTGGGCGTGTACTCAATTCAACGAAGTGATCAAAGACACTTTCGTGTTTTATTGCTAATCGTTGTTTGCAGTACATTTGAAGGTTGCACCGATCGTAATCGAGAAGTCAATCCAAAGCCGCATGCTTTCAACATCCACACTTAATCAAGAAATCATGACGGTGCATATCTACATAACCCGGCTC